>JBAMNC010000189.1:1262500-1823457 GCA_037902135.1 Cetoscarus ocellatus | reverse complement strand
GTAAAAAACAAATGTAAACTACTGTTAATAGTGTTGTTTTGCAGGTAAACGTACTGGTTCATATAAACTTTACAACATTTTATTGTTAAATGTACAGTTACCTACTGTAAAATGTCTACATAATGAATTACTGAAAAGGGAAATGGATCAAGAGAAAATTCCCTTTTGCGCAGGAAAACTGACCAATAGCAGACAGGAGTTCTTTTCTTGAATGTTTCACATTTTTGGGTGAAACTAATGTTTGAGTAAATTTATTTTATTTAATAAAATTTGATGTATGCAATTTTTTTTTACAAATTTATATCCTGCTAATAAATGACCAGTAAAATAGTTGAAGATAAAGTGATATAAACCAAAATACAGCAAATTCAACTGTAATTTAAAATGCGTAGATTTAAATACAGCTTGATACTGTGAATGAAAATACAGTAATTCTGATGTCAATTACAATACAGTAATGGTACCTTGAATTAAAATACAGTAGTTATTCTATTATTTAAAAAAATCACTAATTATGCTGCAAATTAAAACAGGGTACTGTTATTGTAAAGATATTTAAAGTAGGTGAGTTACTGTAAAATTTACAGCAGTCTTTTTCCAGTGTAACAACAACTGTAAATTTGATTCATTAAGAGTAACCAGTACATAATGCACTAATTAGGATAGGTGATAAAATATTTCTACTAACTTTAGATTGCTGGTACATGCTTTGGTTTTTACAAGTCATTAAAGAACTTACTTTGCTATGATTGTACCTCTAAATATCTTTTATGAGGCACTCAAAAACAATATCTAGTATGAGTAAAAACTGTATTTGTAAACAGTGGTGAAGATAATATATCTGTGCTTTAAAAACTGGTAAACATTCATTCATTTATTTCATTAAAAAGAAGCTTGAATTGGCTTAAGTTCTGTGTCATGCTCAATAAATCATGACTTTTTTCATTGTGTTTGAGTTAAAATACATCAGTGTTGGTATAATCCTTTTTGAATCTTGAATCTCTTTTTTTAATTTATATTTTTTTTTCCTCATTTAGCATGCCAGTCAGTACGTAACAGTGCAGCCCTCAGGCACTGAAAAAAATACATGCAGCCCTCCTGGTAATCATAGTTGCCCACTCCTGATGTAGAGATGTTCAGCACATTTTAGATAATTCATCATAAAGTATAACTACTGTAGTCTGAAAATAATCATTAAAAATCTCCAGTTTAGCCAAAATATTTTAAATTACATCCAAATGTTGATCATAATGTCACCTTGAGTTTGTTCTTCTATCTCCCTTTTTATTTCCCCTCAGATCCTTCATGCTAACATTGTGGTTTACAGCTACCACTACCTGCTGGACCCAAAGATCGCCGACCTGGTGTCCAAAGAGCTCGCCAAGAAGTCAGTGGTCGTGTTTGACGAGGCTCATAACATCGGTGAGATCAGATTTTTTAATGTCACAGAAACATCCAACAGGAAAAGTTCTGTTATTTTCTTCAATCAATCAATCAATCAATTAATCTCTATTCGTATAGCACCAGTTCATAACAAGTGTTATCTCAAGACACTTTACAACAAGAGCAGGCTGAAGCCACATTCTTCATTTATAGATACACATATATGCATATATACAAATACATATAATAAATATATTTGTTTATACACATGCATACATCCAGAGATATATCCATCCAGGCAGAGACAACGGGACTAAAAATATGAATTTATGATAGAGACAAAGCCATGGACACCCAGGTCATAAATCTGTCCTCATCACATCTGTCTCTGATGAATCAGTCTTTAGGACCATATTTGTCGAATATTTTCTTGCAATCACAAACATTCAGGGTTTTTCTAGGGCTGGGAATAAGTTGATTTAATCAATTAGTCTGAATTTTTTTTCTGCAGAAGATTAAAAAACATAAGGGGGAGCACAGTGGGGCAGCAGGTAGTGCACGTGCCTCACAGCAAGAAGGTTGCTGGTTCGATCCCCGGGTCAGGCAGGGCCTTTCTGTGTGATGTTTGTGTGTTCTTACCTGGCATGTGTGGGTTCTCTCCAGGCACTCTGGATTCTTCCAGAAGACCAAAAACATGCTCATGAGGTTGATTGGTGACTCCAAATTGACCTTAGGTATGAGTGTGAGTGTGACTGGTTGTTTGTCTCTCTGTGTGGCCCTGTGATTGGCTGGTTCAGAGTGTACCATGCCTTTCACCAATGTCAGGTGGGAAAGGCTCCTGCCCCCTGTGACCCTGAAAGGGATAAGCAGTATAGACAATGGATGGATACATTTTTGGATTTTTTGATGGATTTTTGTTTTTATTTATGTTTATTTTATATTTATTTATATTTTTGTTTATATCCTGTTTTTTTATATATATCTTTTTGAAACTGCTATTGGAATCCTAATTTCCCTGAGGAAGTTTCCCAGAGGATTAATAAAGTTTAATCTAATCTAATCTTTAAAAAATACAATTCCTCCTCTTGTAACTTATGGCGATGTTTAAAAATCTGAATATGATACTGAATATTTACACTGTTTTGATAATAATGTCAGTTTTTGTGCAATCACAGTTTTAGGCTTGTTTTTTTTTTTTTATGAAATTAAAAGAATAAAAGAGAGTCCCATGATGATAAAGTGTGATTATAGTGCATCGTCACTGTTTATGTTGACAAGTCGGCCTATGTCCAAACTACATAATGAATATTTATAACAATATTACTGCATGAACTTTGACTCTAAGTTGGAAATTCAGTTTAGTTTCGAGACATATTTTGGTAACATTAAGGCAAAATTTGTTAAATGTCATTTCTGCCTCTCTTGGAGGTTTTTCTATGAGAGGGGAAAGAGAAATCTCATAAATTCACAGTTTAGGCCATATTGCCCAACCCTAGGTTGCTCTAAAAGTTAAAAACCATGCTAACATCGTATCTCTGACGTTTTATGATTCTGTTTTTTGTTCATCAGACAACGTTTGCATCGACTCCATGAGTGTGAACATCACCAGACGAATGCTCGACCGCTGCCAGAACAACGTGGACACGCTTCAGAACACTATACACAAGTGAGAAACTGTTTACCTCGTGTTGCTCTCAGACTTCTGTCTGCACTGTGGAGAGTTAAGAGTTAAAGAAACTGGAGCAGTAAGCTATCAGGCTCGTCCCATATGCATGCTTCGGCCGGTCCAGGTTTGATTCCAGTCTGAGGCCTGTTTCGGCGAGCGTCCTCTCCTCCGTCTCTCTCACCTGTCAAATTAATGCAGGAAAATGTCCAAAAAAAGCTTTAAAAGAATCAAATGAACACTTTTTAGACTGAACAACCATCCTGCTGTGGCCTTTTTCAGTCGTATTTAACAGCTGTGATTAACTGCATCTGTACTGGACAGCACGGTGGTGCAGCGGGTGGTCTGTGTGCCTCACAGTAAAAAGGTTCCTCCCACAGACCAAAAACACGCTCGGTGGTTTAATGGCCCTCACATGTGAGTGTGAGTGGGAATGGTTGTCTGTCTCTCTATGTGGCCCAGTGATTGGCTGGTGATCAGTTCAGGGTTTACCCCACCTCTCATCTACTGTCAGCTGGGATAGGCTCCAGCCCCGCAACCCCAAAAGGGATGAGTCGTACTTAATTACTTTATTTATTAATTTATTTACTTACTTACTTTATTTACTTATTTATTTACTTACTTACTTTATTTATTTATTTACTTACTTACTTACTTTATTTAATTATTTATTTATTAACTTAACTACTTACTTACTTTAATTATTTATTTATTTACTTACTTACTTCCTTACTTACTTACTCACTTTATTTACTTACTTACTTTATTTATTTATTTATTTATTCATTTACTTACTTACTTATTTCCTTACTTACTTAAATTTATTTATTTACTTACTTACTTACTTTATTTAATTATTTATTTATTTACTTACTTACTTACTTTATTTATTTATTTACTTACTTACTTACTTTATTTATTTATTTTCTTACCTTCCTACTTAAATAGAGGACAGTGCACATTAATGAACATTGATATGTAAATTTGCCAGATTTTAGCCACAGGCTAATTTCCATCTGTAGTTCCCGGCAGGTTGATGTGATGCATTAGTAAAATCTTACAGTAAATAAAACATCAGTAACAGGCAGCACCTAGATGACAAATACACAAAACACGAAGTCTACATTAATTTACAGGACACACATACAACAATACAGAGGGTATGCTAAAGACAAACCAGCACAAAAAGACCCTCAGTTAAACTGTGAAGCTGTTTAATGTGTGAAATGCAGTGTTAAGTGTTGATTTGCTAAAGTGCTGATGTATTGCACACCAATCCGTGGTATACTGAGTGTCCTAAAATAAAATCTTTTTAAAATCACTGAGATAAAATTGATTCAGTCTGGAATAAAGCCTCACAACAGCAGAGTTTGCATGTTGATGCAGTTTAAAGCTAACAGACTCCTGATCACGTCCTCCTGACGTTTGATCATGTCAAAGGAGACGTAGTTGAATCAGTAAAAAGGAAATCATTCTGAACACTTTGTTTCCTTTGTCATCACTCCTCGAGGTAACATCTTCATCTCTCTGATCGTATACTTTATTGTTAACAGAATCAGGTGTATCTGTTATTGCATGAACTTCCTGTTTCTTCTCTGCTGTGCGACAGAATCAAAGAGACCGATGCTGCTAAACTGAAGGAGGAGTACAGACGGCTGGTGGAGGGGCTGAAGGAGGCCAATGTGGCCAGAGAAACAGACGTCTACCTCGCTAATCCAGTGTTACCAGATGAAATTCTGAAAGGTACGGCCATCAGCCGGACAAAATAGAAACGACCATGTGACTGCTTTTTCTTTTTTTTATCATCGTCATTCAAAGCTAACTAAGAGAAATAATTCAGCCCCTCTGATCACTCTGCTGTGTCCTCGTCAGAGGCCGTCCCCGGCACCATTCGCACAGCGGAGCACTTTGTGGGTTTCCTGAAACGATTCCTGGAGTATCTGAAGTCCCGCCTGAGGGTCCATCACGTCGTCCAGGAGAGCACCCCCCAGTTCCTCAAAGACATTTTTGATAAAGTCTGCATCGACCGCAAACCACTCAGGTCAGCTTCAAAATCACTCGAACCTCCTCAACTCCAAACTTTATAACCACAGACAATGACCTGACAAATCACATGTCAATACTTTTTCTTATTTTTATAATTAATACTTTATTGAACGTTTGAACAGTCACTGTCACATCTCAGTCTGCAAACCACATGGTCTGTTTTACATTTCTACAAGGCTTAAAAAAAAAAAAAAAAGGTATTAATAATACCAAGGTAACGATAGTAATGATAGTAATAATGATAATAAAAATAATAATTACAAAAACAATAATAATGATAAAAAATAAAAAGTAAAAGAGATAATAAACATTTATATAGACATATTCACCCAAACACACATGTATGAAACACAAATCTTCACATCTCCCCAAAGAATATTAAGATAAAATGAAAAATAATAATAATAATAATAACAATAGATTAAAGGAGAAATATATGTACATCCATCAACATTCACCATAACTCATTCATTTATCCAAGGTTAATTCATCATTGCGCCCTGTTTACAATATTCAGCTTAAGCCCTTGCCTTAGTGCCAATGTATATCAAATAATCTCCCTACTTCATTAAGTATTTCTCAGTCCTGTTACATATTAATACTTTTTCATATTAAGAGGTAACAAATATTGAGATATCAGAATTATAGATTTTGATAAAAGTATCTTGTAGAAATAAAAAGATACTGAAACCTGTTTGGTACCAAAAAGTAAAAAATAGAAGACAAAGAGACCAAATGTTGAGCAAAATTTCATTTTTGAGAAATCAGAAATTACTGAGCATTAAACCAGACTTTAACAATATTGGCTTACCCCGTATCTCCTTTGGAAATATATATACACATCAAACGTACATAAAGGCTATATCTTTAAAACACAGAAAAGTTTTTTTAAGCTGCTTACTCCTGTCTTTCTGTATTTTAGCAGCTTGTTCCTCTCATTTTCCCGCTCCGTCTCTCCAGGTTCTGTGCGGAGCGATTACAGTCGTTGCTTCGGACGCTGGAGATCGCCGACATCGCAGACTTTTCGGCTGTTACTCTCATCTCTAACTTTGCCACTTTGGTCAGCACTTACAGCCAAGGTACAGGAGCGGTCTGTTCATTTTACAGCACACATCTCTGTTCAGGAAAAACCAGAAACAATTTATATTTCTGATAAAGGAGAAAAAGGTTGTTTTTTTGCTTCATTCTCAGATAATTTTCACTTATTACTCACAGTTTAGGCCTTTAGTTTGTGCTTCACATCTTGACAAACAGTGTTTCCCAGGTTAATTATGGCCATAATAGGTTTAAGAAAATGTTTTGACTCTAAAATAGACATAAGAATACACATGCTTAGATTTGAGTTTTACAGTCTGAAGTTGTGCATGCTGTGCATATTCACTTACATTTTTTTATTTAGCTTTTATGTATATATATCACAACACAAAATACAATTTTTAGTTAATTTCAGTGTTTTATTTCACACAGTTGTGGGGCATTTTTATCTCATTTTTATGTACATATTGACATTGTACAGCTAGCTGTAAGTAAACCTGAGTGTGTCACATTTGGCCCATGTGGATATGACTTTCTTATTTTTTTACAAACATTTCAAGAAGTACACCATGTAGCAATTAGCAAAAAATGTGGACATTAACCAATGAAAACCCAGTTATGCATGTTAAAAACCAGTGAAAAAATGGTTGACTTAACAAAACCAGTTTGAGTCCATATTTTTCAGCCCTAAAATGAGGTTGTGTTTAGTTCTTTAGTTTAACCCAGTTTTTATCTTTTGATGTCACCGCATCTGCTTTAATTTGAAAGCAACTTCCACCATAATTTGTTTTTATTAGTCTGTATTTGAGTGTGCTTTTAAAACTCATTTCTCTCTTTCTAAGTGGCTCGTTCTTTCCTTTACGTCGTTTAGACTCTTCTGCGTCTTTTCTGCTCCTGAATAATCTTTTTTTGTCTTCAGGTTTCACAATAATCATCGAACCTTTTGAAGACAGAACTCCAACCATCGCCAACCCCGTGCTGCACTTCAGGTGAGTTAAACCTGAAAAGTAAATCTGTAGATTTTTGTTAAATGATCATTTGATGTTGATTTTTTATGGGGAATACAAATATATGTACTAGAGATTAGTGGAAATTTGAGTCATTTTTGCTGCGGTACCTGTCAAGAATTGATCAGACTCTTGTACAAAACATTTATTTAATAACTCTGTCTTCTACCTCGCAGTGTTAATATTGACAGCACTTTTGAATTTGGTTGTAGTTATTGTCTTTTGCCTAAAATATCTTTTAGTTTTAGTCATAATATACTCATCTAAATTGTTTTTGTCATGTTTTACACTTGGATAAAATCAAACATCTAATAACCCTATATTGAATGCTAGTAAAGTCTGAATGTATAAATGAACAGAAACAAATTGAACTTTAGTGTGAAATGCAGTCACCTTTATTTAGGCTACCTGGCAGAGCATCTCAGTTACAATACCAGAACTGACCACAAACAGTGAACCTGCTCTACATGAATATATCAATTCATAAAGAGAGGAGCTCTGATTGGATCGCTCCACAACTTATCCCACCACAAGCTAAGGCAGCTGTGATTGGATGTCCCTCTTAACTCATCCAACCTTTCCACACAACCAAAGTAGCTGTGATTGGATATATTCCTAACTTGTCTCTACTTTCTACATGACCAAATTAGGTCTGATTGGATTAAGTCTCTGTCAAATATTTTAGTCTAGTTTTTATTTGTTGATGAAAATGTCAGTTAATTTAGTTTAAGTTTTTGTCCATGTGCACTTGTTTTTATTAGTTACTTTCTCATTTTCGTCAGGGAAAAAGGTTGTTGACAAAAACTATGATGAAAATAATTAGTTAACAAAGTTATCACTGGTACCTCATCATATTTTCAATACTAGAAAAAGAATTCAGCTCCACATTAACGGAGGGTCAGTGTTTCAGGATATCTCATCTGCAAAGACTGAAACTTTTTACTGAATGAAATCTTTATTAAATTCTTATTTGTTCAGTAAATCACACATTTAGATGATTCATAAATGAAGCTTGTATGACAGAGACATGAATCCCTGAGTCTCGTGAACGTATGACTGATCAGTCTCGTCTCTCCTCCTTCAGCTGCATGGATCCATCTATAGCCATCAAACCAGTTTTTCAGAGGTTTCAGTCTGTTATCATCACCTCGGGGGTAAGTTAGTCACCAATTTGTCTTCCTGTTTGTTTAGTTTAGACTCTCATGTCAATCTTGTATTTCACACCGGTCATCTTTTGGCTTTGGAGTGATAAAGACGAGAGAGTTTTTGTTTCTAAACTCTTAAAGTCCCAAAATGTTTATAGAGCGATAAGATGCTGCAAAAGAATACATGTTTCTGCATTTTCTTTTAAAAATTGTTTAATATAAGGTTGGGCTGAACGATTTTAGGAAAAGATCTAATTGCGATTTTTCTGGCAGATATTGTGATTTCAATTCAATTCACGATTTTCTTCAAATCAAGCCTCAGTGCAATATTCACTATGTTAACAGTATAGACAACAGTCAGGAAATCAATGATCAAAAGCACATAACACATTATTCATCATCTAATACTGATGATAAATAATCTGTTGTCATTATTTAAGGGATACTCCAACTTCTACTTCTAAACAGAGGCTTTGTGTTGTTGACCTGCTTACCAGCACTTCTGTAAATGCAAACTGCCTGTAAACGTATAAAATAGTATGTGTAAAAAAGTTGACACAACAGATCCTGGGTCAGTCTGGAGCGCTGCAAAAAATTGCAGCTTTGGCGATCACATGATTGCGTCGTCTGAAATTGCGATTTTGATCTGAAAATGATAAACCTTTCAGCCCTAATATAAGGGGACATAAATAAAAAAATAAAATAAATACTCCATCTCTTTTGATGAAATTTGGAGCTGTGTGTTAAATTTTCTGATTTTATGACTGAAGGCAGGAAAAAGTCAAATTAATTCTCAAAATGGCCTCAACATTGAAGCTCCTGTTTAGTGTTTAGATGTTTGATTACACGTTTGTCCAGGGCAGTGTGGCAGCTGCTCAGTGTTTCTCTAGTTAAGACATCAGTGCAATAATGACAGTGTGTGTGTACATGGTTTCTGCTTGTTTATTTATTTATTTAAGCTGTTTTATTTTATATGCCCTTGAAAGTTTTTATATGAATAATGCATTGATTGGTTGACACTTTAATTTCACCTTTCTTGTTCCAGCCAAAATTTTATTTTATATACAAGCATACTGTATCTATATTTATATCATATTCACACTGTAAAAAGTTTAATAGTCTTATGTACAGCTCCTTCACCGCACCTTTTGTAGATACATTGTCGGGTTGTGTTTCTGTTCTTTTTTGTGCCTATTGTATATTTTGTATATGTTTGGTAAATATCCAAGACAGTTTTGCACTATTTTCTACCAATTTTAATACTTTATTTTATTCTTTTTGACCCTTATTTTTATTTCTGTTCTAATTATATATTGATTGTTTTTGCACCAATTTACCAAGTCAAATTTCTTGTATGTGCAAATGTATTTGGCAATAAATGCCAACTCTGATTCTGAATCTGATTTCAAATGATAAAAATAAAAAAAATAATTAAGAGAAATCAGAATAAAAGTGTGTATTAGAAAACCTACACATACAGGACAAATCTTAGACAAAAGAAGCTCTGTTTGTGTTAATTTTTTGTTAAATGAGGTTGTTTCTGACTGAATCTGAATCTCTGAAGTGGTTTTTGCTCTGATGAAATCTGATTCCTCTGTTTGACCTCTTTAGACGCTCTCTCCGCTCGACATCTATCCCAAAATCCTGGACTTCCGCCCGGTGACCATGGCCTCCTTCACCATGACGCTGGCTCGGACCTGCCTCTGTCCTCTGGTCTGTCACTGCATCAGGCTGTTGTGTTCAAACATCAGGATATTTCTGACATTTGTAACTTTAACATGTATTACTGAACTTTATTCGGTTGATTCTTATTTTTCTGCATATTTGTTCTTTGATTTTTCTTTCCCATCGTCAGATTGTTGGCAGAGGAAACGATCAGGTGGCCCTTAGCTCAAAGTTTGAGACCAGAGAAGACTTTGGTGAGTGGATTTATTACTTCCTTGTAAATAATGGTGTCAAAATGAAGGTCCCCATGTCTTCGTTGAGACTGCTTCTCATATACTGGTGTGACAGGACTGTATCATGCCTATGCAACAATATGTCCCTCTTTTTAATAACCAGATTCTGAAGAAGGGAAACTGAGAGGCATTAGAATGAACTTTTCTGTGCTTATAAATGATAACAGATTGATTAAGGATTAATGCAAGTATATGTGCAGATGTACAGCCCTTATTTTTATCAAAGCAAGTGGTTCAGGCATTAAAACTTGAAGTTTTCTCTTCTCTGGTCAGAAATAAGAATTAGACTCCTGCACATTTTGTATCTCTCTTATAAATACCATTTTTATTGATGGCAGTGAATGTTCTTGCACAGCCTGCCTCATGCACCGGCCCTCCTTGTGTTTTAAAGAGATAAAAATTTTAACGTCCGGCGTTGCTGCCAGCCTGCAGCCTCTCCTTAATACTAAACACTAAAAAGTTTCAGGACAGCGAATATTTTCCAGAACATGCAGCTTTTCTTCTCGCTTGTATCTTGGATCTGTTGGAGCTGTGATGTTTGCTTGACTTTAAAAATACCAAATGTGTTAGTTGAAAAATGATGATTTTACATGCATGCACGTTTTCTCTTCTTGCTTGAGTAAATGTTGTTTTTGTCTTTAATCTGTGTTTGTTCATTTCCAGCTGTGATTCGCAACTATGGCAACCTTCTTCTGGAGATGTCTGCGATTGTTCCCGATGGTATCGTCGCCTTTTTCACCAGCTACGTCTACATGGAGAACATCGTGGCCTCTTGGTATGAACAGGTCAGTGTGAGGACAAGCGTAGTTCATACTCCTGCCAAACTGAGACAGTTGCCTTAAAAATGCATCCACGTTTAACTCAACATCCAATAGTTGGTATTTGGTGATCATGAACATTCTTACAGTTCTGCAGCTCCATTGAAGTGAAGTCTCTACACCTTAGGTTTACAGGTGCAGGAAAATATGGCAGGAGGTCTCAGCGAATCATATTAAGGAAGTCCAGGCACATGATTTGAACTCAAAAATATCAGCTGAGTTCAATCAGTCAATCTTTATTTGTATAGCGCCGATTCATAACAAGTGTTATCTCAAGACCCTTTACAATAGAGCAGACTGAAGACAAACTCTTCATTTTATGAACACACACATATGCATACATACATATATATACACATATAAAATACACATATACATATATATACACATATATACATCAAATACATACAACAATGGGGGTGGGGGTGGGGGTGCAGGGAGCACGGGCAGAGACAAAGGACAAAGAACATTCAGAAAATGTTTTATGAAAGAGAGGGAGTTATAATTTAAGAGAAAATTCAAATCCAAAGGTTGGAAGTGTGCGTACAACATTGAAAAGTTTCTGTATCACTGTCTGTGGAGTCAAACTGTGTAACAGATTGAGTACAGAACTAAAGCAAATTTCGAGCATAATTCTGTTTAAACAGAGGCATCAATAAATGAATTTCCAGGTAAATTGATGAATAAATACCACAAGGTGCTTGCTGATTATTTGGAGAAAAAATTTACAGGGTATGGTAAATACATTTGTGAAGAAGGTATAGGTATGATTGTATTTTTTGGTAATTTAAGACATTGTTATGATTTCAGTTTGGAAGTATAGTACAATTTAAGGGGGAAGGATTAGATAAGTTTATTCTTCTTTCTACTCCTTTTTGCTCATGTAAGCTGAGAGGCTTAACAAATTGCAGATTCAGCTACTGTCTTGTTTTATTTTCTTTTTTTTAATTTGTTTTTTGATTATCACTTATTTGTTTTTTAACTGTTTAAAGATGTCATTAACATGATTGAAATAAAGATATCAATCAATCAATCAGTCAATCGTCATGTTTACAGAGGGCTCCGAAGTGGGGCCTTCTTTTTTAATAACTGGTCCGTTGTTTTGAGATTGATACCAGCTTGTTAAAGATCTGCCTCTGCCACAGACTGGCTATGAAGGCCCTCCTGGCTAAAATCTCAGACCTTGTCTAATATTTTCTACGCTCCGTGTGTAGCAGTCAGACCTCTCATCAGTGCTTCATTCTGTCCAAAGAAGGACAGTAGTGAACCGTTTTCTGAAGGGTTTTTGTACATGTTGGTCTTCAGGGGATCTTGGAGAATATCCAGAGAAACAAGCTCATCTTCATTGAGACTCCAGATGCTGCAGAGACCAGCATGGCCCTGGAGAAATATCAGGAGGTACAGGATGAACCTGCCTTTTTATTTTATATCCTTTTTATTGGAATATAAGTTGGATATATCTAAAGTTAAAATGTGTAGCTTCCAGTGTTAAATTGAGTAAGATAATGTCTGTAATTGCCTGTTGCAGTCTCATAAAGCCATTAAAACATACTCATTGTAAAGTTATACTTTCACGCTCTCCTTGAGCATCCATTGTTTTCTGACACCAGACCTTTCTCTGTTTATCTTTGCTCAGGCCTGTGAGAATGGCAGAGGAGCCATCCTGCTGTCTGTGGCCCGGGGAAAAGTTTCTGAGGGAATAGATTTTGGTAAGTGATGATCGAGATGCTGCAGGTAACAGACATTATTACAGAGGATATGCCTCGATGGGGAACGTGGACAAAGCAGAAAAACAGAAGCAAGAAAAGAAACAGTGAAAGCAATGTGATGATTTGTGGCAGTAAAAATATTTTTCAAGAATATACAACATTGTAGGCAGCACAGTGCAATGTAGGTAGTGCACGTGCCTCATAGCATTAAGGTTGCTGGTTTGAACCCTGTGTCGGTCAGGGCCTTCCTGTGTGGAGTTTGCATGTTCTCCCTGTGCATGTGTGAGTTCTCTCCGGGCACCCCGGCTTCCTCCCACAGACCAAACACATGCTATTAGGTTAAGTAGTGACTCTAAGTTGCCCTTCAGTTTGAGTGTGAGCGTGAATGGTTTTCTGTCTTTCTATGTGGCCCTGTGATTGGCCGGAGACTGGTCCAGGGCATACCCCACCTCTTGCCAGCTTGGATAGGCTCCAGCCCCCCGAGACCATGAAAGGATTAGCTGTTTAGATGATGGATGGATGGATGAAAGCATTGTTTTGATTATTTGTGCTGAAGTTAAAGTCAGACTGTCAACATCATGTCTCTTTGTCTTCTGTCTAGTTCATCACTTCGGCCGAGCCGTCATCATGTTCGGAGTGCCTTATGTTTACACCCAGAGCCGCATCCTGAAGGTCAGAATAATCACAGTGTGTGTTAGACGTGTCTCAAATAATCTTTTAATCGATTCATCGTGACATAGATGAAGATGCATCCATGCAGAGATGGTCAGTTATGGCAGAGGCTGCTGCTGAACTGCAGCATCAGTTTTGTTTCTGAGTATTTTGGTTTATAGTAATAATACATTTTTCCTGCAGTTGATCTTGAAGCTATTTCTGATTAATAAAAGGAGTTCGTATTTATCTGACTGCTTATATTTTTTAATCTGAAAAGTAGCCTAAGGCAGAAAAATGGAAAATCAAGGATATTACTGACTGTGTTGCTTCCTGATGTATCGTTATATCGAACTGAACATAAAAATCATAATCAAATCGTGAGACAAGTGTAGATGCCCAGCCCTATTGTGTGTCTTCTCCAAAAATGTCTCCCCCCTTTGGTGAAACACACCATGCTCACTCTCTCATGTTGTGAACTGATTTAGTGAAATTTCCACTTCACACTGGGACCTCACAAGTCACCAACATTGAAGAGTTTTTTAATCCCATTTTTATTTATTACATGGCATATACAATAACAAAATATATTTAATTAATCAACACAACTGGTAATGTCTTTTCAACAGTATAGTAGAATAGTGTAGATAGTTCGAGGTGCCCAATGTCTAAATATGTTTACTACCACGCTTTGAAAGTGTGTTTGTAGAAGCTCCCAGCGTGTGGCCATTAGCTTTTTTGATGCCGTAAAACCAGGCAGTCGGTCCCTATTTTCGTCCACTGCTAGGCTTATGTTAGAGAGATCATTTAAGATGAATGTGATGCTGAAATTGATTAATTAACCTCAAAGATCTCAGAAAGCCTGAACTGTTTTGAGTGAATTTTTTTTTATTAATTTTGTCCATTTCAGCCCTGAATTTTCTAAATTAAAAAGCTCAAAATCTCCAGTGGTGTTCTGGATATTTTTACAACCATCCTTCTGACATTTTTTTTTTTTTCCATAATAATACAAAGATTTTAACTCGATTGTAGTGATGATTTGATCTGTAATGATTAATGTGTTGGTTTCAGGCTCGTCTGGAGTACCTCAGGGATCAGTTTCAGATCAGAGAAAATGACTTCCTGACGTTTGATGCCATGCGTCACGCTGCTCAGTGTGTGGGCAGAGCCATCAGAGGAAAGACCGACTACGGCCTCATGATATTTGCAGACAAGGTTTGTGCTGAACCCTCTAAACTCTTCTGACATTTTACAACTTCATGAACTCCCTCCACGCCGCTTTGGCATGAGTTTGATGGGAGATCCCGTTCTTCTTATTATTTTTATTTGACAGTGTATCAGTATTAAAATTGCTTAGATGGGTGAGTTGCTGTTACCTTTCAGTATCTGATGGTCTCCTCACTTCCACAGCG
Organism: Cetoscarus ocellatus; assembly: GCA_037902135.1. Classification (NCBI taxonomy): domain Eukaryota; kingdom Metazoa; phylum Chordata; class Actinopteri; order Labriformes; family Labridae; genus Cetoscarus; species Cetoscarus ocellatus. The sequence continues at coordinate 1,808,630 of JBAMNC010000189.1, read as the reverse complement.
TTACGCCCGAGCAGACAAACGTGGAAAACTTCCTCGCTGGATTCAGGAGCACATCAATGACGGCAGTCTGAACCTCACCGTGGATGAGACGGTCCAGCTCTCCAAACACTTCCTGAGGCAGATGGCTCAGCCTTTCAGACAGGTATGGTCCACGCCCACTGAGCAGCTTCGACCAATAACATGCTCCAAATGTCCTGTTTCAATCTGTTACCAGAGAAGTTTATTGTTTCAAGATTCCTTCCATTTATTGCTGCTGTTCCTCTGTTTGATAAAACTCCAACTTACTATGCTATAACTGTCTAGGCTGTTTTCAATTTGCACAGCAATAATCCACCTCAGTACAGGACAGGTTTTACCTGCAGTAAATAGATCCAACAGCTTCTGTAATCCTTGCATTTTATTTTATTTCATTCCATTCTACTAATCTTATTTTATTTTATTCTCTATTTTATCTTCCTGTTTGCAAAGTTTTAAATGTCGTGCATAAGCTTCAGAATTCTGTCTTCTGTGTCATGTGTTGTCATGTTGAGTGCATTATGTAAACTGCTATTGGATGCCAGTAGCAGTTAACAGGATCAAGATCAAGAAAGTGTCTATCTGTCTATCTATCTATCTATCTATCTATCTATCTATCCGTTAGTCTATCTTTCTATCAATCAGTTTGTCTATCTATAAGTCTATCCATTTATCTATCCGTCTATCTTTCCCTCTGTCTATCTACCTATCTATCTGTTCTTGCTTGATGCTTTGTAAAGAAGGAAGGAGTGAAGATATTTGTTGCAAACACTCAACCAGAAATATCAGAAATGTTTTCTGCTCTAATCCAGACCAACAAAGTTTGGTTTTTCTAAGTCTCCCCGAAATTTTTGATCTGATCTTAGGCCTCATGTTCTCCGGTATGAGTTCACTCCAAAGTGTCTTTTGTCCCTGCAGCACGTACTCAAAGGATATCAGGCTACCTGTAAATAGGGCAGACTCAGAGACGTATTCTCACTTTTGTGATCCCCATTTTTCTTGACCTGTCACTAAATATCTGTCTGCCCCTCCCCTCCTGTTCCTGCCTGCAGGAGGATCAGTTGGGTCTGTCCCTGTTGACTCTGGAGCAGCTGGAGTCAGAGGAGATGCTGCAGAAGATCACTCAGATCGCTCATCAGACCTGAAGAGGACGTGCTCTGCATGATGTCACCACCGCAGAAATGCCCAGGATGTGATTTGCAGTGGCTTGAAAACTTAAACAGGGAACCAGATATTTAAAGGTTTAAGTTATAAAAAAGTTTTTGTTTTGAGAGCTGCCATTCCTCCATTAAAGTTAAAAATGTTCAGTTTTTAGGTCACGTCACATGAGCCTTTATATGCACCTCATCTAGGGATGGGAAAACTACTTCCACTTGAGAATCGATACAAAGTCAAGGAATCAATATCATGAGTCTTTAAGCTTAACAACTCCTTTATCAATTCCTTCTACTTTGTTCTGTATGCTTTGCAAATGAAAGATGTCAAGCTCTCGTCAGAATCTGTTGGCAGAAGTCAAAGATGTGATCAGAGAGGAAACAGGTGGGCAAAACTCAATTGTGTTACAAAGTGACGCAGAAACTTGCTGAAACGTTTATCTTTGCAGCACTGCAGTACTGTGTTCGACTTTGTCGCTAAGGATGGGAATCAGTAACATTTTCTTAACACCACTGAGTTATTGTTTCTCCTTATCGATTAAGTTCTTCATCAATTCCCTTATCAATTTTTGTGGATTTTCTGTGTGGGGAAAAAAGTCTTCCTTCACACGTTTTCAGTGTCAACAACGTTTAACACATGGCACTCCTGCTGTATGAATGCCGTGCTGCAAAGACAAATGCTTCGGCAAGTTTCTGCTGTTTACTCTCATGCTTAAAATCAAACAAACACAGACGCTGGATGTCGTGCAATGAGTGTCATGTTTGTGTAAAACTGAGCTACAGCTTTAAACTAGCAAGCACTCAGAGAGCACAAACCTCCACCAAGGTAGCTCACATCACTGTTACATCTGTAAGCAATAGTTTCATGATAAAGTTATCATCATAATATGATTCATGACCCTGAAAACCCACACCTAGCACTCAAATTCATGTTGATATCCTTATTAGTTAGACAGTTGTTGAGCAAAAACGATGCTTTGCTAATGTTGGTTATCTGGATCACCAGCAAAGTCTAATCATTTTTAAGTTGGGCCATTACCAACATCTCCCAAAAATTTCAGCTGACAAAAACATAGCCTCCTTAGCGGAGGAAATAACTCCCTTCCTGTTCACAATCACATCTTTAACCTCTTTGTTGTTGTTTGTGCTGACTGCCTCTGTTTAGAGTGTGATGTCCTTGATTTGTGAGGCATGCAGTACTTAGTGGGTGGAAGTGATAAGGGAGTTCTTCAGGATAAACACTACTGATACCGATTCTTAAAGCTCACTTTGATAATAACCATCCCTTATTTCGGCACTGAAAATTTATACAGGCCAACTTTTTTCCACACAGAAAATCCACAGGAATTGACAAGGAAATCATTAAAGAATTGAATCAATGAGCAGTATCGATAAAGGCATTGGTATCCATAAAATCGTATAAATTCCCATCCCTATCCACAGCTTTCAGGTACACACAATGCAGTGCTGATTTCTCCTCTTATTTCCTGCAAATGCAAACATGTCAAAGAATTTTAGGCATGTCTGTAAACTCAGTATTATGTGCAGGAATAACAACATGCAGGTCACAATATTTTAAAGGGATACGACAACTTTTTTTGTTTTCATGTCTTGCCTCACTCCAGAGTCCATGGCAAGCCGATAGACATTCTTTCAACTGTGCGTGCAGTAACAGGAAGAGACGGACATAGCTCACCCACTGCTAATTAGTTTAGCTCAAACACTGGGAGTCAATGGGAAATGTTAGCCTGCCTCTGTCTACAGTCATCAGATAAATTCTTCAGCAACTCTAAACAGTCCTGTGTGCTTGTTGTGACTTGTTTTTTTTTCCACGCTATGTTATGTAATCTGTTTTTAGACTAAGATTAGAACTTTATGTAATTTTTGGAAGGAATACATTTGAAACTAAACAGTAACTGCTTGTTGACCTACTCTCAAGCACTTACGCAGTGGTTTGCACATGCGCCTTGCAGTTTAGTTGCGTATGTATGTGCTATGTAAGTGCTAATGTTAGTCTAAAAACCGATAACGTAACACAATGCAGTAAAAAAAACACGAGTCACAACAAGCACACAGGACCATTAAGAGTTGCTGAAGAGTTTATCTGATGAGTGTGGGCAGAGGCAGGCTAACACTACCCACTGACTCCCAGTGTTTGAGCTAAGCTAATCAGCAGTGGTCGAGATCTGCCTGTCTCTTCCTTGTTATTGCATGCACAGTCGAAATATTGATGTCTATCTGCTTGTCATGGAAGTGAAGCAAGACATGAAATCAAAAAAAATGCTGTTGTATCCCTTTAAAGTAAAACCAGGGAGGAAATTAACAAAATTATTAATTTCTCTATTTGCTCCTTTGCACAAAGTCATAGGAGTTCTGGATCAGTGGCACAGTCATGTTGTTTTGTATTTCATCTTTTTAGGAACCTAACAGTGTAAGGAGTCTGCCAGATCCACTCGTATAGTGCTAATTCTAAGTCAGTACGTGCTTTTCAGTATCGGAATATCGTTCCTAGATGACCTGAGAGAGGATAAATCTAATATTCGAAAGTAAATATGCTGTTACAAAGCATATGCAAAAGTATAATTAACTTCATAAACAAAGATAGTAAACATCAGGTGTGATACTTTTGAGGGTTTATGGCTTTGTTTTGACAACAGGAGTGTTGATACTGCAGGTGTAACATGAGTCTATATCGTCTGTCATACAGGCAAAACTACTGAGTGTCCTTCTGCTGCAGCTGTACAAAAACGCCTTTTATACTGAACATGTGTCTGTTTATCAACCACAAAGTTTAAATATAAATGTTTGTGTGAAGCTTTTCACGTCTGTTTTCTTTTTTTTATCCAAAAAGTGTTTGATGTCCGTTCATTGTGCCAATTCATGCCGTGATATTTACACGTGACTGCTCGAACAGAGATTAGCATGGATGCTAACTGCTTCTGGTCAGGTAATGGAGCACATGCCGGGTTGGCACTTCGTCAGTCACCATTCCTACGACTCGCTTGCACAGCCAGCATCAGGAGCAGTTTTATCAGATCTGGACTACATATCTTTATTGAATGAAAAACAAACAACACTAAAAACTTCTCCATAGTAAGGATATATTCGCTTCACGTTTTGTCCTTTACACAGCGGCACAAGCACCCGCCTACTCTGTTATCTGGCTGGCTCATAATGAATGTGATTGATAGAACGATCATCCAATCACCAGCTGGGTATGCTTTTAAAAGGTTCTGCTCATTTCCAAACACTTTCTATGGGCTGTTTCTCAAGTGGACTAGTGAAATATACTTAAAGGGATGCGCCAACAATTTTTTTGTTTTCATGTCATGCCTCTCTCCCGAGTCCATGACAAGCAGGTAGATGCCATTCTTTCGACTGTGTGTGCATTAACAAGGAAGAGACAGGCAAAGCTTGTCCACCACTGATTAGCTTAGCTCAAACACTGGGAGTGAATGGGTAGTGTTAGCCTGCCTCATCAGATAAACTCTTCAGCAACTCTAAACTGTCTTGTGTGCTTGTTATGACTCTTCTTTTCCGCGTTGTGTTACATTATCTTCTGCTGTCATATTATCTTCTACTCGTAAACAGAGGCTCGGTTTAGTTGACTCACTTACAAGCACGCCCGCTGTGGTTTACGCTTGACCCAGTGGTTTAGTTATGTATGTATTTCTTTCGAAAATAAAGTTCTGATCTTAGTCAAAATACATCATATAACCTAACGTAACGTGGTTAGAAAAAACCCTGTCACAACAACCACACAGGACCGTTTAGAGTTGCTGAAGAGTTTATCTGATGACTGTAGGCATAGGCAGGCAAACATTACCCAACGACTCCCAGTGTTTGAGCGAAGCTAATTCGGGAGTGAGGCAAGACACAAAAACAAAATTAAAAAATTGACGTATCCCTTTAAACCTCCATCTGGTGTGTCAGGTTGGAACAAAACAATCCATGTTTTTATTATAAAGGTCTGACATTAAACTATCTCACTTTCTTTGATTTTTCTCTGTTATAAAGCTACAATAGCTACAGTTGGAGATATTACAGATATAAGGCAAACTAGCCTATGCAGAACATTTGGTCATATTTCACCTAAAAATTGACTTACAACCATTTTTCCCTAAGGTCATATTTTTGAAAAAATCCGCATGCTAACATATGACTTTTTTCCCATTTTGGACTCCAAAAAAAACAAAATATGCTCAAACATGACTTTGTGGGTGTTAAACAGGCTGCAAAACATGCTAGTGCAGATGGTTTGGTCATATTTTGCCTACAAAATGACTTATGAGCATTTTTGCCTCAGATCAGACTTTGAAAAAACCAACATGCTAACATATGACTTTTTTCTCATTTTGGACTCCAAAAAAATATATTCAAACAAGAGTTTTTGGATGTTTACCACTCAGAGAAACATGCTAGTGCAGACGGTTTGGACATATTTGGCTTAAAAATGGACTTATAAGCCTTTTTCCCACAGGTCAGGTTTTGAAAAAAACACTAAGACATATGACTTTTTTCCCATTTTGGACTCCAAAAAAAATATGCTCAAACATGACTTTTTGGGTTTTAAACAGGCTGCAAAACAAGCTAGTCCAGACGGTTTTGTCATATTTTACCTACAAAATGACTTATCAGCATTTTTACCTGAGGTCGATCTTTGAGAAAAACAAACATGCTAAAATATGACTTTTTTTTCCATTTTGGAGTCCGACAAAAAATATGCTCAAACATGACTTTTTGGATGTAAAAAAGGCCAAAAAACATGCTAGTGCAGAGGGTTTGGTCATATTTGGCTTCAAAATGGACCAAAGTGCCTTTTTCTCTCAGCTCGGGATCTGAAAAACACTAAGGCTAAAATATGACTTTTTTCCATTTCGGAGTCCGACAAAAAATATTGCTCAAACATGACTTTTTGGATGTAAAAAAGGCCAAAAACATGCAACTGCAGACGGTTTGCTCATATTCTGCTTTAAAATGGACTTCTGAGCCTTTTTCTCTCAGCTCAGGATCTGAAAAACACTAAGGCTAACATATGACTTTTTTTCCATCTCGGGGTCGGACAAAAAATATACTCAAACATGACTTTTTGGATGTAAAACAGGCCAAAAAATTGGCTAGTGCAGACGGTTTGGCGATATTCGGCTTCAAAATGGACTTATGAGTCTTTTTCTCTCAGCTCGTGATCTGAAAAAACACTAAGGCTAACATATGACTTTTTTTCCATCTCGAAGTCGGACAAAAAGTATGCTCAAACATGACTTTTTGGATGTAAAAAAGGCCAAAAAACATGCCAGTGCAGACAGTTTGGTGATATTCAGCTTCAAAATGGACTTATGAGCCTTTTTCTCTCAGCTCAGGATCCGAAAAAACACTAAGGCTAACATATGACTTTTTTTCCATTTTGGATTTCGAAAAATAATATTCTCAAACATGACTTTTTGGATGTAAAACAGGCCAAAAAACATGCTAGTGCAGACGGTTTGGTCATATTCTGCTTCAAAATGGACTTATGAGCCTTTTTCTCTCAGCTCAGGATCTGAAAAAACACTAAGGCTAACATATGACTTTTTTTCCATCTCGGGGTCCAAAAAAAAAAATATTCTCAAACATGACTTTTTGGATGTAAAACAGACCAACAAACATGCCAGTGCAGATGGTTTGATAATATTTGGCTTCAAAATGGACTTATGAGCCTTTTTCTCTCAGCTCAGGATCTGAAAAAACACTAAGGCTAACATATGACTTTTTTTCAATCTCGGAGTCCGAAAAAAAAATGTTCTCAAACATGACTTTTTAGATGTAAAACAGGCCAAAAAACATGCCAGTGCAGACGGTTGGGCGATATTCTGCTTCAAAATGGACTTATGAGCCTTTTTCTCTCAGCTCGGGATCTGAAAAAACACTAAGGCTAACATATGACTTTTTTCCACTTCGGAGTCCGACAAAAAATATGCTCAAACATGACTTTATAGATGTGAAACAGGCCAAAAAACATGCTAGTGCAGACGGTTTGGTGATATTCGGCTTCAAAATGGACTTATGAGCCGTTTTCTCTCAGCTCAGGATCCGAAAAAACACTAAGGCTAACATATGACTTTCTTCCATCTCGTTGTCCGAAAAAAAAATATTCTCAAACATGACTTTTTGGATGTAAAACAGGCCAAAAAACATGCTAGTGCAGACGGTTTGGTCATATTCTGCTTCAAAATGGACTTATGAGCCTTTTTCTCTCAGCTCAGGATCTGAAAAAACACTAAGGCTAACATATGACTTTTTTTCCATCTCTGAGTCCGAAAAAAAATCTGCTCAAACATAACTTTTTGGATGTAAAACAGGCCAAAAAACATTCTAGTGCAGCCGGTTTGGCGATATTCGGCTTCAAAATGGACTTATGAGGCCTTTTGTCTCAGCTCGGGATCTGAAAAAACACTAAGGCTAACGTATGACTTTTTTTCCACTTCGGAGTCCAAAAAAAAATATGCTCAAACATGACTTTTTAGATGTAAAACAGGCCAAAAAAACATGCTAGTGCAGACGGGTTGGTCATATTCTGCTTCAAAGTGGAATATGAGTCTTTTTCTCTCAGCTCGGGATCTGAAAAAACACTAAGGCTAACATATGACATTTTTCCACTTCGGAGTCCGACAAAAAATATGCTCAAACATAACTTTTTAGATGTGAAACAGGCCAAAAAACATGCTAGTGCAGACGGTTTGGTGATATTCTGCTTCAAAATGGACTTATGAGCCGTTTTCTCTCAGCTCAGGATCCGAAAAAACACTCAGGCTAACATATGACTTTTTTTCCATTTTGGAGTCCAAAAAAAAATATGCTCAAACATGACTTTTTAGATGTAAAACAGGCCAAAAAAACATGCTAGTGCAGACGGGTTGGTCATATTCTGCTTCAAAATGGAATATGAGCCTTTTTCTCTCAGCTCGGGATCTGAAAAAACACTAAGGCTAACATATGACTTTTTTCCACTTCGGAGTCCGACAAAAAATATGCTCAAACATGACTTTTTAGATGTGAAACAGGCCAAAAAACATGCTAGTGCAGATGGTTTGGTGATATTCAGCTTCAAAATGGACTTATGAGCCGTTTTCTCTCAGCTCAGGATCCGAAAAAACACTAAGGCTAACATATGACTTTTTTTCCATTTTGGAGTCCAAAAAATAAAATTCTCAAACATGACTTTTTAGATGTAAAACAGGCCAAAAAACATGATAGTGCAGACGGTTTTGCGATATTCGGCTTCAAAATGGACTTATCAGTATTTTTCTCTCAGCTCGTGATCTGAAAAATCACTAAGGCTAACATATGACTTTTTTCCATCTCGGAGTCCAAAAAATAAATATTCTCAAACATGACTTTTTGGATGTAAAACTGGCCAAAAAACATGCTAGTGCAGCCGGTTTGGCGATATTCGGCTTCAAAATGGACTTATGAGTCCTTTTGTCTCAGCTCAGGATCTGAAAAAACACTAAGGCTAACATATGACTTTTTTTCCACTTCGGAGTCCAAAAAAAAATATGCTCAAACATGACTTTTTAGATGTAAAACAGGCCAAAAAAACATGCTAGTGCAGACAGGTTGGTCATATTCTGCTTCAAAGTGGAATATGAGCCTTTTTCTCTCAGCTCGGGATCTGAAAAAACACTAAGGCTAACATATGACTTTTTTCCACTTCGGAGTCCGACAAAAAATATGCTCAAACATAACTTTTTAGATGTGAAACAGGCCAAAAAACATGCTAGTGCAGACGGTTTGGTGATATTCAGCTTCAAAATGGACTTATGAGCCGTTTTCTCTCAGCTCAGGATCCGAAAAAACACTAAGGCTAACATATGACTTTTTTCCATTTTGGAGTCCGAAAAATAATATTCTCAAACATGACTTTTTAGATGTAAAACAGGCCAAAAAACATGCTAGTGCAGACGGTTTGGAGAAATATTCGGCTTCAAAATGGACTTATGAGCCGTTTTCTCTCAGCTCAGGATCTGAAAAAACACCAAGGCTAACATATGACTTTTTTTCCATCTTGGAGTCCGACAAAAAATATACTCAAACATGACTTTTTAGATGTAAAACAGGCTAAAAAACATTCTAGGGCAGACAGTTTGATAATATTTGGCTTCAAAATGGACTTATGAGCCTTTTTCTCTCAGCTCAGGATCTGAAAAAACACTAAGGCTAACATATGACTTTTTTTCCACTTCGGAGTCCAAAAAAAAATATGCTCAAACATGACTTTTTAGATGTAAAACAGGCCAAAAAAACATGCTAGTGCAGACGGGTTGGTCATATTCTGCTTCAAAATGGAATATGAGCCTTTTTCTCTCAGCTCGGGATCTGAAAAAACACTAAGGCTAACATATGACTTTTTTTCCACTTCGGAGTCCGACAAAAAATATGCTCAAACATGACTTTTTAGATGTGAAACAGGCCAAAAAACATGCTAGTGCAGACGGTTTGGCGATATTCAGCTTCAAAATGGACTTATGAGCCGTTTTCTCTCAGCTCAGGATCCGAAAAAACACTAAGGCTAACATATGACTTTTTTTCCATTTTGGAGTCCGAAAAATAATATTCTCAAACATAACTTTTTGGATGTAAAACTGGCCAAAAAACACGCTAGTGCAGACGGTTTGGTCATATTCTGCTTCAAAATGGACTTATGAGCCTTTTTCTCTCAGCTCAGGATCTGAAAAAACACTAAGGCTAACATATGACTTTTTTTCCATCTCTGAGTACGAAAAAAAATATGCTCAAACATAACTTTTTGGATGTAAAACTGGCCAAAAAACATGCTAGTGCAGCCGGTTTGGCGATATTCGGCTTCAAAATGGATTTATGAGCCGTTTTCTCTCAGCTCAGGATCTGAAAAAACACTAAGGCTAACATATGACTTTTTTTCCATCTCGGAGTCCGACAAAAAATATACTCAAACATGACTTTTTAGATGTAAAACAGGCTAAAAAACATTCTAGGGCAGACAGTTTGATAATATTTGGCTTCAAAATGGACTTATGAGCCTTTTTCTCTCAGCTCAGGATCTGAAAAAACACTAAGGCTAACATATGACTTTTTTTCCATTTCGAAGTCCAAAAAAAAATATGCTCAAACATGACTTTTTAGATGTAAAACTGGCCAAAAAACATGCTAGTGCAGACGGGTTGGTCATATTCTGCTTCAAAATGGACTTATGAGCCGTTTTCTCTCAGCCTAGGATCTGAAAAAACACTAAGGCTAACATATGACTTTTTTTCCATCTCTGAGTCCGAAAAAAAATCTGCTCAAACATAACTTTTTGGATGTAAAACTGGCCAAAAAACATGCTAGTGCACACGGTTCTGTCATATTCGGCTTCAAAATGGACTTATGAGTCCTTTTGTCTCAGCTCAGGATCTGAAAAAACACTAAGGCTAACATATGACTTTTTTTCCACTTCGGAGTCCAAAAAAAAATATGCTCAAACATGACTTTTTAGATGTGAAACAGGCAAAAAAACATGCTAGTGCAGACGGGTTGGTCATATTCTGCTTCAAAATGGAATATGAGCCTTTTTCTCTCAGCTCGGGATCTGAAAAAACACTAACGCTAACATATGACTTTTTTTCCACTTCGGAGTCCGACAAAAAATATGCTCAAACATGACTTTTTAGATGTGAAACAGGCCAAAAAACATGCTAGTGCAGACGGTTTGGTGATATTCTGCTTCAAAATGGACTTATGAGCCGTTTTCTCTCAGCTCAGGATCCGAAAAAACACTAAGGCTAACATATGACTTTTTTTCCATTTTGGAGTCCGAAAAATAATATTCTCAAACATGACTTTTTAGATGTAAAACAGGCCAAAAAACATGCTAGTGCAGACGGTTTGGCGATATTCGGCTTCAAAATGGACTTATGAGTCTTTTTCTCTCAGCTTGATATATGAAAAAACACTAAGGCTAACATATGACTTTTTTTCCATTTTGGAGTCCGAAAAATAATATTCTCAAACATGACTTTTTAGATGTAAAACAGGCCAAAAAACATGCTAGTGCAGACGGTTTGGAGAAATATTCGGCTTCAAAATGGACTTATGAGCCGTTTTCTCTCAGCTCAGGATCTGAAAAAACACTAAGGCTAACATACGACTTTTTTTCCATCTCGGAGTCCGACAAAAAATATACTCAAACATGACTTTTTAGATGTAAAACAGGCTAAAAAACATTCTAGGGCAGACAGTTTGATAATATTTGGCTTCAAAATGGACTTATGAGCCTTTTTCTCTCAGCTCAGGATCTGAAAAAACACTAAGGCTAACATATGACTTTTTTTCCACTTCGGAGTCCAAAAAAAAATATGCTCAAACATGACTTTTTAGATGTAAAACAGGCCAAAAAAACATGCTAGTGCAGACGGGTTGGTCATATTCTGCTTCAAAATGGAATATGAGCCTTTTTCTCTCAGCTCGGGATCTGAAAAAACACTAAGGCTAACATATGACTTTTTTTCCACTTCGGAGTCCGAAAAAAATATGCTCAAACATGACTTTTTAGATGTGAAACAGGCCAAAAAACATGCTAGTGCAGATGGTTTGGTGATATTCAGCTTCAAAATGGACTTATGAGCCGTTTTCTCTCAGCTCAGGATCCGAAAAAACACTAAGGCTAACATATGACTTTTTTTCCATTTTGGAGTCCGAAAAATAATATTCTCAAACATGACTTTTTAGATGTAAAACAGGCCAAAAAACATGCTAGTGCAGACGGTTTGGCGATATTCGGCTTCAAAATGGACTTATGAGCCTTTTTCTCTCAGCTCGTGATATGAAAAAACACTAAGGCTAACATACGACTTTTTTTCCATCTCGGAGTCCGACAGAAAATATACTCAGACATGACTTTTTAGATGTAAAACAGGCCAAAAAAACATTCTAGGGCAGACAGTTTGATAATATTTGGCTTCAAAATGGACTTATGAGCCTTTTCCTCTCAGCTCAGGTTCTGAAAAAACACCAAGGCTAACATATGACTTTTTTTCCATTTCGAAGTCCGACAAAAAATATGCTCAAACATGACTTTTTAGATGTAAAACAGGCCAAAAAAACATGCTAGTGCAGACAGGTTGGTCATATTCTGCTTCAAAATGGACTTATGAGCCTTTTTCTCTCATTTCGGGATCTGAAAAAACACGAAGGCTAACATATGACTTTTTTTCCACTTCGGAGTCCAAAAAAAAATATGCTCAAACATGACATTTTAGATGTAAAACAGGCCAAAAAACATGCTAGTGCAGACGGTTCTGTCATATTCGGCTTCAAAATGGACTTATGAGTCTTTTTCTCTCAGCTCGTGATCTGAAAAAACACTAAGGCTAACATATGACTTTTTTTCCATCTCGGAGTCCAAAAAAAAAATATGCTCAAACATGACTTTTTGGATGTAAAACAGGCCAAAAAACATGCTAGTGCAGACGGGTTGGTCATATTTGGCTTCAAAATGGACTTATGAGCCTATTTCTCTCTGCTCAGGATCTGAAAAAACACTAAGGCTAACATATGACTTTTTTTCCATCTCGGAGTCCGACAAAAAATATACTCAAACATGACTTTTTAGATGTAAAACAGGCCAAAAAACATGCTAGTGCAGACGGTTTGATAATATTTGGCTTCAAAATGGACTTATGAGTCCTTTTCTCTCAGTTCAGGATCTGAAAAAACACTAAGGCTAACATATGACTTTTTTTCCACTTCGAAGTCCAAAAAAAAATATGCTCAAACATGACTTTTTAGATGTAAAACAGGACCGAAACCAAGGAAGTGCAGGCGGTTTGGTCATATTTGGCTTCAAAATGGACTTATGAGCCTTTTTCTCTCAGCTCAGGATCTGAAAAAACACTAAGGCTAACATATGACTTTTTTTCCATCTCTGAGTACGAAAAAAAATATGCTCAAACATGACTTTTTACATGTAAAACAGGCCAACAAACATGCTAGTGCAGACGGTTTGGTCATATTCTGCTTCAAAATGGACTTTTGAGTCTTTTTGTCTCAGCTCGATATATGAAAAAACACTTAGGCTAACATATGACTTTTTTTCCATTTCGGAGTACGAAAAAAAGTATGATCAAACATGACTTTTTGGATGTAAAACAACACCTTTAACTCTCACATAAAGCAAATTTCAAGAACAGCCTTTTTTCATCTTCGTAACATCGCTAAAATTAGGCCTATCCTGTCCCAGAGTGATGCCGAAAAGCTAGTCCATGCTTTTGTTACCTCTAGACCGGATTATTGTAATTCTCTTCTTTCAGGCTGTCCTAGTAAATCACTTAAGACGCCTCAGCTGGTTCAAAATGCTGCAGCACGTGTGCTGACTAGAACTAGGAGAAGAGACCACATTACTCCTGTATTAGCCTCTCTGCATTGGCTTCCCATTAAATATAGAATAGAATTCAAGATTCATCTTCTCGCCTATAAAGCTCTCAGTGGACAGGCACCAGTTTACCTCAAAGAGCTTGTAGTGCCGTACAACCCCTCTAGAACATTACGCTCCCAAAATGCTGGCCTGCTCGTGGTCCCATCAGTCTCTAGAAGTAGTATGGGAGGTAGAGCCTTCAGTTATCAGGCTCCTCTTCTCTGGAACCATTTACCAACCACGGTTCAGGAGGCAGACACCCTCTGTACCTTTAAGGCTAGACTTAAAACATTCCTCTTTGATAAAGCTTTCAGTTAGGGACCAGCTCATAGTCCATAGTTTAGACACATAGTTAAGATGCAATAGGCTTAGACTGCCGGGGGGATCTGGCACACTGGGCTCTATCCCTCTCTCTCTCACACTCTCTCTCCATATCTGCCTCTGCCCCTTTCTGTTTGCTCCTGTACTCGTCTCTGGCTCTGGTCTTGTAGGTGGCCTGGGATCCTTGGTGTAGACTGCCTGCTGCTGTGGAGTCACGAAGCCTCAATAACTACAATTACAGACATAACACATATTTGGCCATCTCACTCCAGTTCATAATCATTATAGCTGTTAATGTTGATATTAACATGATCTTTCTATCCATGGTTGATACATCTATAGTAACTATCTTTAGCTCCACATGGACATGAGATCCCTCTTGAAAATGAGGTGTCACATCTCAAGAGGTCCACCATTAATACATTTATACTTAACGGAGACAAATATGGTAGGGATGTACTTGTGGTCTGGGCACGCATGAGTTTGTCACTACCATAAATTCTTATTTTCAGTAAGACTTTTGATTATACTTCTATAAAAATGTTCACCACAACCACACAGACATGAAGGTCCTCCTCTAATATATTTGTTTGCAGCAGAAACAAATTTGACGGCGACAGGTCTATGATTGGTCCATTGATCTGTCACTAGCTTCAGTTCTTACTTTAGTCCACTTGTCTCCACTTACCTCCCTCCCTTTACCCACACACCCAACACAGCATCATGTGGATTTGCTGTTCATCATGAGACTGGGGTCCACATTCAAGATTTCCTGCTGCTTAACAGGTTTTTTCTTGCCGCCATGATGCAGGGATTCCTGATTGGCTATATGGATTCATGTTGGGTGTTGGATGTATATATTTGTATATATATGTATATGTGTATTTTTATATGTATTTATGTATCTATGCATATATGTGTGTCCATAATATGAAGAGCTTTGTGCTCTATTGTAAAGTGTCTTGAGATAACACTTGTAATGAATTGGCGCTATACAAATAAAGATTGATTGATTGATATGACTTTTTTTCCATCTCGGAGTCGGACAAAAAATATGCTCAAACATGACTTTTTGGATGTGAAACAGGCCAAAAAACATGCTACTGCAGACGGTTTGATAATATTTGGCTTCAAAATGGACTTATGAGCCTTTTTCTCTCAGCTCAGGATCTGAAAAAACACTAAGGCTAACATATGACTTTTTTTCCACTTCGGAGTCCGACAAAAAATATGCTCAGACATGACTTTTTAGATGTAAAACAGGCCAAAAAACATTCTAGTGCAGCCGGTTTGATAATATTTGGCTTCAAAATGGACTTATGAGCCTTTTTCTCTCAGCTCAGGATCTGAAAAAACACTAAGGCTAACATATGACTTTTTTCCATTTCGGAGTCCGACAAAAAATATGCTCAAACATGACTTTTTAGATGTAAAACAGGACCAAAACCAAAGAAGTGCAGACGGTTTGGTCATATTTGGCTTCAAAATGGACTTATGAGCCTTTTTCTCTCAGCTCAGGATCTGAAAAAACACTAAGGCTAACATATGACTTTTTTTCCATTTTGGAGTCTGACAAAAAATATGCTCAAACATGACTTTTTGGATGTAAAACAGGCCAAAAAACATGCTACTGCAGACGGTTTGATAATATTTGGCTTCAAAATGGACTCATGAGCCTTTTTCTCTCAGCTCAGGATCTGAAAAAACACTAAGGCTAACATATGACTTTTTTTCCACTTCGGAGTCCAAAAAAAAATATGCTCAAACATGACTTTTTAGATGTAAAACAGGCCAAAAAAACATGCTAGTGCAGACGGGTTGGTCATATTCTGCTTCAAAATGGACTTATGAGCCTTTTTCTCTCAGCTCAGGATCTGAAAAAACACCAAGGCTAACATATGACTTTTTTTCCATTTCGAAGTCCGACAAAAAATATTCTCAAACATGACTTTTTAGATGTAAAACAGGCCACAAAACATGCTAGTGCAGATGGTTTGGTCATATTCTGCTTCAAAATGGACTTATGAGTCTTTTGTCTCAGCTCGTGATATGAAAAAACACTAAGGCTAACATATGACTTTTTTTTCCATTTTGGAGTCTAACAAAAAATATGCTCAAACATGACTTTTTAGATGTGAAACAGGCCAAAAAACATGCCAGCGCAGACGGTTTGATAATATTTGGCTTCAAGATGGACTTATGAGCCTTTTTCTCTTAACTCAGGATCTGAAAAAACACCAAGGCTAACATATGACTTTTTTTTACATTTCGGACTCCGACAAAAAATATTCTCAAAAATGACTTTTTAGATGTAAAACAGGCCAAAAAACATGCTAGTGCAGACGGTTGGGCAATATTCTGCTTCAAAATGGACTTATGAGCCTTTTTCTCTCAGGTCAGGATCTGAAAAAACACTAAGGCTAACATATGACTTTTTTTCCATCTCGGAGTCCGAAAAAAAAAATTCTCAAACATGACTCTTTAGATGTAAAACAGGCCAAAAAACATGCCAGTGCAGACAGTTGGGCGATATTCTGCTTCAAAATGGACTTATGAGCCTTTTTCTCTCAGCTCAGGATCTGAAAAAACACTGAGGCTAACATATGACTTTTTTTCCATCTCGGAGTCCGACAAAAAATATTCTCAAACATGACTTTTTGGATGTAAAACAGGCCAAAAAACATGCTAGTGCAGACGGTTTGGTCATATTTGGCTTCAAAATGGACTTATGAGCCGTTTTCTCTCAGCTCAGGATCTGAAAAAACACTAAGGCTAACATATGCCTTTTTCCCCACTTCAGAGTCCGACAAAAAATATTCTCAAACATGACTTTTTAGATGTAAAACAGGCCACAAAACATGCTAGTGCAGACGGTTGGGCGATATTCTTCTTCAAAATGGACTTATGAGCCTTTTTCTCTCAGCTCAGGATCTGAAAAAACACTAAGGCTAACATATGACTTTTTTTCCATCTCGGGGTCCAAAAAAAAAATATTCTCAAACATGACTTTTTGGATGTAAAACAGACCAACAAACATGCCAGTGCAGATGGTTTGATAATATTTGGCTTCAAAATGGACTTATGAGCCTTTTTTCTCTCAGCTCAGGATCTGAAAAAACACTAAGGCTAACATATGACTTTTTTTCCATCTCGGAGTCCGAAAAAAAAATATTCTCAAACATGACTTTTTAGATGTAAAACAGGCCAAAAAACATGCCAGTGCAGACGGTTGGGCGATATTCTGCTTCAAAATGGACTTATGAGCCTTTTTCTCTCAGCTCAGGATCTGAAAAAACACTAAGGCTAACATATGACTTTTTTTCCATCTCGGAGTCCGAAAAAAAAATATTCTCAAACATGACTTTTTGGATGTAAAACAGGCCAACAAACATGCCAGTGCAGATGGTTTGATAATATTTGGCTTAAAAATGGACTTATGAGCCTTTTGTCTCAGCTCGTGATATGAAAAAACACTAAGGCTAACATATGACTTTTTTTCCATCTCGGAGTCCGACAAAAAATATTCTCAAACATGACTTTTTGGATGTAAAACAGGCCAAAAAACATGCTAGTGCAGACGGTTTGGTCATATTTGGCTTCAAAATGGACTTATGAGCCGTTTTCTCTCAGCTCAGGATCTGAAAAAACACTAAGGCTAACATATGCCTTTTTCCCCACTTCAGAGTCCGACAAAAAATATTCTCAAACATGACTTTTTAGATGTAAAACAGGCCACAAAACATGCTAGTGCAGACGGTTGGGCGATATTCTTCTTCAAAATGGACTTATGAGCCTTTTTCTCTCAGCTCAGGATCTGAAAAAACACTAAGGCTAACATATGACTTTTTTTCCATCTCGGGGTCCAAAAAAAAAATATTCTCAAACATGACTTTTTGGATGTAAAACAGACCAACAAACATGCCAGTGCAGATGGTTTGATAATATTTGGCTTCAAAATGGACTTATGAGCCTTTTTCTCTCAGCTCAGGACCTGAAAAAACACTAAGGCTAACATATGACTTTTTTTCCATCTCGGAGTCCGAAAAAAAAAATGTTCTCAAACATGACTTTTTAGATGTAAAACAGGCCAAAAAACATGCCAGTGCAGACGGTTGGGCGATATTCTGCTTCAAAATGGACTTATGAGCCGTTTTCTCTCAGCTCAGGATCTGAAAAAACACTAAGGCTAACATATGACTTTTTTTCCATCTCGGAGTCCGAAAAAAAAATATTCTCAAACATGACTTTTTGGATGTAAAACAGGCCAACAAACATGCCAGTGCAGATGGTTTGATAATATTTGGCTTAAAAATGGACTTATGAGCCTTTTGTCTCAGCTCGTGATATGAAAAACCCTAAGGCTAACATATGACTTTTTTTCCACTTCGGAGTCCGACAAAAAATATGCTCAAACATGACTTTTTAGATGTAAAACAGGCCAAAAAAACATGCTAGTGCAGACGGGTTGGTCATATTCTGCTTCAAAATGGACTTATGAGCCTTTTTCTCTCAGCTCAAGATCTGAAAAAACACTAAGGCTAACATATGACTTTTTTTTCCATTTCGAAGTCCGACAAAAAATATTCTCAAACATGACTTTTTGGATGTAAAACAGGCCAAAAAACATGCTAGTGCAGACGGTTTGGTCATATTTGGCTTCAAAATGGACTTATGAGTCTTTTGTCTCAGCTCGTGATATGAAAAAACACTAAGGCTAACATATGACTTTTTTTCCATTTTGGAGTCTAACAAAAAATATGCTCAAACATGACTTTTTAGATGTGAAACAGGCCAAAAAACATGCCAGTGCAGACGGTTTGATAATATTTGGCTTCAAGATGGACTTATGAGCCTTTTTCTCTTAACTCAGGATCTGAAAAAACACTAAGGCTAACATATGACTTTTTTTCCATTTCGAAGTCCGACAAAAAATATTCTCAAACATGACTTTTTGGATGTAAAACAGGCCAAAAAACATGCTAGTGCAGACGGTTTGGTCATATTTGGCTTCAAAATGGACTTATGAGCCGTTTTCTCTCAGCTCAGGATCTGAAAAAACACTAAGGCTAACATATGCCTTTTTCCCCACTTCAGAGTCCGACAAAAAATATTCTCAAACATGACTTTTTAGATGTAAAACAGGCCACAAAACATGCTAGTGCAGACGGTTGGGCGATATTCTGCTTCAAAATGGACTTATGAGCCTTTTTCTCTCAGCTCAGGATCTGAAAAAACACTAAGGCTAACATATGACTTTTTTTCCATCTCGGGGTCCAAAAAAAAAATATTCTCAAACATGACTTTTTGGATGTAAAACAGACCAACAAACATGCCAGTGCAGATGGTTTGATAATATTTGGCTTCAAAATGGACTTATGAGCCTTTTTTCTCTCAGCTCAGGATCTGAAAAAACACTAAGGCTAACATATGACTTTTTTTCCATCTCGGAGTCCGAAAAAAAAATATTCTCAAACATGACTTTTTGGATGTAAAACAGGCCAAAAAACATGCCAGTGCAGACGGTTGGGCGATATTCTGCTTCAAAATGGACTTATGAGCCTTTTTCTCTCAGCTCAGGATCTGAAAAAACACTAAGGCTAACATATGACTTTTTTTCCATCTCGGAGTCCGAAAAAAAAATATTCTCAAACATGACTTTTTGGATGTAAAACAG
This sequence comes from Cetoscarus ocellatus, assembly GCA_037902135.1. NCBI lineage: Eukaryota > Metazoa > Chordata > Actinopteri > Labriformes > Labridae > Cetoscarus > Cetoscarus ocellatus. Next base: position 1,789,057 of record JBAMNC010000189.1, on the reverse strand, counting down.
GCCAACAAACATGCCAGTGCAGATGGTTTGATAATATTTGGCTTAAAAATGGACTTATGAGCCTTTTGTCTCAGCTCGTGATATGAAAAAACACTAAGGCTAACATATGACTTTTTTTCCACTTCGGAGTCCGACAAAAAATATGCTCAAACATGACTTTTTAGATGTAAAACAGGCCAAAAAAACATGCTAGTGCAGACGGGTTGGTCATATTCTGCTTCAAAATGGACTTATGAGCCTTTTTCTCTCAGCTCAAGATCTGAAAAAACACTAAGGCTAACATATGACTTTTTTTCCATTTCGAAGTCCGACAAAAAATATTCTCAAACATGACTTTTTGGATGTAAAACAGGCCAAAAAACATGCTAGTGCAGACGGTTTGGTCATATTTGGCTTCAAAATGGACTTATGAGTCTTTTGTCTCAGCTCGTGATATGAAAAAACACCAAGGCTAACATATGACTTTTTTTCCATTTTGGAGTCTAACAAAAAATATGCTCAAACATGACTTTTTAGATGTGAAACAGGCCAAAAAACATGCCAGTGCAGACGGTTTGATAATATTTGGCTTCAAGATGGACTTATGAGCCTTTTTCTCTTAACTCAGGATCTGAAAAAACACTAAGGCTAACATATGACTTTTTTTCCATTTCGAAGTCCGACAAAAAATATTCTCAAACATGACTTTTTGGATGTAAAACAGGCCAAAAAACATGCTAGTGCAGACGGTTTGGTCATATTTGGCTTCAAAATGGACTTATGAGCCGTTTTCTCTCAGCTCAGGATCTGAAAAAACACTAAGGCTAACATATGCCTTTTTCCCCACTTCAGAGTCCGACAAAAAATATTCTCAAACATGACTTTTTAGATGTAAAACAGGCCACAAAACATGCTAGTGCAGACGGTTGGGCGATATTCTGCTTCAAAATGGACTTATGAGCCTTTTTCTCTCAGCTCAGGATCTGAAAAAAACACTAAGGCTAACATATGACTTTTTTTCCATCTCGGAGTCCAAAAAAAAAATATTCTCAAACATGACTTTTTGGATGTAAAACAGGCCAACAAACATGCCAGTGCAGATGGTTTGATAATATTTGGCTTCAAAATGGACTTATGAGCCTTTTGTCTCAGCTCGTGATATGAAAAAACACTAAGGCTAACATATGACTTTTTTTCCATTTTGGAGTCTAACAAAAAATATGCTCAAACATGACTTTTTAGATGTAGAACAGGCCAAAAAACATGCTACTGCAGACGGTTTGATAATATTTGGCTTCAAAATGGACTTATGAGCCTTTTTCTCTCAGCTCAGGATCTGAAAAAAACACTAAGGCTAACATATGACTTTTTTTCCATCTCGGAGTCCAAAAAAAAAATATTCTCAAACATGACTTTTTGGATGTAAAACAGGCCAACAAACATGCCAGTGCAGATGGTTTGATAATATTTGGCTTCAAAATGGACTTATGAGCCTTTTGTCTCAGCTCGTGATATGAAAAAACACTAAGGCTAACATATGACTTTTTTTCCACTTCGGAGTCCGACAAAAAATATGCTCAAACATGACTTTTTAGATGTAAAACAGGCCAAAAAAACATGCTAGTGCAGACGGGTTGGTCATATTCTGCTTCAAAATGGACTTATGAGCCTTTTTCTCTCAGCTCAAGATCTGAAAAAACACTAACGCTAACATATGACTTTTTTTCCATTTCGAAGTCCGACAAAAAATATTCTCAAACATGACTTTTTAGATGTAAAACAGGCCACAAAACATGCCAGTGCAGACAATTTGGTCATATTTGGCTTCAAAATGGACTTATGAGCCTTTTGTCTCAGCTCGTGATATGAAAAAAACACTAAGGCTAACATATGACTTTTTTTCCATTTTGGAGTCCAAAAAAAAAATATTCTCAAACATGACTTTTTGGATGTAAAACAGGCCAACAAACATGCCAGTGCAGATGGTTTGATAATATTTGGCTTCAAAATGGACTTATGAGCCTTTTGTCTCAGCTCGTGATATGAAAAAACACTAAGGCTAACATATGACTTTTTTTCCATTTTGGAGTCTAACAAAAAATATGCTCAAACATGACTTTTTAGATGTAGAACAGGCCAAAAAACATGCTACTGCAGACGGTTTGATAATATTTGGCTTCAAAATGGACTTATGAGCCTTTTTCTCTCAGCTCAGGATCTGAAAAAAACACTAAGGCTAACATATGACTTTTTTTCCATCTCGGAGTCCAAAAAAAAAATATTCTCAAACATGACTTTTTGGATGTAAAACAGGCCAACAAACATGCCAGTGCAGATGGTTTGATAATATTTGGCTTCAAAATGGACTTATGAGCCTTTTGTCTCAGCTCGTGATATGAAAAAACACTAAGGCTAACATATGACTTTTTTTCCACTTCGGAGTCCGACAAAAAATATGCTCAAACATGACTTTTTAGATGTAAAACAGGCCAAAAAAAACATGCTAGTGCAGACGGGTTGGTCATATTCTGCTTCAAAATGGACTTATGAGCCTTTTTCTCTCAGCTCAAGATCTGAAAAAACACTAACGCTAACATATGACTTTTTTTCCATTTCGAAGTCCGACAAAAAATATTCTCAAACATGACTTTTTAGATGTAAAACAGGCCACAAAACATGCCAGTGCAGACAATTTGGTCATATTTGGCTTCAAAATGGACTTATGAGCCTTTTGTCTCAGCTCGTGATATGAAAAAACACTAAGGCTAACATATGACTTTTTTTCCATTTTGGAGTCTAACAAAAAATATGCTCAAACATGACTTTTTAGATGTAGAACAGGCCAAAAAACATGCTACTGCAGACGGTTTGATAATATTTGGCTTCAAAATGGACTCATGAGCCTTTTTCTCTCAGCTCAGTATCTGAAAAAACACCAAGGCTAACATATGACTTTTTTTCCATCTCGGAGTCCGAAAAAAAAATATTCTCAAACATGACTTTTTAGATGTAAAACAGGCCACCAAACATGCTAGTGCAGACGGTTTGGCGATATTCGGCTTCAAAATGGACTTATCAGTCTTTTTCTCTCAGCTCGTGATCTGAAAAAACAGTAAAGCTAACATATGACTTTCTTCCATCTCGTTGTCCGAAAAAAAAAAATTCTCAAACATGACTTTTTGGATGTAAAACAGGCCAACAAACATGCCAGTGCAGACGGTTTGATAATATTTGGCTTCAAAATGGACTTATGAGCCTTTTGTCTCAGCTCGTGATATGAGAAAACACTAAGGCTAACATATGACTTTTTTTCCATCTCAGAGTCCGACAGGAAATATACTCAAACATGACTTTTTAGATGTAAAACAGGCCACAAAACATGCTAGTGCAGATGGTTTGATAACATTTGGCTTCAAAATGGACTTATGAGCCTTTTTCTCTCAGCTCAGGATCTGAAAAATCACTAAGGCTAACATATGACTTTTTTTCCATTTCGAAGTCCCACAAAAAATATTCTCAAACATGACTTTTTAGATGTAAAACAGGCCACAAAACATGCTAGTGCAGATGGTTTGATAATATTTGGCTTCAAAATGGACTTATGAGCCTTTTGTCTCAGCTCGTGATATGAAAAAACACTGAGGCTAACATATGACTTTTTTTCCACTTCGGAGTCCGACAAAAAATATGCTCAAACATGACTTTTTAGATGTAAAACAGGCCAAAAAACATGCTAGTGCAGACGGTTTGGCGGTATTCTGCTTCAAAATGGACTTATGAGCCTTTTTCTCTCAGCTCAGGATCTGAAAAAACACTAAGGCTAACATACGACTTTTTTTCCACTTCGGACTCCAAAAAAAAATATGCTCAAACATGACTTTTTGGATGTAAAACAGGCCACAAAACATTCTAGTGCAGACGGTTTGATAATATTTGGCTTCAAAATGGACTTATGAGCCTTTTGTCTCAGCTCGTGATATGAGAAAACACTAAGGCTAACATATGACTTTGTTTCCATCTCAGAGTCCGACAGAAAAAAAAAATATGCTCAAACATGACTTTTTAGATGTAAAACAGGCCACAAAACATGCTAGTGCAGATGGTTTGATAATATTTGGCTTCAAAATGGACTTATGAGCCTTTTGTCTCAGCTCGTGATATAAAAAAACACTAAGGCTAACATATGACTTTTTTTCCACTTCGGAGTCTGACAAAAAATATGCTCAAACATGACTTTTTAGATGTAAAACAGGCCAAAAAACATGCTAGTGCAGACGGTTTGGCGGTATTCTGCTTCAAAATGGACTTATGAGCCTTTTTCTCTCAGCTCAGGATCTGAAAAAACACTAAGGCTAACATATGACTTTTTTTCCATCTCGGAGGTCCGATAAAAAAATATTCTCAAACATGACTTTTTAGATGTAAAACAGGCCAAAAAACATGCTAGTGCAGACGGTTTGGCGATATTCTGCTTCAAAATGGACTTATGAGCCTTCTTCTGTCAGCTCAGGATCTGAAAAAACACTAAGACTAACATATGACTTTTTTTCCATCTCGGAGTCCGAAAAAAAAATATTCTCAAACATGACTTTTTAGATGTAAAACAGGCCAAAAAACATGCTAGTGCAGACGGTTTGGCGATATTCTGCTTCAAAATGGACTTATGAGCCTTTTTCTCTCAGCTCGTGATATGAAAACACACTAAGGCTATCATATGACTTTTTTTCCATTTTGGAGTCCGACAAAAAATATGCTCAAACATGACTTTTTGGATGTAAAACAGGCCAACAAACATGCCAGTGCAGATGGTTTGATAATATTTGGCTTAAAAATGGACTTATGAGCCTCTTTCTCTCAGCTCAGGATCTGAAAAAACACTAAGGCTAACATATGACTTTTTTTCCATCTCGGAGTCCGAAAAAAAAATATTCTCAAACATGACTTTTTGGATGTAAAACAGGCCAACAAACATGCCAGTGCAGACGGTTTGATAATATTCGGCTTCAAAATGGACTTATGAGCCTTTTTCTCCCAGCTCAAGATCTGAAAAAACACTAAGGCTAACATATGACTTTTTTTCCATTTCGGAGTCCAACAAAAAATATGCTCAAACATGACTTTTTAGATGTAAAACAGGCCAAAAAACATTCTAGTGCAGATGGTTTGATAATATTTGGCTTCAAAATGGACTTATGAGCCTTTTTCTCTCAGCTCAGGATCTGAAAAACACTAAGGCTAACATATGACTTTTTTTTCCATTTTGGAGTCTAAGAAAAAATATTCTCAAACATGACTTTTTGGATGTGAAACAGGCCAAAAAACATGCCAGTGCAGACGGTTTGATAATATTTGGCTTCAAAATGGACTTATGAGCCTTTTTCTCTTAACTCAGGATCTGAAAAAACACCAAGGCTAACATATGACTTTTTTTTACATTTCGGGGTCCGACAAAAAATATTCTCAAACATGACTTTTTAGATGTAAAACAGGCCACCAAACATGCTAGTGCAGACGGTTTGGCGATATTCTGCTTCAAAATGGACTTATGAGCCTTTTTCTCTCAGCTCGTGATATGAAAACACACTAAGGCTATCATATGACTTTTTTTCCATTTTGGAGTCCGACAAATAATATGCTCAAACATGACTTTTTGGATGTGAAACAGGCCAAAAAACATGCCAGTGCAGACGGTTTGATAATATTTGGCTTCAAAATGGACTTATGAGCCTTTTTCTCTTAACTCAGAATCTGAAAAAACACCAAGGCTAACATATGACTTTCTTTTACATTTCGGAGTCCGACAAAACATATTCTCAAACATGACTTTTTAGATGTGAAACAGGCCAAAAAACATGCTAGTGCAGACGGTTTGGCGATATTCGGCTTCAAAATGGACTTATGAGCCGTTTTCTCTCAGCTCAGGATCTGAAAAAACACTAAGGCTAACATATGACTTTTTTTCCATCTCGGAGTCCGAAAAAAAAATATTCTCAAACATGACTTTTTAGATGTAAAACAGGCCAAAAAACATGCTAGTGTAGCCGGTTTGGCGATATTCGGCTTCAAAATGGAATTATCCGTCTTTTTGTCTCAGCTTGATATATGAAAAAACACCAAGGCTAACATATGACTTTTTTTTACATTTCGGAGTCCGACAAAAAATATTCTCAAACATGACTTTTTGGATGTAAAACAGGTCAAGAAACATGCTAGTGCAGATGGTTGGGCAATATTTGACTTCAAAATGGACTTCTAAGTCATTTTCCCTCAGCTCAGAATATGAAGAAACACTAAGGCTAACATATGACTTTTTTTCCATCTCGGAGTCCGACAAAAAATATTCTCAAACATGACTTTTTGGATGTAAAACAGGCCAACAAACATGCTAGTGCAGACGGTTTGGCGATATTCGGCTTCAAAATGGACTCATCAGTCTTTTTCTCTCAGCTCAGGATCTGAAAAAACACTAAGGCTAACATATGACTTTTTTTCCATCTCGGAGTCCGAAAAAAAATATAGTCAAACATGACTTTTTGGGTGTAAAGCAGGCATAAGAAAATGCTAGTGCAGACGGTTTGATAATATTCGGCATCAAAATGGACTTATGAGCCTTTTTCTCTTAACTCAGAATCTGAAAAAACACTAAGGCTAACATATGACTTTCTTTTACATTTCGGAGTCTGACAAAACATATTCTCAAACATGACTTTTTAGATGTGAAACAGGACAAAAAACATGGTAGTTCAGACGGTTTGTTCATTTTTAACCTACAAAATGACTTTAAAGCCTTTTTCCCTCAGGTCAGGTTTTGAAAAAACCAACATGCTAACATATGATTTTTCTCCCATTCGGACTCAGAAAAAAAATATGCTCAAACATGACTTTTTAGATGAAAAACAGGCCACCAAACATGCTAGTGCAGACGGTTTGGCGATATTCGGCTTCAAAATGGACTTATCAGTCTTCTTCTCTCAGCTCGTGATCTGAAAAAGCACTAAAGCTGACATATGACTTTTTTTCCATCTCGTAGTCCGAAAAAAAAATATTCTCAAACATGACTTTTTGGATGTAAAACAGGCCAACAAACATGCCAGTGCAGATGGTTTGATAATATTTAGCTTCAAAATGGACTTATGAGCCTTTTGTCTCAGCTCGTGATATGAGAAAACACTAAGGCTAACATATGACTTTGTTTCCATCTCAGAGTCCGACAGAAAATATACTCAAACATGACTTTTTAGATGTAAAACAGGCCAAAAAACATGCTACTGCAGATGGTTTGATAATATTTGGCTTCAAAATGGACTTATGAGCCTTTTGTCTCAGCTGGTGATATGAAAAAACACTGAGGCTAACATATGACTTTTTTTCCACTTCGGAGTCCGACAAAAAATATGCTCAAACATGACTTTTTGGATGTAAAACAGGCCAAAAAAACATGCTAGTGCAGACGGTTTGGCGATATTCAGCTTCAAAATGGACTTATGAGCCTTCTTCTGTCAGCTCAGGATCTGAAAAAACACTAAGGCTAACATATGACTTTTTTTCCATCTCGGAGTCCGAAAAAAAAATATTCTCAAACATGACTTTTTGGATGTAAAACAGGCCAACAAACATGCCAGTGCAGACGGTTTGATAATATTCGGCTTCAAAATGGACTTATGAGCCTTTTTCTCCCAGCTCAAGATCTGAAAAAACACTAAGGCTATCATATGACTTTTTTTCCATTTCGGAGTCCAACAAAAAATATGCTCAAACATGACTTTTTAGATGTAAAACAGGCCACCAAACATGCTAGTGCAGACGGTTTGGCGATATTCGGCTTCAAAATGGACTTATGAGCCTTTTTCTCTTAACTCAGGATCTGAAAAAACACCAAGGCTAACATATGACTTTTTTTTACATTTCGGGGTCCGACAAAAAATATTCTCAAACATGACTTTTTGGATGTAAAACAGGCCAACAAACATGCTAGTGCAGACGGTTTGGCGATATTCTGCTTCAAAATGGACTTATGAGCCTTTTTCTCTCAGCTCGTGATATGAAAACACACTAAGGCTATCATATGACTTTTTTTCCATTTTGGAGTCCGACAAAAAATATGCTCAAACATGACTTTTTGGATGTGAAACAGGCCAAAAAACATGCCAGTGCAGACGGTTTGATAATATTTGGCTTCAAAATGGACTTATGAGCCTTTTTCTCTTAACTCAGAATCTGAAAAAATACCAAGGCTAACATATGACTTTCTTTTACATTTCGGAGTCCGACAAAACATATTCTCAAACATGACTTTTTAGATGTGAAACAGGCCAAAAAACATGCTAGTGCAGACGGTTTGGCGATATTTCGGCTTCAAAATGGACTTATGAGCCGTTTTCTCTCAGCTCAGGATCTGAAAAAACACTAAGGCTAACATATGACTTTTTTTCCATCTCGGAGTCCGAAAAAAAAATATTCTCAAACATGACTTTTTAGATGTAAAACAGGCCACCAAACATGCTAGTGTAGCCGGTTTGGCGATATTCGGCTTCAAAATGGAATTATCCGTCTTTTTGTCTCAGCTTGATATATGAAAAAACACTAAGGCTAACATATGACTTTTTTTTACATTTCGGAGTCCGACAAAAAATATTCTCAAACATGACTTTTTGGATGTAAAACAGGTCAAGAAACATGCTAGTGCAGACGGTTGGGCAATATTTGCCTTCAAAAGGACTTCTAAGTCATTTTCCCTCAGCTCAGGATCTGAAAAAACACTAAGGCTAACATATGACTTTTTTTCCATCTTGGAGTCCGACAAAAAATATTCTCAAACATGACTTTTTAGATGTAAAACAGGCCAACAAACATGCTAGTGCAGACGGTTTGGCGATATTCGGCTTCAAAATGGACTCATCAGTCTTTTTCTCTCAGCTCAGGATCTGAAAAAACACTAAGGCTAACATATGACTTTTTTTCCATCTCGGAGTCCGAAAAAAAATATAGTCAAACATGACTTTTTGGTTGTAAAGCAGGCATAAGAAAATGCTAGTGCAGACGGTTTGATAATATTCGGCATCAAAATGGACTTATGAGCCTTTTTCTCTTAACTCAGAATCTGAAGAAACACCAAGGCTAACATATGACTTTCTTTTACATTTCGGAGTCCGACAAAACATATTCTCAAACATGACTTTTTAGATGTGAAACAGGACAAAAAACATGGTAGTTCAGACGGTTTGTTCATTTTTAACCTACAAAATGACTTTAAAGCCTTTTTCCCTCAGGTCAGGTTTTGAAAAAACCAACATGCTAACATATGATTTTTCTCCCATTCGGACTCAGAAAAAAAATATGTTCAAACATGACTTTTTAGATGTAAAACAGGCCACAAAACCTGCTAGTGCAGACGGTTTGGTCATATTTTACCTACAAAATGACTTAAAAGTATTTTTTCCTCAGGTCAGATCATTGACAAAAACCACATGCCAACATATGACTTTTTAGCCAGTTCTGGCCTCGAAAAAAAAAAAAGCTAATAAATGACTTTTTAGGTCTAAAACAGGCAGGCAAACATGCCTATGCAGAAGGTTTGGTCATATATGACCTTAAAAATGATTTTTAAGCTTTTTCCCTCAAGTCAGAATTTTGTGTTATTTGTGAAATCAAAGAAGAAATATGCCAGATTGTGGCTGGACTACACACCTTATTTTGGGTTTTTTGTGTCTTTGTGGAAACGCCCGTGCACAAATATAAAAGCCTAAGATGAAGCCGAGCACTACGACAGCATCGAAAAGGCTTAACAGTCATTATTTAACATGTCCCAACATTTTCATGTAAACAAAACAGTACAAATATAAACATCTCTTAGTAATTTATTTCAGTATCATTTCGCAAATATAAAATACAACAATTCAAATTTAGCAAAATAAACAAAGCATCAGAGGAAACACATTTCCTAGATGTTTTCATACCACTGTATGTGTAACATTCGTACAAACTGTAGCTCCTACAGTAGCTAAAATAGTGCGATTTGAGCCCAAAGCAAACAGTGAGGTTCTTCTACCACAGTAAATGTACAATCAGTAGTTCTTTATATGAGAGAATGCAGCAATCTGGAGTTGACGAGTGTTTGTAAACCATAATAAACCATAACCGGGTTGGAATGTACCCAAAGTCAGCATCTAACTGAAGATGTTTGTCCATGAAGTTTTGGAGTCATGATTTTAAGTTTTCAGAGGTTCAAGTACTTGTTCCTAAAGCAAAGTAAAAAGTAAAAAGAGCATCAATAAAAGTATCCTACCGTGTCCTCATAAGTGTCATTTTGTTTTAAGATTTTTAGGCATTTCTGTGAACGAGCGCTGTTGTAAAGTTTCTACACAGACACACTTAAGCAGACTATCCGTGCCTGAAAACTCTGTACGTCTTCAGCTACCTTTACTCCTATTTAGCAGAAAACACACCAAAATGTGGAGGCGCTCCAACCGTCGTGGTTTAAGCATCCTCCTTGAGTCTAAATTACTTTATGTGATCAGTGAAATTCCAGTTTTAACTGTGTGATTCTTCAAACTTCATTAGAGAATCGATCCAAATACTGAGCCCAAACACCTTCTGAAATTCAGTTTTTTGTTAATAACTGTGCACTTTTTCAACAAGTCACTGGTGCATCACATAGGGATGTAACGATACCCCAAATACAATCAAAAATCCATATAAATATAGACAATGTAAATTTTTTTAAGACATGTACACTGCAATACTCTTTTCCAAGCAGCAAAAGCAGTTAAGTTTTAAAAAGGTCTTTCTGTAAAGTTGCATAACTCACTTTATACAGAAGAAATAAATATAGTTTTGTAGCAGCACTCCGGTAAATTTAAAAAGTACTATATATTTATATTGAAAATGAGGAGCAGGGATGCTTTACATTGTAGTCTTACTTTATATAAATTTGGTAAAGCTTAAAAAAACTGAGCTGAATCTGTTTAGTGAGCCCAGCTTCATGTTTTGTATCCTACTGTTGAGTGTATTGTTACGTACCGTCAGTAAATAAAACTATTATGATAACTTAGGTGACATTTTCACAAATGTCAAGACGTCATGTTTAAGCCAAGCCTGCTGAAGCCTCATGTGTAAATAATGAGTTTGTCTTTTTAACTCAGTGATGCAAACATCTGAATGATTCCTCTCGAATTTAACCAGAACTTTGTATCAGTGGCTGCATGAAGTTGATCACTGTATTACACTGAAAGATAAACTGAAAAATCTTTGGAGGTGGTTTAGTTTTTGCTACAATAACTAAGAAAGTTTTGAATGGATTTTGATGACATTTTCAGGGAATGTTGGTCACGAAACAAAGAAGAAGTGATACGAATGTGAATCCAGGAATGTTTTGAAGGCTTTGTTAAAAGCGTGAAATAGGGCACTTGTCCACGTGGTCGCTGATAACTTGGCTAAGAATGTCAGACATGCCTTGGCGGAGGGTTTTGCTCTTTGAGAAGTTCTAGTTTAACATTTGAAGACAAACAGACATGTTTGCCTTGACAGAGTGGTGCAGGAATGAGTCCAAATATGCAGACACGAGTTAGCATTTAGCACTTCCTGGTTCCCAACCCTCCAGAGTAAATGGGATTTAAAATACCAGTTTCTGATACATGCCTCAAACAAGGCTCGGGCTGAACACGATATTTTAATGTTTAATGGGAAATAATAAAATACATCTGATGTTGCCTGCTTTTACATTCTAATGTGTTCCCGTGTATTAAAACAACAGTTGCTAACTAAATGCTAACAAGGACTACAAAAATGGCGGAGGACCCAACAGCAAACATTTCTAATTGTTTTTTTTATCATCAATTATTCATACACTATAACCAAAACCATGAGGACCAACTTGATCAGGCTGTTTGATAAAGAGAAAACTCTCAAAGAAGAGTCACAACAACATTTTTACATTTGAAAAATTTAAGTTGCTGCCATGTTGTAGTTCTATAGTAGCTTTTCACCTTCGCTGATCATGTTTAAGTTTAAGAAATCATGAAAAGTTGGTTCGTTTGTAATCAAAGGTCAGAACATGTAAACTGATATTTTTTGTTCTCGACAGAGCTCATCATCAGCAATGATACAGAACAGTGAAAAATCCCACAGGCTTTATGTAGGCATGCTGTCGAGGGAACCAGCGCAATGCTAACTTGTGTGTTTACGTCACCCCTGCACCGCTCTGTATTTGCCACTTGTGAACTGTTTGTGTGGGATGTCCTGCTGCTTGATTTCTTTTCCATCTATGGCTTCCTTTAGTGTCAGAAGCTTTCACATCCTTCACGTCAAGGCTTTTAATTAAAGTTTGAATGTTTGAGTGAAAATCCAAAGCCAGTAAAAAGTCTGAACAACATAAAGTCAGGCATAAAAATATGAATGTAGAGGTTTAAAGTTTGATAAAAAAAAAACACATGAACAGATGATGTGCAATAATCTTTCAGGATCTTTTCGGTCAGATATGCATTCATGCTGTCCTTGATAACAGTGACGATGAGATAAAGTTAAATGAATAAAAGTTGGTCCTTGTCTGAAATATATAGACATGTCTTTTTTATCTTAACAACATGAAATTATAAGATTGACCTGCAATTTTAAAGGCAAAATACATTTTCATACTTTTAAATATATTTTCAACAGTATAACGTGTTTTTTTTTTTAACTAAAAATGTTCCTCTTAAAAAAAATGTAACAATAACTTGTTTAAAATTTGTCATATTTTGATCACAGTGGAAATAACTTTGTGCCCACTTGCATTAAAAAGGTTTAAAATAAAGGAAATTGATTTTCTGAGATACAAACAAAACTGTTAATCTTTATATGTATGGATGTCAATATATTAACTACCCCTTTTACAAACTTTTTAAAGCAAACAGTCTTTTCTCCAAAATATAGTTCCTTAAAACCTGTTTTCTTACCTTGTATCTGCTGTTACTTTGGGCGTCTTAACAGCTTAAGTAAAGAAATATATTCTTATTTTAATTATTTTCTCTCTTTGTTTAAAATAGAAATGAGTTTGATTCTGCGTTTTAAGATGGAAGGATCAATATTGAGTTTCAAGTAAAAAGGAGTAAATTTTGATGGTGCAGCATTAAAGAGTTTGAAAACTCCTGAAGAGAAAAGAAGATTAAAAAAGTTTCTGTTTAAAGTTTGGGTAATTTGAGACCTCAAACGTTTTTAAAGTGTCCTGTGGTGCGTTACAGGTTTTCCTTTTTACTCAATGTCGCTTAAAACAAGGAATCCGCTTTCATGGAGAACCCGTGAAGCCCTCCTGTGATCGTCTTTTCTGTGATGTAGAGGTTTGTCCTGCAGGTCGTTTGATTGTGTGTTAGCTGGTCCCTCCGAGTGACCCTCTCCTCGTCAGGCTCTGTGTGCTGGAGCTCAGGCTGCGAACGTCTGTCAGATATCCGGACTGAGGACAAAAACACACACAAACAATGTCCACATGTCACACAATCTTGTAACTGAAAGTCCAGAAAACAAATCAGCATTTAAATCATTTAATGTCAAGAAACGAACATCAAGATGGAAATGATTTCAGATAAAATAACAAATTTGACCTGTAACTGTTTTCTGGCTTCTGATGAGTCAGAAATGATGTTCAGACAATAATCTTTAGTCTTTCTTATATGAAAGTTCAGTTTTACTCTTGTTGTTATTTATGTACACAGGCTATCATGATCAGTAGTTTCCAGCTGCAGCCCGGAGAGTGGCCCCCTGCTGCATTGGCCCCTGACACTCAAAAATGAGTGCATGAACTTTGGATAAGGCTTCTCCTCAGGGCGTCCATCAAACATTGTCCATTAGCCCAAAAACCTAACAAAGTTAAGTTTTTTTTAACCTCACTGTTTCATTTATGTTTAAGTCTTAACATCTACTTATTCCTTAATGTTGCTTTGTTTTGTAAAAGGATGTTCTTTGACATTAAGTCTTGTTTAAAATGTCTTTTTTTCTCTAATTGTTGTTAAATAGGAAACTCTGTGTTGTTACACATAATTAGAATATTTTTTTGTGTTTAAATATATATAAAAAAAATTACAAGAACAAGATGATGGACTAGAAATCAAAATAAAAAAACACTTGCCTCTGTAGTTCAGTAATTCAACTTCAAAACCCTAAACTGCTTTGTAAGCTTTATTATTTTATAAAAGATTATCCCTTATCACTTTCTGTGTCGTGGGGGCTGGAGCCGATCCCAGCTGACATTGAGCGAGACGCAGGGTAGACCCTGAATTGATGGCCAGCCAATCACAGGGCCACATAGAGAGACAGACGACCATTCACACTCATGCTCATGCCTAAGGGCATTTTGGAGTCACCAGTCAACCTAATAAGCATGTTTTTATGTCTGTGGGAGGAAACTGGAGCTGTTCATTTTGAAAAATATTGAATGGAAATGGAGTTTTATGGCTTTTTTTCCATTTAAAAACATATTGAAAAAGTCAGTAATCATGTCATACTTGACAAAGTCATATTGACATTATTTGTGACATGTCTCTGGAGTTAAATGTTTGACTGGTCCAGAAATACGACGAAAATGAAGCAGCAGAATCACAAAGTAAAAACTGAAAGTGATTTTATATCATAACTGTTGATCTAAAACATCAAACCCATTCGGCTCACCTGGACTCCATCCTGACTCTCTCTGGCTCCAACGTTCAGCACATTCAAAGAGTTCGCCCTCTTCATCCTGTGAGAGGTCAGAAAAACAGCACGACGATTTCTTTAATCACAGTTTAATACAAACGGCTGAAGTTCTGCTTTGCTGACGTGGGGAAAACAGACTGTGGCAGACACATCAGTGCTCTTTTCAGATGTTTTTTAAAACATTAAATTAAAATTATTCATTACTACAACTAAATCCAACAGCTAAGCTTTACAGCAACATTTGTCTTTGCTGAATTATTCAGTCAGGGAGCTTTCATGACCTACTTCCTGTTCTTAGCTCCAGATTAAACGACACTAAATGTTTTATTTTAATGCAGCAGAAGCTGTGTCCATTACCCAGCATTCCTTGGGGTCGTTTCCTCCACTCCGACTCCCCTCAGCTTTCGCACCAGTTTCTCGCTGCTCCTGCGTATTGATTCTCTGAGTTTGGTGAAGGAGCCGCTGCGCTTCAAGTTACTGAGTCCATCCTGTCCCGAGCCGCCGTCCTCAGCGCCAGACCAGCTTGGACGACCATCGCCTGAAAAAAAACAACAGGCGAGGAAAATGCATGTATGAATAAGCAGTCTGAGATATGTATCATGAACACTTTCTTTGTTTATTACATGAAAATTAGAAAATGCACTAAACTTTGGTGAATAACACAGTTTACGATAAACAACTGTCTACAAAAAAGTCCAATAATTAAGAGAACTCTACATTCATACAGTCATGCAGTCCTTTAAGTGATTATTACATTACTGAGCAAAATAAGAATTCAAGAAACAAAATAAAAAGAGATAAATAGCACAGATCAGCAAATAAAATATGAAGCAAACAAATAAATGAACAGAAAATACAAATATATAGTTGCTTTAGTTGCTGATTAAATTTGATTAAATCTCACAATAAAATATTCCCTGACGGATCTTAAATTCATAACATTTGGAGATACATAATCAAACATACATTCTCTATAAGTGTAAGCATACACACATTTTTCAAAATTCATAATCAAGATATACAATTATGCAGGAGGGAAAAAGCAGTAATGCAATTCTACTATTCCGCACCTTTATTATCCTGTCCAGCCAGAGTCTATTAGATAAACTACACATACCAAACCCCATTTTACCATCTTTTCTCAGATAAACTGAGCTGATTTATGACTCTCATGGTGATTTTTTTTTATTTCATAGATTTTATTTACCAGATCCTTCCATGTTGAGTGGATCAGATAATTACCTTCCAGTTCCTATTTGTTTAATTATTGATGCTCTCATCACTAAAAGCAGGTGAGACTCTTTCTTTTTTAGTTGGTAATTTCACCAACAACAGGAGTTGTGGGTTAATAATCAAAGAAATACCAAAAATGTTTAAGAGTTCCTTTATGAAATTTTCTTAAAATCCACTTATAACTCTACAAGCCCAAACTATGTGACTGCGATCGGCACTTTGCTCTGAAATGTTTTAATAATTTAATCTGTACTTTTGTCCGTCATATAAAAGACTTCTGACTGACCGTCTGCCACAAATAAAGAATAAACGGATTCATTTTCTCTTTTTGTCTCAGAGGGACTGCACATTTTTAGTGACAAAGCTTTTCAATCCCACAGTTTGTGTGCTTAAATCTGTTCAGTCAATGATTTAATAAAACAACAGTTAGTGTATTTACCTTCTACAGATCCAAACTCTTTTTCATGTGCTCTGGTCAGGATCTCTTTGTACAGAGCTTCAGCTTGTCTGTACTTCCCCTGCTTCAGATAACACGAAGCCTGAGAACCAACAGGGAACAGAAACAGTCAGTGAAAAGAGAAGAGGGTCTTTAGTTTGCTTCAGTTCATTGTTTTGGTTTCTTTTTCTAATGACTTTATTTTGACTTACATGCTCCAAATAAAGACATCAATCAAACAATCAGTTTTCACAACTCTATTGGTCACTTTGGCTCTTTTTTACACTTCCTGTGAGAGAGACTAAGTACTTCGACTGCACTTTTGGCACTTGATGTAATTTTCCAAACACAGGGCTCATGCACAAACAACCACGGACATGCTTGTAAATCAACAAGACGTGTATTTCTCTCCAAAATTACATAAAGTGTTAATCTTAGTCTAAACTAGATAATGTAACATAACGAAGTAAAAAAAAACGAGTCACAACAAGCACACAGGACTGTTTACAGATGCTTAAGAGTTTATCTGATGACTGTAGACAGAGGCAGGCTAACGCTACCCACTGACTTCCAGTGTTTGAGCTAAGCTAATTAGCAGTGGGCAAGCTCTGCCCGTCTCTTCCTTGTTACTGCACACACAGTCGAAAGAACGGTGTATCCCTGCTTGTCATGGACTCAAAAATGAGGCTAGACACGAAAACTTAAAAAAAGTTGTCGTATCCCTTTAAAACACTGTATACAAAGAAGAACCTAAAACTCTCCTAACATTACATAAGAGATTAACAGTGAGAAGTGAACTAGCTGTGATGTGGAAGCAAAGCAGAGTAAAGCAAAAACTCGTCACACTTCATTGTACAAGTGGAGAATTATTTTAGCCGATAAGTTATCAAGCAGATCCTTACAGGGATCAAGAGTCTGATGTTTTCTCAGGATTTAAGCTGTGATACTTCAGGGAGGTTAGTCTCACCAGGTTGTTCTTGGTCTTCGCCACGTTGGCATCGTCTGGTCCCAGTTTGCTCTGGTAGATGTGCAGAGCGCGCTCGTAGTACTGCTCCACCTCCTGGTACTTCCCCTGATTCTGACACAGCAGAGCCAGATTGTTCAGCTGCTTCGCCACGTCAGGATGGTCCGTACCGAGAACCTAAAGGAAATTCACAAACACAGTGAGGACACAAAAACACACATCATTCTCTTCTTAAACCTGACAGCACCTCATATATGAGGAAATATGTGTGAAGGTAGAAAGTGGAAGGTGTCATTAACTAAAAGATGAAATGAAGCACTGAGAAAAGTCCAAGTCAGTGAATTAAAATCTTATTAACGCAGTGAAATTATGTCAGAATTTTTTTTATTTTATTTATTTATTTTAATATTTAAAAATGTATTTATTAACTTATCTTTAACATATATTTAGCTGTTTAATTATCTCTGTCTGATGATTTTTGGTTTATTGCTTTGCAATTTATGTTGTTTCTTTTCTTATATATTATAACGGTCATCTTGATTTCATCATTTCTTTTACTTTAGTTTTTGCTTCTCTGGTGTGCATCAGTCTCCAAATCCTCATGACAGCCTACCTACTATCATTACAGTGGTATACTTCTTATAGTACTCTGCTAAGCATTTATTTGCTGGGTGGTTGTAAGAAAAATCTATGATTACTAACAATATACACATGTGGACAAAATTATTGGTACCCTTCCATTAAAGAAAGAAAAACCCACAATGGTCACTGAAATAACTGCAAACTGACAAAAGTAGTAATAAGTAAAAATGTACTGAAAATTAACCAATGAAAATCAGACATTGCTTTTGAATTGTGGTTCAACAGAATCATTTTAAAAAACAAACAAATGAAACTGGCCTGGACAAAAATGTTGGTACCCCTAGAAAAGATTGAAAATGATTTGACCATAGGGACATGTTAATATATGTATAGATGCATTTTGAACTGCAACTGATATGTATGAAGTGTGCTATATAAATTAAGTATGACTGACTAATGGAGAAAGTGTGTGAGTATATTAATAAAACAGATTTAGAGTAGAAATTTTAATAATTCTCATGCAGAACAAGACCCAAATGAATTACTTAACACAGAAATCAAGCTTCTCTTGTTTTTAGACTCAGAGCATGACCAAAACAGGAAGTTCTCCAAAGTGGGGATATTTTATGGTTTTCATTTCTTCATACGGTTTGTTGACACAGGTTTGAGGCTGAGAAACAGTAAAGGCTAACTCCTCAGAGATGAGAGACTGAAACTGTTTTCTCACTTTCTCTCTGATCTGAAGAGCTCTTTTGCACAGCGGCTCTGCTTCTTTGTATTTTCCTCTTTTGCCATAAAGCACTGCCAGGTTATTCAGTGTAGCTGCAACCTGCATAAAAACACAGAAACACGTGATGTAGATTAAATGACCACACATCATTATATCTGGCAAACAATACAATTTTTAAGCCACAGTGAAGCAACAGATCCAGCAGATCCAAGCTATTAAAAAAACAGCACAGCTTTAAACATCAAGAAGAAAAAGTTATTTAAACGAAATAATTCAGGGAGACGTGGTAAAATTAACAAGTAAAAGGTTCTTGGTTTAGTTCATTAGTGCAGCATTAAAACTAAACTGTGAGATTAAACTAAAGTTCAGACCTCTGTGTAGATTCTCATTCATCCAGGTCATGGTCATCCTGAAGATTCAAAAGCAAGGCAACTGGACTATGTAGAGTTTGTTGGGAAGACGTTTCACTTCTCATCCAAGGAATTGAAAAAGCTTCTTGGATGAGAAGTGAAACGTCTTCCCAACAAACTCTACACAGTCCAGTTGCCTTGCTTTAGAATCTTCAGGATAAAGTTCAGACCATTCTACATTCAGTTTAGCGTCAGGTAACTAAACCATTACATGTTGTAATCAAATGACTGAAGCAGTTTTCTTTCATTTTTACCTTCGCCAAGGCATTTATCTGTTTACAAAATGACTCAAAAGGTTATGAACAGAGTTTGATAAAATTTCAGGGTTTGTTGGTCAAGACACAAGACAGAAGTGATGACATTTTGGTGGCGTGGTGATCTGAATCTGGATGCAGATCCAGGAATTTTTGAAAGGATTTGATAACATTGCTAGGGAGGTCAGCTTTTCACATTTTCATTAATAACTCAAAATTTTCCGGAGAAGTTGATCATGGCATGAGGGAGAACTGGTAGGATTTTGGAGGTGATCCGAATCTGGATGCAAATCGATCAGGTTATCTGGGACTTGTTTGATTTATTTTGCAGAGTTAGGAGAAACAAGAAGAACACATGATATACAGAGCAGGAAAAGGAACAAAGCTCATAGAGTGTATCTGAAGCCTAAATATGTTAAGATATCACAAAGTAAAGAGACACATAAGTCATAATTAAGAACATACCAAGATTAAAAATGACAATGAAATTAAACATGTTTACGAATACCTGCACAAGAGTGTGTATGTGCACACTTTCTATCAGTGCAGTAACATCATTACTGTGTAATACAAATACAAATATATAAATAAATAAGGCCATTTATATATAAATAAAACAAAGGATGACATTTACAATGTGAGATCAGGCAGTTTTCCACATTTTTAACAATAACAGTGGAAATGCCTCAGTGGAGGTTTGGAGCACTTCCAGTTATGCTCATATATTATTAGAGGGTGACTTACAGCAGGGTGGTCCATGCCGAGGGTCTTCTCCCTGATCGCTAACGCATCATTCAGCAGGTTGGCTGCTTCTTTGTATTTGTTCTGGTCTCTGAGGAGAAAAACAGGCATAAACATTGAGATGCATCAAGGTACTTAAGAAACATCAGACAAAGTAGATCTGAAAAATAACTGTTACCAAGAAAAACTAATTTGACAAAAATAACAATACTTTTCAGTTTTCTCTTCCCGTCACATATCTGCCAGTGATCCATCATCTATACTGCTTATGATCCCTTTCAAGGTTCATTTTTCTTTCTATCTGAGCAGGATGGGTGTTTATTACCAGTTCTTCGGTAAGTGACTGTGGTTCCAGTCATTACCAGCAAATATAATTTTGACCACGTCAGAGCAGACAGAGCTGCACCCCTCCTGAGATCTTTGTCATCACTCTTGGACCGTTATTCTGGAGCCAGTGAGTTAGAGGACGTGACAGTCTGATACTCACCTGTACACCAGCGCCAGAATATTAAGCATGGTGGCGACGTCGGGGTGGGTGTGTCCTGAGGATTTCTCCAGGTCTTCCAAAGCCTGTGGAGATATTTTAAACTTGTCAGGGACCATCTCGATGCATTTAGTCCAAAATATGGTCACAACCACATAGGACTAAACCCTGAAGATAAGTTTAATATAAATACTTTTTACAGTCAGAATGATTGAAAACATCCTCATTGATTTAAAAACAATTCTGTATTTTCTTCATTTATAAATATATTTATCCTTCATTAACACAGGAGAACTTGACAAGTGATTTGAGGCAGACATCATATTTTTATTTGTGTTTTACTTAAAAATTATTGAAAAACTGAGGACATTTCATCCATGATTTAAACCAAACCTCTAACACTCCAAAGGACTTCCCAATAAAGAACCTGCTCGTGGTTGATTTTTTATTTTTCATCCAGGATTTTCACATTTTGTCAGAATTGTTTAGAAATGTAGACTTTAAGGACATACAGTAAGTCAAAGTTCAGTTTAGGCCCTACTGACCTGTTTGCAGAGGGGCACGGCGACCTCGTACCGCCCCTGGGAGGCGTACTGGATGACCAGGTTGTGGAGCGTTCGGAGACGGGCTGGGATCTCGTAGCCGCCCTGTTGGGCTGCGGCCGCTGCGCTGCTGTGGTGAGGCTGTGAAACTACACAGCAGGAAAAGGAAAATACAACAGTGTAAAGCAGTGATCACCAACAGGAGGCCTGGGGTTCAGAAAATGTTAGAAATAGAAAATATTTTTTGGATTTAAGGATATCCTTACAGCAACTCCCAAACCCATTAAGATTGAAACAATGCTATCAGGAATGACTTAATGTTTGATTTTTTTCACAAAAATCCTTGCATCAGCCGTTAACAGTGTCAAACCCAGTGACTGCATGGGTGACAAAGACTTATCCAACTTTAAAGGCTAAGAATTATGAGCATTTTGGAAGAAAGAAATGGCGTGATAATACATTTTCAAATACAAAATATTTGTATTATTTCAGTTTCTCTGAAAATCAGCCCCCCACAGCATCTATAAAGTCAAATAAAGGCCCTTGTACAAAAGTCGATGATGATCCCTGGTGTAAAGAGTGAAGTCCTCTGTCCTTCTATTAACTTTTAAATAGGAAAACACAAAGATCATCAAAAAAATAAGCCACAAATCAAATTTAATCAAATAAAACTGGCATTCAAAATAAAGCAATCTGATAATTTCTTCTTGAAAATATATTTAAAGCTCGTTGAAGGATTTTCTTCAAGGTACTTTAATTAAAGTTGTGGGGTAAACTGTGTTGGGACAACTGTTGTAAAAAATGTTAAACATTTGCATTTATGAAGACTCAGTTCATGCAATATACAAAATCAATCTCTGCCTACTTTTACGAAACAAATCAAGCAAAAAAAAAAAAAAAAAAAGACCTAAAAATCATTTCAACAACACGCTGTACTCTGCAGACATGCTGGAGATTTGACAACACAGCTTGAAATGTCTTCGCTGTGTGAGAAGACACTCAAAATACTGGCAGCAGCAGCAACAACAGAGCCACAGAGATGTACTTAACAATTCAACAGACTGAGTAAACAGATTAAAAACACTTATGAATTAAGTTTTCCTTACTGGTACTAAAAATTCACCTTTTTTAACTAATTTCAACTGAACGAAAGAAACCACGAACTGTAAAGGACAAAAGTACCCAAAACATTCAGCAGAAAAAATGCAAATGTATTTTAATCAATTTTTGACTCTCATCTTCTTTAAAGTTTCAGTTTTATGCTGTAAAGTTTATTCTAAACTGTGTATTTCAGATAGAAAATGTGGAGCCACACATTAAAAACACTCAGAGTCATCTTACTCTGTGTCTGCTCCTCATCCTCTGTGGGGAAGAGATCATCCAGAGACTCTTTGTTGGTAGGAGTGTCTTTGTCTTCCTGAAATGAAAAATAATGACAAAATAATAAAATAATAATCTGTTATTATCACACTCTCAGTATTTACCAATGTGTTCTATTTACAGTAGATGTAAGAATTTCAACCGTCTGACTTTTACTCTAAACGTCTCATTTATCTTATATTTCTGTATCCATCCATCCATCGTCTACACCGTTTATCCTTTTCGGAGTCACAGGGGCTGAAGTCTATCCAGGTTGACACTGGGCGAGAGGCAGGGCACACCCTGAACCAGTCAGCCAATCACAGGGCAACATAGAGACAACCAATCACGCTCACATTTATACCTCAGGGCAATCCTGAGTCAACAGTAAACCTGAAGAGCATGTTTTTGGTCTGTGGGAGGAATCCGGAGTGCCTGGAGAAAACCCAGGCACGCACGGGGAGAACACGGAGACTCCACACAGACAGACCTCGACCATCCCAGGGACTGAAACAGCAACCCTCTGTGAGGCATGTGCACTACCTGTTTCGCCACTGTGCCGCCCTTACACTGCTGTATGTGTATGAAACACCAAGCTCATAACAGCAGCGTAAAGGGCACAGGAGGTTGACTGGTAAGGGTTTGTTCTGCCGATACAACACATCACAATATATCAATATATGTCAAAACAATAACAACTCTTCAAGATTTTTCTGACAAATAATCGTTTTTAAATATTAAAATACTGTTCGCATAAAGTACAGTCTCTGATCAGTGTTATTTTCTTCAGAAGCATGGTCCATGCAATATTTGTACTCTGCATTGTGCGTCCCAGAGACAGAAATAAAAACAATAAATGTTGACTTAGAGGGAGAGTTTAATGACAGAATGTCTGCTGCCAACAAACAGCAAACAGGAGGCTGCACTAAAATACAAAACAACTGTCCCTAATGTTGACAAACTGTTGAATAATATTATTACAGATAATAAAGTATAAATAAATATGAATAATAATATGAATAATAGAGTAACAGGAAGACAGGGGACGGGAAGGAGCAGTAGCCAGCCAGTAGCCATATTTTCATTTATATTTGATTTATATTTTTGTCTAGATATATCTTTTTATATATACTGTATCTTTTTTTAATCTGTAATACTGAACGGCTACCGAATCCCAATTTCCCTGAGGAAGTTTTTCCAAAGGGATTAATAAAGTACTATCTAATCTTATCCATAATCTAATAACAACACATCACAATAATGCAATTAAAATATCAGTACAGTGTTGTGACACAAAATATTGTGATATATTGATATACCTGTAGATTCATACACTATTGTCAATTAAAAGTCCACTCAGTTAATTAAAATGTACTTCAACAAGACAGCACTCTGAGAGCACAATCCTCCGCCAAGGTAGATCGCATTCTGCTGTTACACACATAAGCAACAGATGATCAAATGAGCCTCATAAAATGATTCACTGACCCTGAAACCCACCCCTAGCACTTCATGTTGATATTAGTTTGACAATTACTAAGTGAAAACAACCATTCAATAATGGCAGCTATCCAGATCATCACCAAAATCAAAGCGTTTACAAGTTGGGTCACAATCAACATCTCCTAAAAATTTCAGCAAAATCCATCCAGTAGTTTTTGCCAAATCTTTCTAGAAAACAAACAAAAACAAACACAGGTAAAAACGTGACCTCCGCCACAGAGGTAATAATCTAAAAATGACTCATCTATAAATCTATCCAATTATGGTGAAAGAGTCTTGTATCAAAAATTTGCTGAAAATAACACTTTTTTGTTCTAGAGGGGAGTGTAAAGTAAAATATGATTCTTCCTTTTGTTCAGTGCAAAAGCAAAAAACATGAATCTCCAACCAGGAAGTTTAATCAAAAACACACTCTGATAGACCCGATGAGAGCTTTTCCATCCAAACTGTCCACAGCAGCACTGGAGCAAATAGGAGTTACTGTAGATTGAAGAACCCGTGCTTAGCTTGTTTTTTCTGCATTAACACTTAAAACAGTGTTAAATGGTTCAACTAGAAAAGCACTCAGAGAGCTCAGACCTTCGCCAAGATACAATTCTGGATCACCACGAGTCTCCACTCATGTCTGTCCATGTGGAGAAGTCCTCCGCTGGCAGTGCAAGGGAAGCTCGGTAATGTAGTGACATAGGCTTGAAAAACGTTGACGTGAGTTTGCAAATAAACTACAATTCCCATCATGACGTAAAGGGGGCATAAACCTCACAGCAGCCGAGGAGAAATGAATGGGATTTGCTATTATAAAATTCAATGTTTTTTTATGGTGACAATCTGGATCGGATCCAGATGAAATTTACTGTGACAATAGAGACATATTATATATATCGTGTAAAATTTGAAGCGAATCCATGCAGTTATGTCAGAGAGATGATTTTTTAAAACACGGCCCAATGTTAACTTATGGGATTTTCATGTAAATCCATCCTGTAGTTTTTGTGTAATCTTGCTAACAGACAAACAAACAAACACACAAACAGACCCTGGCGAAAACAAACCCTCCTTGGCGGAGGTAATAAAGATCAAACTCTCAGTGCTGCTGGGTTGCTCTCCACATTGTCCATAGTTTTTCCTTTAAGTTTTAGTTTGACGACTGATAGCAAACACTTCCTGAACAAACACACACTCCTGTTTGTGTTCAGTTCATCGTTTCCTCACCAGCTGCGGCTCCTCCAGGTCATATTTGCGTATGGAGGACATGAACTGCAGATGTTTGTTCTGCTCCTCCAGGGTGACCACCTCCTGCTCCCGATCCTGAAGCCGCTGCTGAGCTCCAGCCAGCTCGTCCCTCAGCCACTGGTTCTCCTGACACAGACGACGGACCTGAGGAGGAAGAGGAGGAGATGGTGAGAGGGACAGAAATGATAATGAAGAGATGGGGGCAGAGTGGAAAAAAGGAAAAGTGAGGGTGATATGAGGGATGGTGGATGAAGATCACCAACAAGAAGAAGAAAAGCCAGAAAAGAGGAGGAGGAAAATAGATGTAAGAAGACAGAAATGTCTCCTCAGGAGGACGTCAGAGATGAACACGAGGAGGTGAGGAATGAGAAGAGTGAAATAAAGGACGAGAGAGCACAGCAGAGTGAAGGAGACAAAAGTAAGGATGATACCAAATGGAGAGGAGGCCTGAACTAATAATGAAGAAAACACAACTTAAGTAAACTTGATTACTGAGTCAAGATTCAAGATTCATTCAGAATTTTATTAGTGTCCAAAAGGGCAAATTGGTTTGCAGCAAGAGGCATGAAAAAACACACAAGACATGGAGTGACAGTATAAACATATAACGTGCACACAGATAGCTGTTACTGAGCAATATGCCAGCTCATGCAAGTCATCACGACAACTGACTCTGAATAAATTAGCAAAAAAATAAAATAAAGATGAAAAAATGTATATGCTAGAATGGAGAGAATGAGCTAAAATAATAGAGAAATAACAAGTGAGCTTTACTTTATACAACCTGAAACACTTCCAGAAATCTCATTAAAAACCTTTTTTTTAAATGAACGTCTTGGCTTTTCTCAAAAAAATACATTTCCCTGCAGAAACTAACCTGAGCACGCAGCTTCTGTTTCTCTGCCTCAAGGGAACCAAGGTGAGCCGACAACGCCATCATCACCTGAATGGATGAAAGATTTTTGACACTTAAAACAAAAAAATAATATGATTTACTAAAGAATTTAAGGGAGATTTTGTCCTGACAAAGTTTTAATTAAGTAAAAATGCTTTAAGTCAAAGAAATATGAATTTAATAAAACATTTTAAACACTAAACAAATATTCTTCTGATTCTGGAATATCCATCCATCCATCATCAATACCAATTATCCCTTTCGGGGTCGCAGGGGGCTGGAGCCTAGCCCAGCTGGCTTTGGGCGAGAGGCGGGGTACACCCTGAACAGGTCGCTGGCCAATCACAAGGCAACACATAGAGAAAGAAACAACATTCCACACACACATTCATACCTAAGAGCAATTTGGAGTCACCAATCAACTTAATGAGCATGTTTTTGTTTTGTGGGAGGAAGCGGGAGTGCCCGGAGAGAACCCACACATGCACAGAGAGAACATGCAAACTCCACACAGAAAGGCCCTGACCGACACAGGGATCAGACCTGCAACCATAAAACTGTGAGGCAGGTGTGGTCCTAGATTTTTATAAGAATGTTAATGATACTTGATTTGTTGAGTATTTTACAAGGCTGGTAGACAAAGTACTTTAAGTAAGCTTAGTTAAAAGTTGAATTAGAAAGTTTTACAAAGATTTACACAATTTGACAGACAACCAACTCTACTGCTAACTTTGAGGCAGCATCAACGGGACAGTCCAGAGTAGGAGGCTAAAAACGTGGCACATTACCACCTACAGTGGCTGATTCCCCTCCAAATGCATGTAACCTGGATCAAGGAGCAGTGAGTTATTCCACCATCTGGACGTCCCCTTCAAACATACTGACAGGTTCCTGTGGACTGTATGATTCTGTCCCTTCTTAAAAATACTCATGAGAGTTTCTTCATCTTGGAGGTCATATCTAAACAGATCTGCCCTACAAAGGCAAAGTGCAATATCTGCAAAAATGCCAAACAGAGAAAAACAGCTTTTTATGTTTTTTTTTTACCAAGTATAAGTATGAAATCATATTTAACAACCAAGTGTATGATTTATTAGATTTAAGGGAAGGGAATTTAATGCATATTGTATATTGATATTCATGCTAAATTTGGCAGTTTTATAGGCCATACTGCACTTTACCTTTGTTTTACTGCAGTATAATTACATGACCATACAATGACGTACTACAGTACGTGCAATAAGTAAGGCCATTTCACTTATTTTTTTTAATAAAAGTTGGCATATTAATTTTCAATATTTCAAAATTTTGTCCTAAAACCAAGGCAAACTGCAGTATCTGATATCCTTCATGGTGAAACCAATGCTGCAGTATCTGCTATTCTTTATGGTGAAACCAAGGCAAACTGCAGTTAGTGCAGTTACTGCAGTTTGCCTTGGTTTTACAGTGCATTTTTGCAGTTACTGCAAAGCAATATCTCAGAGAAACTAAGCAGGAGCCCTATGAAACTTCAAGAGATTGAAGAGCAAATATTGCACTTTTGATTAGTGAAAAAAAAATTGAAAAATGCAGATACTGCACTTTGCCTTTGTAGGGCAGAGATGTGAAACAGATTTTAACCCTCATAAGTCGCCTTGCTCTCACCTGAGCCTCACTCAGCCCCAGCTCGATCCTCTCCAGGGACTGGCGGATGATTCCGGTCTTCTCCTGCTCCACGCTCCCGCTCTCTGATGTTGTGCGACTCTCGATGGGCTCTTGCAGGCTCTCCAGCAGGCTGCAGTTTTCCCCCCTCAGCGCCTCCAGACCTGCAATCACCTGCTGCGTGCTGCACAGAATCTCCTCCGCCGACAACATGGTCCCTGATCTGAGGTTCCTCCTTTAACAGCGACTGACCTGGGAGCACAGCAAAGAGGAAAAACAATGACAGATAAGTCTGCAGTGTATTCTTCTGGAGTATTTCCATCATGCAGTCTGATTCAGTTTGTCTGTTATTAGCGTCTACTACTTTGTCACCTCTCTGTTGGGACACTAAGCATGTCCACCTGACCCTAAAGCCAGGAGACACACAACAGTCCATCGAGAAGGGGAACGATGGGCAGAGGACTGATATCCAAGACCAGGACCTTCTGCACCAAACCAAACCAAATGACCTTTGTGCTAACTTACTCTTAGTGTTTGTGAAAAATAACGTTTGGGTTGTGAATTGTACAGGAGACTGTTCATTTCACAGCAGCAGTTTGGTCCATTGTAGAGACACATTTATGGTAGTAGAACTGGAGGTAATAGTAGTTGGCACAGTAAAAGTCATTTAATCAGCAGAAATATTCAGAATCAGAAATACTTAAGGATTAATTAAACTTAAGTATTAATTTTTTTGCTATTATCTTTTTCTTTCTTGTAATTTCTTTTTCCCCCAATTGCTTATTAGTTAGTTTGTTGATGTTGTTTTATTTTTGTGGGGAGGGTTTTTTGGTTTCTTTTTTTTCATATTTATTTATTTATCCTTATTATTCTATATAAGATTTTGCCCTTAAACCACCTAAATTTTATTCATCCACACACTCAAGCAACAGTATTCTTTGTTATATGATCACTTGTGACTGATACCCCATACTCTTGTCTCATTTTTGTTTTATTACTTGTCCTGTTTGCCTTTTTATTCTTATTACTATCACTGTATTGTTTTTTGGGGGGTGGGGGTGTTTTTTTATGGTTTGTTTATTTTTGTTTTGTTTTTGTCTCTTGTTATTGTCTTATTATCTTGTCCTGGATTTTCAGATTTCTTGTTATTTCTTTTGTACTGTTTGTATTGTACTTTAATCCTTTGTATCTCTTGTTAAATGTTGGAAAATAAAATTAAAAAAAGAAATACTTTATTAATCCCCAAGAGGAAATTCGGTTGTTTCAGTTGCTCTTATACACAGTATAGCAGTAGGAATATGAACAAAGACAATAAAATAAATAAGAGCATGAAAAATTAAAGGCGGGGTTGGTAATCTGATTTAGATACACTTTTTGTTATACTGGTTAAAATGATCGTTATGTCCCGATGGCAATCAATGCATGATGTGTCTTTAAAAGTGAGCAAAAAATAGCCACAGCAGGAGTAAAGCAGGGAAAACACCAACCAATCACAGACCAAATTTATTAAACCATCAAATCCCATACTGCTGTTCGGCCCACCTTCCGCGCCACATTCAAATTTAGGCTAGTTTTCCATGACTACCAACCCCACCTTTAAGTTAAAGACTTTTTTTTACTTCCTGATGAAGTAAAAAAATATCAATAAAATAAGAAAGTGAGACTATGAACAAGGCCAAGGAATTTACACCATCAACATTAACAATATTCACAATATGAACATAAATATGACAGCGCTGTACAACAGTAGACCACATTTGACTTGGTATTATGTTTGCTAATTAACAAATATTAACAAATATCAGATGTGAAAACAGTGGAAAAAAAACATTTATTCTCCAGGACCTGACGGAGCAGTGATGTTACAGGGAGAAGAGCTCAACACATAGAATTAAATACTAGAGAAGGTTATAGAGGAAAAAGTAGAGCTTACATTACTGCCTCTATTTGTATCATTTATTGATGTAGAGAACTTTTAACAGCATTAATCAATGTTGTTGTAGTTAGGGCTGCTCAGTTCTGATAATAATCATAATTATTTTGATTGATACTAAGATCCTGATTATAAATCAAGATTACATATCAATTCTTTTCTCAGTCATACACTGAATTTAAAATTCTCTTCACACATTTTAATATTCTGTACATGTTTGAAAAAAGAAATGTCCGACAAATATATGACAAAATTAAAAAGTCATATTCAGCCCTGATATGAAAAAACACATTTGTTCCTGATGTCTTAGTGGAGTCCTCTTATGGCCTAAATTTGTGTAACACATCATGCAGCACAGGTGATTGATTCACATTATCTTGCTGGTTATGCAAAGCCAAAACTAAATGTTGATTCAGTGTTTAGTCCTTGCTGTTGAGAAACAGAAATTACAGTGGAAGTGGCAGCAGCTGTGGTACTGAGGCTGTTAATAATAAAACAAAAACACTGAGAGGAAGACTCTCACCAACAGTAAACACAAACTGGTTTTCAGGTTCCTCTTCCTTTGCAGACCAAACGGCCTGAGGTCAACAAAAATAAATGTATGAAGGTCCATTTCCTGCTTTGTTTGACTGTTTACATCATGTCTAAAGTGTCTATTAGGAAAGGATTTGATTTAACTGAATAAAAAAATGAAAAATTCAGGAAGAGGGATTATGCTGCTTTCCAGGTGATCTCGGAAGTCGCCACTGGGAATGCTCCCTTTAGGACCTTCCTGGGAGGTCGGAAGATCTTCAGGTATCTGGACTTTACCAGCTCGCAACTAGAACTCATTTAAGTGACCAAATCCCTTCTTTCCTGGTCAGAGCTCTGAGGAAAATGCATTATTACAAACCAGAGGGGCCCGGGAATTTTTGTCAGACCTGATTCAAGACTAATAAATTACTGTAACACGTCAGGGAGACTATTTCTCATAAATAAGAATGAGCCTTCACCTAAATTAGTTAGAAAACCACTGTCTGACAGAGACTTGCCTGATGGGTTAAAGAAAATTGTGCCGTTGCAGATTTATGCTGTTGGTTCATTTTTCATACTGTCATTGACTTATAAGAATTAGGGATGAAAGATATTTGATTTGTGCCGATATCCAAAATGCCAACATTTCTGAACTCATTATCACAGATACTGATATTTTTCATCAAGAGCACAAAGTCTCTACTTGTGGCGTAGCAGACAGTGCATGTGCCTCACAGCAAAAAGGTTGCTGGTCCCATTCCCATGTTGGTCAGGGCCTCTGTACTCCACCTTTTGCCCAACGTCAGCTGGGATAGGCTCCAGCCCGACCCTGAAATTGGCTGAAAGCACTATTTCACTTTTAAGGCCAGTATCTGCTGATACTGGTTTTGCACAAATAATATCATGAGAAAAGTCGTGCTGAATCAGTGACATCCTCTAAATCACATCTTGAAACTCACTTTTTAGACTTGCTTTTACGTGATTCTTTGTTATTGCTTACATATTTGTTTATCAACCTTGTTAATTAGTTATTTCATTCTACTTTATCTACATACTTATTTTACAATTACTTATTTTTAATCTCTGCTGTTCTTACTCCCCTCACTGGTTTCTCATCATTTTAGTCCTATTTTTACCATCTTGTCATGTTTTAATATGCTGCCGTTTTTATCCATCCTCTATCTACCCTCTTCTTTCCATCCTCCTGATGTGATGTCATCAACTGTCATCTATTTATCTAACTACATCTATTTATAGTCTCCTTATGGTCAAAAATAAAATGAAATACCTCCTTTTCTAATGTTATTCATATGTACATGTCAACATGTTAGCCTGTACTAATGTAGTATATTTCTTTAGTACTTCAGTCGTCTCCAGTTTACCATTTACTTTCCTTTTGTTGTTTTATTTAACACGAACCTCTCTGTGACTTTTCATTTGACTCTTTTGGTTTCTGTTTGACCTGATTGTTGATTTATTGTCTCCAGAGTTTTGCCTTTTTCTGCCTTTGTTTTGTCTGTTGAAGCACTTTGTAAACATCTGTATTTAAAGGTGCTGTATAAATAAAGTTATTATTATTATTATTACTATTATTTTTTTATTATTGTCATTATATGTATCCCCAATAAGGACAACTGCCAGCTTTGTTTAAAACTTCATAAAGTTGGTCTCAAAGGCGGAATTTAAGTGAATTATTGTAGAAATAAAGATAATATGCTGTCTTAAGAAGATAAATTCATGTTCTTTAGGGTTGGTCAGTATCACAGAGACTACAAACAGGCCTTTATTAGATTTCTCTCTCTTTTAAAGTCAAAACAGACGACATTTGGCCACATTAAGGGTTAAAATATCGACAATAACACACCTTAATGTCACAGGTACCTCCCTCTTCCCTTTTATTCACTACAATAATTAATATCCTGTTATCATAATCGTGTTCAGTTTCTGTTCATTGCAGCTCAACACGAAGATTAAACACCGACTGCGTCACATAAAGGTGATTTCTGTCGTCGTCCCAGACA
Organism: Cetoscarus ocellatus; assembly: GCA_037902135.1. NCBI lineage: Eukaryota > Metazoa > Chordata > Actinopteri > Labriformes > Labridae > Cetoscarus > Cetoscarus ocellatus. The sequence goes on along the minus strand of JBAMNC010000189.1, from coordinate 1,756,943 downwards.
GGTGAGTCCAGGGAACCCCGTCCTGTTTGGGACGTCCCGCAGCTCGATGATGGGATGTGAACACAGACGGACACGCAGCTCTATGATGGGATGTAAACACAGACGGACACGCAGCTCCATTTCAGATCAACACACAGTTATTTATAGCTTACCTGCTAAGTCTCCAGGCGTGGTTTGCTCTTTTCTCCGCTCTTTTTACGTAAATATTAAAACGGAATCCCTCCTTAAAGTCACATTTCTGCTCACGGGGTCTTTGGGGTGGTTAATTATCGTTAAACAGGTGGGACAGGGTGAAGTAGGAGCCGTAAATTATTCACCTGCTGCCTCCTCGGCTCTCGGCTCCTCCTGTCATCGCACAGTCATTAGCTTCAAGCTAGCAGCAGCTACACCCCACTTCCGGTTCACGCTTTCAAAATAAAAGTCCCGTAAATGCCCTTTACAGTCTAATCCAGGGATCCACAACTACACAAACAGAACATGAGGAACTGTTTTTACCTTGAAAGATGCTGCAGGTTTTCAGATAAATTGAGATCATATAAATTAAAGAAGACTCTATTTTATTTTTTTTTTCTATTTTGTTTGCCATTTTTGTTTGTTTGCTATTTGTACAGTTTATTGATCTACATCTAATATTACCTCCACCAAGGAGGTTATGCTTTTGCTGGCATATGTTTGTCTGTTTGTTTGTTTGTTAGCAAGATTACACAAAAACTATAGGACTGATTTTGCCAAATTTTCAGGAGATGTTGGTAATGGCCCAACTTACAAATGATTAGGTTTTGGTGGTGATACATGTATTTGTCTGGATGTAAAAAAAAGCCAAAATTTCAAAAAATCTCATATGTTAACAAGCAGAATTAAAAAAAAAAAATCATATCTCTGCCTTTTTTTAACAGATACACTTCCAGTTTTACATGACAATATGGGGTCCATGTCTCTATCAACAAGGTAAATTTAACCTGGATGTGATCCAGATTGACATCACAACAAAAACTCTGAAATTTATAGCGGGAAATCCCATTGATGACATTCAATAATTCATTCATTCATTTTCTATACCGATTATCGCTTTCAGGGTCGCAGGGTCAATAATTCATATAAAATCAAAATATTAAGTGATGTTTTCAAAACTTGTTGTGTTCATACAGGATAACAACCTCCATGTATGTGCTGAGTTTGGTCTGGATCCTGGCTCTATTCTGGATCTGGTGATCCAGAATTGTATCTTTTACAGGGGTTGCTGCATGGTGGAGGTCTGCGCTCTCCGAGTGCTTTTCTAGTAGTGTAAGTTATTCAATTTACTTTTAATGCATGCTACTTTACCCTTGGATTATCTTATCTCATCTTATCTTATCATCAGTGTCTGTAGGTAACAGCTTCAAAAGTCTAAGACTGGTGTCAACAGATATAACATTTTCTGCCAATATTTAATGCAGACCCATAACTCACATCAGAACTAACTTTGTTGAGTTTTTTTTGCATGTTAATTTAAATTTAAGGGTGTAACACCTAAAAAGTAGGATCCCATTGTCTCTTGCAGGAGCCCTTTAATGTTCTACAGGACAATCTGAGGGACCTACAGATGGTTTTAAATCCTGACTAAACAAAACACATGATGTTTTCTAACCCAAAAAAGTCACTGAACCTGTCCTTTATTGTTACATCTCAGGGTCAGCGGATTGAGTCTGTTTCTTCTTATTGGGTTTGTGATTGATGATTCTCTGTCTTTTAAGCTTCATATGGAGCCACTTGTAAAGAAGTTAAAGCTCCTGCTGGGCTTTTACTCCAAAATAAAGCCTTGTTTTTCTGTTGCTGCAAAAAAGAATCGTGATGCTGATACTTTCATGCCTCTGATTGATTACAGTGATGTTTTATATCTGCATGCATCTTCTCTTCTGCCTTTAAATGTTAGGATCGTAGAACTTTAAGGTTCATAACAAATTTTAAGGCTCTAACTCATCACTGTTCTCTGTATGAGGGAGTTGGGTGGGCCTCTCTGACCATCCACAGGCTGAATCAGGCACATCCTGTTTATAAGACTTTACCTGGCCTGCCTCCACCATATCTGAGTGACTACATTCCACCGTGGGTTCAGGACTCATTAGAAGCTCATAAAGCAATTAAACTGATATGTGCCTGAGATTTAAAACAACAAAACAAAAGCTGTGAGCTTGTAGCAAAAATGCTAAAAGTCACTCAGTTCAGTAATTACTCTCCAAATAAAGGCCTACATATGTATTTTAAAGTAAAATAAAATAAGGAAGAAACCTTTATTAATGTCCTCGTTGACCTCATCATCCCTCTTTAACAATCCGCTTTTATTCTGAAGGCTATATCCCTACACTTCCGGTCCTGTCACAGTTCTGTCTGGCGGAATTGATGCAGCTGAAGGGCTTACCTGATCCCATATTTCCCAGCATGCACTGCGGCGGTGGGGTTGTCCTGCCCGGGACAAGGCCGCCTATCTGTCAGAGAGATGAATTACCCCCCCGGGAATAAACATGATTATTATTGACAGATTATTTATGACGTGTTTGCATTTATGGTCATATTTTGCAAAATAAAATATGCAAATCAGCTGATGTTTTGGTCATAATCCTGTATTTGATGTCTCATTAAAAAGTTGTACAATAATTCAAATAAAAATATTTTAATGTGTATTCATATTCATGAAAAATAAATGAAATCATGAGGACTATTAGGTAACAGTGTATGGCTTTCTGTGCTATGAAATTATCATGATTTAAAGTAGGGATGGGCAACCTTGTTTACCAGCAGGACCACTAGAGTTTTATTCTCGCTGCTGTGGGAACAGTTTGTTGAATTATCCCTGATTTTAACAGTTTTAAATCATCACAATTTAACAAAAGAAACAACCACAGAGCTGTTGTCAAAATTTGTAATTACAATAAATAGATTTGTAAACCGAATGAAAGAATATTTTTATTATGGTTACATAAATGTTAATAACAAACATGAAATACAATCATCACAAACTTGTCAATATCAGAAACAGATAAATTTGACATGTAAGGAAAAAAAACATATAAGACATCCTTCTCTAAATTAAAATACTGTACAATCATTATTCCTTATAAGCAGTAATTAATTTATGCCTGAAGGTTTTTATGAACTTTATCAAGTTTAACATAATTTTAATTCATCACTGGGCTCATTCTAATATGTTATCCCCAAAACTGAAACACATCTTTATTTAATCTTTATTATAACTTTTCTTGTTTATATTTATGTCATAAGCACACCTCTTAAATTATATTTTCCCACTCTTAGTTTAAAGAATGTCTGAATACAAGCAGGAAGAGTTTTATTTACTGCACAAAAATTATCTCCAGTGTTTCTAAATAAACAATGTCTTTACATTTTAACGTAGAAGATACAATAAAAGACTGATTAGTGGGCTCCAGATATCCAACTTTATTAATTATTCTGATCTGTAGTCTGATTCTGTGGTTTGATTACTGGCTCTAAATTTGTTTTGTATGTACTTCCCCAGGCTTCAGGCCTGTATGATATTCAAAAAGATATAGAACTTAATTTAATAAATAGTTTAGCCTCCTGGCTCAGTTTTGTGGTCTGTAGTTGGGACGTTGGTCCACATGCAGTCAGATTAGGGGGGTGGTCCTTGTGTGACCGGTGGGTCTCAGCCTCAAAGCTGCACTAATGTCCCATCAGCTCAGACTGAGCAGGCCGGGGTCTGAGGAAACAATCAACTTAAGTACGACTAAGAAGTTATTAAAGCAGATTAAGAGGAGGTGACAGAAAACAAAGAGGATCTGAAGTAAAATACAACATGTCAGTGATTGAGCGCGCTGAGAGGATCAGAGGTTACTTTAAAATAAAGGACGTTTGTGTTTTTATAGGTCAGGTCTGATCGGTGCACTGAGAGGTCAGAATATGTAGAAATAGATTTAGAACAACAAAAATGAAAAATGCAGAAACAGCAGAAGAAAATTTAAAAAAAAAATATTCAGTTCAGTTCAACATCTTTACTTAAAGGTGCAGTGTGTAGAATTTGGCATTTGAGCGACATCTATCGTTCAGATTCTAGAATGAGCCCAACCGTAACCAAAACGTCACATCGCTGGGCAACGGAAGGCTGTGAAGACCAAAACGCTAGGGACCAAAAGCTTTAACTGTAAAATACACGCAATTTAAATCCCTAGTGCAGAGTGACAACTGTCTCTACATCCACCGGCGTCCTCTCTCCTCTTCTTCAGCTGCATAGAAATCAGGTAGATTTCAGAACCAGCGGGGCAGATTCGCGTTTCGTTCTTTTTGTCCCTAAAATCCACCCGTGGACAACATGGCGGATCGTTATGTCGACCTACATGAACGTGGCCCGCGGTAATGTAAATTTATTGAAGCTTTGTCTAACTAAATAAAAATAAAACAAACATTTTATGGGGATGATTGTACTTCTATTTTGACTGACTTTACATACAAAAAGAAACATTATATCCTATATTCACCGTTTCTGTTCGGCAAAATGCTGCCAAATTCTACACACTGCACCTTTAAAGTGCCCCCTTGGAGATAAATAAAGTGGTTGAATTGAATTTAATATTTTCTTTTTAATTTTCTTCTGCTGTTTCTACATTTTTTCATTTTTTATGTCATCATAAAACTTCCTGAAGATCTTTATGTTTCACAGGCTGTCTTTTATTATAGAGTTTTCTTAACGGTCTGAGAATATCTGGATGAGCCTCAGGCTTTACTCTTTTCATTTAACTTTTTTTAATACGATGAATCACCACATCATTATATTCTTCAGACACACCTTTACTGACCAGCTTATTAAAATATAGTAAGACAGTTTAGCCTCTCCCTGAATAATCTACTGTAACTATAGTAACTCAAGAATAGTCACACAGCTCACTTCAAAAGCTCAAATGTTATTCTTTTAATATAAAAAATAACTGAAAATCTTTTAATTTAAGGGAAAATGTTCTGAATATTAATCACTTTAAGTAGCTGCCCTGCATTTTTCAAAACCTGTAATCTATTTAGAAAATCAAGCAACCTAAAATTAAATCATATATTGTTTCATTCATTTTGAGTTTGTTCATATATCATTATTTTTATGACTCTAATTGGGTGGGCCACCTTTCAGTGTGGGGCAGGTGGGTCTGTGCACATGCAGGAACACCCACAGATCCGCCCCTGTTTCAGCAGACTTCATAATATATCTCAAGTCATTTCAGTCTTAACAAAGCTTCCTCCTTAAATGCACCATCTCTAATCCCACGTCCGACTGAGTGAAACAGTTATGATCACATATGCATACCAAAAGAAACCTTGTCAATCAATCAGTCTTTATTTGTATAGCTCCGGTTCATAACAAGTGTTATCTCAAGACACTTTACAACAGAGCAGGCTGAAGCCATACTCTTCATTTATAGATACATATATATATGCATATACAAATACATATAACAAATATATTTATATATACACATACATACATCCAGAGATGTTTCCATCCAGGCAGAGACGAAGGGACTAAAAATAAGAATTTATGATAGCGACAAACCCATGGACGCCCAGATCATAAATCTGACCTCCTCACATTCGTCTCTGCTGAATATAAATTCAATCAATCAATCTTTATTTGTACAGCACCATATTTGTCATTGTTGAATATAAATTTAAAAAGTTTAAAACCTGCTGGTTTTACAAAAAAAAAATCAGTTAATAAAAAATAAAACTCATAAAATGTGATACTAAAAAGATTACCTCAGGTGATACTGATCAGCTGATCAGAGAGGTAATGTTTGAGTCCTGTTTTAAAATAATGCTTAAATCATAAATTTTAAATATTCTTTAATAAAACAAGAGCAAGGTTCAGCTCTAAACCTACAATCAAGTGTGTGAATGATCTGAATGCCTCCTCCAGCACTGGTTTCTTTGGCTGATATTCAAGTCAAAAACACTCTGTAGATCAGGTGCAGAGACGCTCTGTAGATGGCGCTCTCTCCTTAAAGCATTCAGTGACATGGACCACACCAGAGAGTACAGAGTGTGACTGTAGATTATTTCATATTAACATAAAAATCAAGCAGGCGCTCCAGAACAGGCTGGCTTTATTCAAGGTGAAGTCCCTTAAAAATGAAATACCATCACATTAAGCTGTAACACTTTCAAAGTGAGCCCTTTTTTCTCCCACTGTATTTTTATGCTTTTTTATGTTAAAGCTGTTGTTGTTGATGTTGTTGTTGTTGTTGTTTATCACTGATATGTAGATTTGTACCCTACATTTACCCACATGGATTTAGACTATTAATATACTGTCATAACTGGTAGTATCATTTGTCAACCATGATTGTTTTATTTATCATCAATGTTTCTGAGAATTCACAGGTGGTTGGGAGGAGGGGGGAGGGTTTTGTTGTTCAAGGGAGACCAACAATACTACTGCTGAAAAAGAGATTTAATGTGCAAAAAGTTAAAAATCATTAAAGAAATGTGTTAAAAAATGAAATAAATCTAATTCTATCAAGATGGAGGTGACCAGCAGCTTAACAAACAGGAGGAAGTATTTATATATGTGTGTGTGTGTGTGGTGGGGGTGTGTGTGGGTGGGTGTGTAGTGCTGCATGTGCCACTCTGTGACAGTTATATGAGCGGCTTGACAGACGGCTCAGCTGTCAGGTGGGCAGAGAAGCACCAGCAACTGACCGTGGAGGCTGTGCAGGCGGGTACGGCCATATAAAGGCATCGGTCCCCTGGGAAACTCCTCCAGGACTCTGCCCTCCAGCCCTCCTGCTGCTCAACTCGCACACACACACACACTCGTACACGCACAGGGTCAGGTTTGGGCTCAGGGTCAAAAGGTCAAATGATGATCAGGTTCTAGAAAAGTCTAAAGAAGTGACACCCTGCTCAGAGCGGCGTATCGATAAGAGAGGTGCAAGAAGGAAAAGCACGCCTCATAAACATCCCAGCTGATTCAACTTCTTACCTCTAATATCTCTGATTCTTATGATTTGTCTTTTTACGTTTTATTAAGAACAACAGACTTAAAAAGTTTTTATCTGCAACATTTTTTTATGTATTGCTTTACATCTATCCATCATCTATACTACTTATTACTTTCGGGGTCACGGGGGGGTGGAGCCTATCCCAGCTGACACTGAGCGAGAGACAGGGTGCACCCACCCAGCCACAGGGCCACATAGAGAGATGGGCAACTATTCACGCTCACACTAAGGCAATTTGGAGTCACCGATCAACCCAATAAGCATGATTTTTGTCTGTAAGAGGAGTGCCCATGCATGCATGGGGAGATCAAGCAAACTACACACAGAAAGACCCTGCCTAAACCAAGGATCGAACCAGCAACTTTTTTGTGTTGAGGCACGAGAACTACCTGCTGCGCCACCGTGCCGCCCAACATCACAAGTTATTTTAATTTTTTTAAAGTGAAATCTTTGAATGCAAAATACCTCACAACTTTTTCATGTCACATGAAGTATGATAAAGCATCTTCTTAGCTCATGCTATCTTTTCTGAAGCAGAGTAAAAGATTTAAGGACTAAAGGGTTTAAAGTAATATTAGTTTATTTTTACACACTATAAATATTTAATTTCTTTGTGCACACAGACAGGATGCACAATGTTCAATACTCGGCAACCTTTAAAAGACTCAAAGATTATTTAAAATACTAAAACAAATATGTATTTATCGACCTATTTTATTAAATTCAAGCTAATACCAGCGTAAATTCTCCTCTCTCGTGTCATTAAGATGTGCAGGGACACAAAAAAACATTCCCACTCAGCTCAGAAGGTCAAAGGTCATTCCACCTCCCCTTTGACCTCGTAGCAGAAAATAGAAAACATTTTATTTGTTCAACTGCTGCAATAAAAATGTTTGTGTTACCTTAAAATACTTGAAGCTGGCATCTGCAAAATTACATTAACATGAAATTAAGTGTTATAATTAACTTTTATGACATTGAATTTATTATCAGTATTTCAATGCTGACAACGACTCTAGCTTCAGTCCTGTGTTTTAGTGTGTCTGGACTGAGTTAACAGAAAGTGTGAAGTGAAAAGCTCTGCTGGCTAAGTCACTTCAGCCCTTAAATCTCCTCATAAACCTCTCTGACCTTCATCATAACTATTAACTGTCTTTGCAGCATTTAACCCAGGACTCAGTTCAATGCTCTCGTGCTTGAGTGCTTCCCCGTCATTGTGATCTGCACAAAGCTTCTTGATTGTCAGGGATAAAAGTTTGGACTGAGAATTAAAAGCATGAGATGAGACTCTTGAGTTTGTTCATACTGGAGGAAAATGTGATCCGATGGCAGAGAAGATACCTGCACACCAACTTTACTGTCATTTAATTTCAACTTACATTATTTCAGACATATTTGATCATCACTGCCAGAAAATGAAGCCAGAATGTTTCTCCACTCCAAGATTTTTTTCTTACATCAAATATTGTCTCACTAACTGGTCCTAGTTAAAAAGGCTTTAAAGGTATCAGACAGAAGGCCTCTCCCCTTCTATCACTGTCAACGCCTGACATCAGGACTCACCTCGTTGTGTCTGCAGAGCCCATTTTACTGATCAGGACTATGACACACGACAGAAGTCTGAAGGCTTACTGAAATTAAAGAGCGCTGATAAAGGTCCAGGAGAAGCCACGTTACTAAGTCCCACTCGTGACAGCAATGAGCTTCTGAGTTTGTGAACATCAATCAATCAATCTTTATTTGTAAAGCAACAGTTCAGAACAAGTATTATCTCAACAAACAATAGAGCTATGCATATATACAAATACATATAAATAAATGTATTTGTATACACACATACATACATCCAGAGATGTATCATCCACTAATAACAATTTATGACAGCAACAATCCATGGACGCCCAGATCATAAATCTGTCCTCATCACATTTGTCTCTGCTCAATATAAATTCAATCAACCAATCTTTATTTGTATAGCACCACATTTGTCTTTGTTGAATGTAAATTTATTAAAGTTAAGTCCCTTAAGATGTGGCATCTCATTTTCAAGAGGGACCTCGTGTCTACAGTATGTAGTTGTAAAGATACTTACTATGGATGAATAATCAATACAACCATGTATAGAGAGATCAACCTGATATTTAAAATAACATCTGTGATGAATATCAACTGGAGAGAAATGATGTTGATTAAAGTAGCAGCAACTAGTTGATCTGCCATTAAAATGGGTTTAACTGGTCTAAAAATATGAATTTATGTTAAATGATGGCGGTTGATGCAGGATAGAGCTCATGGAGTCAGCAGGTCATCCGTGACTGTTTATCAAGGTCAAACTAATATGTGTGCTGTGTGTAGGAACTATCATTGAGGCAAAAGGAATGGCCACATAATTGTAATTGCAGTTACTGAAGCTTCATAAGTCCACAGCAGGGGGTCTACACCAAGGCAGTCTACACCAAGGGTCTCAGGCAGCCTACAAGACAAGAACCACCAGGTGACCTGTGATCTGTCCTGCTCCTCCGTTCTGCATCCCTCTTTCATCTTATTATCTTCTTCTACTGTGCTTTGATTTATTGACCTACTTACAAGCACATTCACGGTGGTTTGCAGCCTACGGTTTAGATCTGTATGTATTTCTTTTCAAAATATAGTGCTAATCTTAGTCTAAAAATAGATAACGTAACATAACGCGGCAAAAAAATGAGTCACAACAAGCACATAGGACCGTTTAGGGTTGCTAAAGAGTTTATCTGATGACTGTAGGCAGAGGCAGGCTAACACTACCCATTGACTCCCAGTGTTTGAAAGAATGGTGTCTATCTGCTTGTCATGGACTCAGGAGTGAAGCAAGACATGTAATAAAAATCTTATTAAGGTGTATTTTAGAAATACATTTGGTTTGAATTGTTTTTTTATTTTGTCTCTTGCACGCAGACTCGAGTAACGGGACCCTCAGTTATTCCTACAGACTTTGAGAATACATCAGCAACACTCTCTGTTAATTCACTGTCAAGTCTAAAATAAAATCATCATGACCGAGCCCCTGGATCATTAATCTGTGACTCCCTGAACTTGATATGGCTCCTCTAGCAGAGAAAAAATGACAAAAAGAAACTGCTTTATCACAGCTTCTTCATTCTCTGCAGCTCATAACAGAAAATATGATTCCCTGTAAAATAATCCCGGCAGTGTGACTTCACACCGGCCACACAACCCTCCAGCTCATGTACCACAGACAGCAGGAGGGACTGAGTGCACGAGCAGCCGTCAGATGTACGTAACTATATATGAGTTCACGGACAAGCACATGGATGTGCATCAAAAAAAGAACACAGGTGTGCATGGTGAACATAACTGCACGTGGAAACAAATGATAAAGAAAGAAGACACACCATCAGAGAAGAGCTGTGATAAAAAAAAAAGATTACATTGATGTAAAACTGATGGATATTATGATAAAGGGGTGGGTGCACATAAACGGGGTAAACACATGGACTCTGTCAAGTTTGAGAGACGTCATATTTAGTCACAGAAGAGTTCAGACTTTTGACATTAAGTGTCACATGCAGAAAAGTTCAGGAGTGACAGGCCCACGCTGAACTACCTCACCTTCAGTGTTCAAAAGTTGGGATTTGGGATATGAGCAGGCCTTCTCAGCCCTTACACCAGGCGATCAGCCCCAGGTCAGGACGACAGTGATGCTTCATGAAAGCACGCGGTGTGTTCACTGCTTTGGGTAAACTGAGCTCTTTGTGAAAATGACTGAGTTAGATCAGCAGGATAATCCTTAAACATCGTACAGATGTGTTGTTTTGTGGTATTTACAAAGAGAGAGGGTTGAGTAAATCTATCATCTCTGATCTGTTGTTTTCTCTATTTGGAGTTAAAAGATCCAAAGTTAATTTAAACACCTTAAAACAGCGTGGGAGTATTTGTAACTCGTTTGCCTGAGACTGATATCAATAAACTGAAAACACACACTTCTTGGCCTCATGAGAGATGTTATGATTCATCTTCACTTGGAGAAGATCAAATTCTCTCTTCGAGGATTTGAGGGTAAACTGCATCAAATCTGGGACCCTTCATAAAATACTTTAAGAGAACTGTACCAGGCCCTTCTCAGATTAATCATGTTCATGGTTATAGTATTTATTTACTAAATCTGATGTGTATATATATTGTTAGTGTTTGGAATACTGGTGTGGAGGGAGAAAGGACAGAATAATTATAACTATATATGTACCTAAATACATTTTTATATGTTTATTTATTTATTGTTATAATTATTATTTTTAATCTTTTGTGTGTGTGGATGGTTGATTTTGTTTCCCACCTTTGTGATCCAAATTAATAGACTTGTGTACATATTTTCTTTTCTATCCTGCACATGTGAAACATGACCATAGATGTGTATTTTTATAAATATGTGCTGGGGATAAGAAAGTATTACCAGTACCTATATATGCTCATTCATGAATGATTTCTTTATTCATTTTATTTATTTTCATTTTACTTATTTACTATCAACTTCATTTTTGTTATTCTACCTTATTTTACACTCGTTTGTTTCTTTTTTTGACTTTTTTCTGTCTTCTATGTTTGATTTGCTTCTGCATTTTTTTATTTTATTTAATTGTATCCGGTCTGCATGTAAAGTCTTTGTGGGAAGAAACAAAAAACAGAAAAACACAAATAAAAAAAGATAAACAGAGGGAGAGAGAACTAATGGTCTGGATGATCGGTGGCACAGAGTCCCAGAGTCGGGAGCAGCAGGAGGCTCTGGATCCATGATGGACGAGCCGGAGGATGAAACAGTGAGGTGTGACCTGAGGGAGCAGGAGGTCAGAGGAGCGTGGCTGTGGACTGAGGGTCAAGGCAGAGAAGCTGGAAGAACTAGGAGAAAAACCACGTGAGGCTCTTACTATGAGCATAGAGCGTAGAAATGGTAGATGCAGATCTGATCCGTCATCTGATTTGTTTCTGCTGTGATTTTGTGGATGAACAGATGAATAGACTGAGGGATGGACGGAGGGACAGACGGACTGACAGCTGAGTCGATGCAATTCAATCAGGAGATGTGGAATTGGAGATGGGAGGACCCGGTGAAGCGACACTAAAGATAGAAACTTCCAGTTCACCCCCTGCACCGTGTCCCGTCTCCTGAGTTTCAGAGGTCATGTTTCAGACTCGCCTCTGTCACTTTTACAGAATATCTGATAAATGAGTTCAGTCATCCTACAGTTTATGTAAAGAGCAGGGTTACCGAGTTTAGGCGCCTAAACACAGTTAGTGCAGCACAATCCAGTTATTCCAGCAGTTTGGCTCATGAAAGCGTGTTATCCAGATTAACCAGCAGCAACACTTCTGACCAAATATTTATCACAGCACGGATTTAAAGCTCCAGAGGATAAAACTGATATTTTCAGCATAAGGCCGGTGTTCTGACATATTTTGCTACCCTGACCCCAACTCCAACCCTAAACCTAACCAAGAGAGAGAGTGAAGACGTGGGGCGCATGCGCAAAACCACAAAAAAGCAATTTTCAATGGGTAGCAAAGAATGACAGAACACCAAAGGAATCGTGTATTAGCCATGCTTGTGATGCAGACTCTCAAACAAACTTTGAGGGCTTTCTTCAAACTTTGGACAAGATGTCTAACTCAAGAATGAGCTGATAACATTCTGTAACCTTCAAGGTCAAGGTCACTGGGTCTCTTGTCCATCCCCTGCATGTGCACTTATCATCTCAGGAACTCTTTCAGTGACTTTTCTTCATATTTAGCACAAATTTCCACTCTGACTTAAGATAAACTGATTATACTTTGGATCATTTGGGTCAACGGTCAAGGTTATTTGGGATTATATTCCCTACTTGGTTGGAATATGATTTTTTTGGAAAAAATACAAGGATTTGTTTTCGCACAAATGTCCACTTTGACATTTTGAAATCATAGGTCAAAGGTCAAGGCCAATGAGGGCAATTTGAAGGTTTTCCCTACAACTTTTCTCAAATGTCCACTCTGATGTCCAAGGATGAAATACTTACATTTGTTTGTAGATTGCAGGTCAAAGGTTAAGGCCTTTTGGTGTAACGTCAGCCCCTGTCTCGTGAACTTAATATTTTCAGAATTCTCTAAAGAATTTCCTTAACGTTTTCTAAAAAAGTCTGTTTTGACTCAAGTATAAATTATTGTCACTTTGAGGATCATAGGTCAAGGTCAAGGTTAATGGGGCTCACATTTATTTCAAAGGTCATAGATGAAAGTTTATGGTCTTAGGGCATCATTGTTATTTATTTTTGTGACTGCCTTGACTAAAGAAAGCTTTGAGGGATTTTGTCACATTTTGTCTTCTCTGACTGTAGGATGAACAGCTTAAAGTCAAAAATTAAAGGTCAAGGTCATTGGGCCCATATTCATCCCTTGCTTGTGAGGCAATGTCTCAGAGATGTTTTAGGGAACTTTCTTCAACATAATTAATGTCCACCCTAACTCAAGGAAGAATGAGGTTAGAGTTAGAGTTTGAGGGCAGAATTTTAGGAATGCATTGATGATTTTCAACATTTTGACTTGAGGGTGGACTGATAAGATCAAAGGTCATTACTTCATGCATGAATCTGACCCTAATGCGCTTAAGTGGGCTGCATACATAAGGATTTTCTACATCTGAAGAGACCCACGGGTGAAGATAAAAATTCAGGCATTGAACAGTTTTGATGGTAATGTGTGTGGTGTGCTCCGATAATCTTAACACAGCTCACCACACACATAACCATTCTGTACCACCACCGATCTAGAATCTAGTCCTCAAGACGGAAATCTGATCAAACATGATCTAACAAAAATGAAGAAGAAGAAACATAGCAACAACCAGAAAACACAACACACAACATGGAAGAGGACATACGAGAAGAGGGAATGATGGTGGTGTTGGGACTATTTTTGATGGAAAAATCCAGAACTAAAACATGAAAAGAGTGTGGAAAAAATCCTGGAGACTGCATGAACACGTGAGCTGGTCCTCCATTTCTGAGCTCCGACGAGCTTTATGTTTCAGGTCGGCCATGCTTGTTTTTATTTACGCTTGCTTCCTTGTCCCTCAGTCAGCTCGCTTCTTGATTGGCTACATTCACAATTCACGGAGACATGACTTTGCAGTCGTCGGCTTTCCCCACACAGGTGAAGATTTTTGGTCATAAATTTGAACAAGTTTAATATTTACGATTGTCGAACCCGACCCGTTTCTGAGTTGAGACAGAAGATACAAGACAAAAGATAATCTGCTGTTTGTCGTTTTGGTGGTAAAGGGGGAAAGTCGGGACAAAAACAGCCCGATAATCTTTATGTGTGTACCCTGCTTTAGCTGGCTCTTCTAAAGTTAAAAACAAACCATAAACCATAAATCTACAACATCAAATGAAGAGGAAATGAGTCAATCACAGTAAAACAAAAACACATTCCCTTTTATTGATCCATCATTATTCTTTCACTATGAGGAAGTCGATCACCTCATGGAGGCCTTTAACCTCTATGGATTTCTACTGGAACTGCTTCACACCTCCATGAACTTGGAAGAAAATCTTTCCACTAATTTTCTGTCATCTGATGAACAGAAAAATAAACTGTATGAAAATTAAGACCTCCGAGGGGACAACAGATCATGCTAACAAGCTGATTTCTTTGGCATGTTCTTAAGTATTATCCTCCAGGTTAACGTTACTCTTCTTGAATATTCCAAAGGTACACGAGTGCGACAAAGTCTCACATCTCATTGGTCCAACACTTTCACTCCTTCTCATCTATACGCTCCTTCCATTATAGCACTCTTCCCCGTGTGACTGACTTAACATGCATACATTGACAGTGTCATCTTACAAATGCCTGCGTCTATTTGCAGGAGACTCAAAGTGTTAACAGAAGTTTTTCCTGCTCTGGATCTGGGCTTGTATGTCTGAAACACAACGTACTGTCCACGGCAGGTCTGAGGCATCCAAGGAAGGCACGAGGGCATCTCCAGCTTTCTGATGTCCACATTCTTTTAATGATATGCATGCACTTATTTCTGATGTTAAATATATATTATGTTGTAATTTGTTTCAGCAAAACACTAAAACTAGAATAAGGAACAAGATCACAGCTTGATTATGAGCATAACTTCACATCAAACCAGTTTCCTCCCGTTATTTTGTTGATTCTCTTTAGACAAACCTAACTTAAAGTTGATGCCCTATGTAGAAATGTTCATTAGTGTTCAGGACTGCCAGTTGTTCCTGGCAACACCCACATGTGAATGTGTGAATGCTTGTGAGCCTCCACTGCTCCCTAAGGCCTCGGCTGTGAAGAAAAAAAGTGCTCTCAGGCTGAAGTCCAGCTTAAACGAGGTTGATACAGATATGTTTTAATGACCCACCCTTGTGACTTAAGTGTTACCAAAGAAAGAGAGGGTCTGTAAGAATCCCTGAAACAATGAGGCACAATTTAACCCCAGTAATTAAAGCTATATTTTCGATCAATCAATCATTCCAACTTTATTTGTGTAGCATTTTTCATACAAAATCTTGTAGCACAAAATGCTTTACATAAAAAAGAAATACTAATAAAAAGGAGAAAACTGAATACAATGAAATTACAAGACGCTACCCACCCTTGCGATCCACATCCAGCACATACACAAAGACACTGGAGGAGATTCTAACAGAAAATAGGAATAGAGGACTGAAGAAATGCTATCTTGAATTTAAAATGAGGAAACACAGGAGCTTAGACTAAAATGACATAAAACATGGTAAGAAATTAGATAAAAAAAAATACTATAGGGAAAAATAAAAAAATTAATAAAGTAAATGAAAAAATATGGTAAAATGTAATAGTCAAACACCAAATAAGTAATAAAATCTGCTAAAGTAGGATAATAAAGATAAACAGGGAATAAAATTCCCAAATAAATCTGAGTTGAAATGGATAAATAAAACAGATTTAGAGGATTAAAATAAATAATAAATAAGATGAAACAATAATAAATGTAATCAACTAAAAGCCAGACTAAAAAGGTAGGTCTGGAGTTTAAACTACACATTTGCTAAAAACAGACTGTAAACACTAGCAGAATTTGCAATAAATGCAGTCATGTTTTTGTACTTCAGTTTCTCAGCTTCTTCGCCGCTTCACTGTTTGTCAACACATGCATGGAGTCTCTATGGAGGAGGGAACAGCGCTGAGGGTGTTTCATTTGCACCCAGAGATCTTTGGTGGGTGCAAAAGTGCACCAAACTAAAGTCCTCAGTGCTGCTGCTTTAATGCAAAGTTTGTTTGTTTGTTTGTTTGCACAGGATTCTGAGTTATCGTCACTTTTATGCATGCATACAGTTTGCTATTGCCCAAACACAATCTGAACTTTTTTCATATGAGACACAGGTCACGAAGTGCAAACTGTTGTCTACCTGATCCTGTTGAGCTTATACATGTCAGGTAGACGATGTATCCTCAGATTGACATATAATGTCAAAAGTAGGCGGACTCTAAAATGTTCAATCCTTTGATTTTTCTGCACCCTGCTCATGAGATTCATTTATAATCACTGAATGATTCACAGAGCTCCTCGTTACATAACTGTCCTTCCCTGGGGCAGCTGCAGGGGTCCGGGGCTGGGGGTGATGGTGATGTGGATACGGGTGTGTGACGGGAGTAAAGGGGGGTAGGATGACAGTCTAAACTGGGATACTGGATCTATGCCACCGTGGTATACAAGCCTCAGAACCACCCAGTCTGAATGAAGAAGACGGATGGTCTGTTGGTGTGTTACTTACATGTGACTGAGCTCACAGTTATGAACAGAAGGTATGGAGCACGGTGCACATGCAGGTCATTAGTATGAAGAGGCCGGCTGTAGAATTAGGCCACTGATTCAAAGTGAATCTCTGCACGGCCGTCATCGTGTTAAAATCACCATCTTAGGGCCCCTTTATTCCACAGCATTGTCACCAGAAACAGGGAGGTTTTTCCTTTGTGTTTTCAAAAGCACTTCGTGTTTGCACAGAGACGGAGTAAAAGCGATGCCCGTTCACACCGATCCACAAGAACGATTGAAAATGTGGTAGCGTGCAGGCCAGGCCAGTAGTTGGGGATCTAAGTTTGTAGTGTCCTTGATGAATATTACAATTACATCTCCACTGGTCAGAGTATTGACGCAGCAAATCCACATTTTGTTGGAGGAGCGATATCAAACTGAGCACAGTTAGAAGCACACATGTTGCTCGGTAGTCGGCCATAGCTGTTGTTGTTGTTGTTCCACGTTGCGAGCTGGGGCTGAACAATTTAAGGAAAATATGTAATTGCAATTTTTCTGGTAGATATTGCACTTTCAATTCAATTCACAATTTTCTTCAAATCAAGGTTCAGTGCAATATTCACTATGTTTACATTTTAGACAACAGTAAGGAAATCAATGATCAAAAGCACATAACATATTATTCATAATCTAATATTGATGATTAATAATCTTTTTTCATTATTTAAGGGATACTCCAACTTCTACTCCTAAACAGAGGCTTTGCATTGTTGACCTGCTTACCAGCACTTCTGTAAATGCAAACTGCCTGCAAATTTGTAAAATAGTTGACACAACAGATCCTGAGTGAGTCAGGAATGAAATTGCGATTTCGATGTGAAAACGATCAATCTTTTAGCCCTATTGAGTACGCTACCTTTATCTGAAGTAGTACTGCACCGCGAGTCCCCATTTTCCCTGACAACGGGGGTCCCTGTTTACACGGAGACGACAATGAAAACTTTTTGAAACTTTTCTCTCTGGACCCCGATTTCAAAAGTTTGCAGATTCAGGCACTCTGGGCACCATATTTGTGAAAACAGAGGGCGTAAATACAATGAAAACTCTCAGTTTGCCCCTTAAACTCACCCGTGGTCGCTTTCTCCAACAAAAACTGTTTTTTAAAGCAGGCTGTATACATGTTTATATCTGCTGTCAAACGGATGATTTACCAATTAAGGGTGCACACAGGCCAACCAACTTACTCGTGCTCAAGTGCTCATCTACACATTTGGCTAATTAACCAATCACATGGCACGTAGTCAATGCATTTAGGCATGTAGACATGCTCAAGACGACCTGCTGATCATCAGGATGAGGAGGAAGGTGATTTAAGTGACTTTGAATGAAGTGTGTTGCCAGACTGCAAAAACTCAGATCTAGGCAAGTGTGTTTGTCTATTTTCAAGTCAAAAATATCCAAAACAATAATTCTGATCCACATTCACTTACCAGTTGAGATAAATATCTTACTTTAAGGAATGAAAGGCAAAAATAAGGCACTGAATTGCTTGTAATTAAGAGAAAAT
Organism: Cetoscarus ocellatus; assembly: GCA_037902135.1. Classification (NCBI taxonomy): domain Eukaryota; kingdom Metazoa; phylum Chordata; class Actinopteri; order Labriformes; family Labridae; genus Cetoscarus; species Cetoscarus ocellatus. The sequence goes on along the minus strand of JBAMNC010000189.1, from coordinate 1,738,591 downwards.
ATCTGCCAATGAAACAAGGAAAGTTTGACTCAGTGAGGGTCTTAAATTAAGGTTTAATATCTGCTCAGGTTGAATTTGTCTTGTCTTATTGGCAGATTATTTTACTGATTATTACAAGCAATTCAGGTCTTATGTTTAGTTTGTATATCTTCAAATAAGATCTAAATCCAGACATGTAAGAAAATTGTGGATAAGAATAAGTCTAGTGAGATTTTTTTCATTAAATTGGGCAAATACTCTCACTTGGATCTGAGTTTTTTCAGCTCAGCCAGGCTGGTCTGATTTCTCCAGAAACTGCCTACTGGGATTTTCATGCACAACCATCTCAAGAGTTGACAGAGAGGATGGTCAGAAAATGAGAAAATATCCAGTGAGAGGCAGCTCTCCTAGCAAACCACTCCTGCATGCACAACATTAAAGACATTAGAGGGAGATGCTTCAGGTTGTAGATGCCTCGACTCTCGACTCTGAGTTGATGCTTCATGTGTGTTTATCCGTGTATGTTTTATTTCTGTAATTTGTTTTTGCTCTCTGTCTGTTGTGGCTCTCCTGGTTAAATAAACTTAAACAAATAAACATGCTGAGCCTCTGAGCAGATGCACAGCAGCTGCAGAAGATCGCACCAGGTGCTGCTCCAGTCAGCCAAGAAGAGGAAAGTGAGGCTGCACACAGGCTAAACAAAGTTTGACAACAGAAGATCAGAAATGTGTTTCCTGAACTGATAAGTCTCAATTTCTGCTGCAACAATCAGATGATAGGATCAGAGTTTGGTGTTCAAAACTCCAAAATACTTATTCTTATCCATATTTGGTTAACAAGTCCAGATAAATATCTTACTACAAGGAATAAAAGGAGGCAGAAAATAGGCAGTGAACTGCCTGTAATGATAAGAAAATATCCACCAATGAAACAAGCAAATTTGACTCAGTGTGGGTCTAAAATCCAGGTTTAAAATCTGCTCTGGATAAAGAAATATCATGTTAAGACACCCTTTAAGATAACTTTGTCTCATCTCAAGGGCAGATTATTTTACTTATTACAAGCAACTCAGGCTTTATTTTTAGATTTTACATCTTTGAATAAGAGCTTAATTCAGACATACCAGGAAATAGTGGCTTAGAGTAAGTCTTGTGAGGTATTTTTGACTTGAAATTGGACAAATACTCACCTAGATCTGAGTTTTTGCAGTGTAAACTGATCCTTCCTAAGTCATCTTCCTTAGGTTAACACATACAAACACAAAAATACAAACAAATAACATTTTTAAGTCTCCAAACCAAAATGGAAAAAGACAGCAGCTCAAGTAATGACTGAACAACCACAGTAAAGTAACAGAAGGTAAGTGAGGTAACATTATTTGTACCTGGTGAAGGTGAATTTGGTTTCAGTTGTATTTTCCTGATCTTATTTAGATCTGCTGCCTGCGTCACAAAGTCTCTGAGCTCCGCTCTGCGATTCATACTTTGTCACATGATGTGGGGGGTGATTCAGTATCTGTCGGCAGTCAGATTACTAAGGTCTATCATGTTACCTGTGGGGGGTAATGGCGTTGGCACCGGTACAGCACAGAGCTGGAACTGAAGCTTTACAGTATGTGCCAACACTACCTCTTAGTATAACCTCTGTGAGCCTTTACACTGAACAAAGTGGGCAAACTCAGCTGGAAACCAAATATCGTTTATGAGTGAGGAGCATGCAGGCAAGAAGAAACTCAAAGTAATGTTTTTATAAATGTGAAAACAAATGTAAATGTTGCCCTCTTCAGTTTGGACGTCCTGTCATTCTGCATTACTTCAGACATTCCCACAGACATCAGTGACATATCTTTAAGTCACAGGCAGACTCCTCCACTTAACAAACTGGTGAGTGAGAGGGACACATCTTAATGAAAGGTAATCATGGATATTATGCTAATGTGATCTAAAATTAAAGCTGTTATATTTACTCCTGACTATGGATACTCTGCCCTGTGGGGACTCTTATGAAACACTGAGGGGAGACTCGGTACAGTACAGCAGGTCACACCAAGAGTTAAAACCATCAGCATCAGCTGCTCCAACAAGCAAACAGAAAACAAAACACAAAACAGGTGGAAACGCTAACGTCTTTTCAACATGGAGCCAAGCAATGGCCCCTCCAAGATGCAAAGAGAGTTTTAAAAAAATCATCTATTATTATCCTCAAATACAATATTATTGGTGAGATATCAGTATCAGCAGGTGACAAAAAGTTTAAGCAGATATTAACACATCTGCAAACACTTTCAGCTAAACATATCTACCATATAAAGGGATGGGAAAGATAAGATTTTATTGACACCAAATTCTCATTATCAATCAAATTCTTTAATGATTCCCTTATTCTGTGTTGGCCTACAGTTTAATTTTTGTGTAGGAACCGTGTCAAAAACATGACACTCCTGATATTATGATACTAAAAAAAATTAGCTGCAATTTTGACCACTTCTGCCCTTTTTCTGCCATAATATTTGACTTCTTTAGTGTCATTTCTGCTGACTGCCTTGAATAAAAGCATAAAGTCTTTGATTTGCAAGGTTGATACGCTGACAGAATAATGATATTGATTCTTTTAGGGTTTAGTTGTTACCTATTCTCGACTGGAGTTGGTTTTAGACTCCCATCCCTTATCATATACATACACGCACACCATATATATATATATATATATATATATATATAGATAGATATGGATATAGATAGATAGATAGATAGATAGATAGATAGATAGATAGATAGATAGATAGATAACCCATGTATTGGCTGAAATATGGGCAGAGTGTATGAATGAGCCACAGTACTTCACCTTATCATTACTGAATGTTTAAAAACTAGAAAGGACTCGGAGAGCGCAAACCTCCACCAAGGTAGCTCACATATTGCTGTTACATCTATAAGCAACGGTTTCATTATAAAGTTACCATCATAATATGATTCCTTGACCCTGAAAACCCACACCTAGCACTCAGCATCATGTTGATATCATTATTAGCTAGACAGTTATTGAGCAAAAATGATCATTCACTAATGTTGGTTATCTGGATCACCACCAAAATCTAATCAATTTTAAGTTGGGCCATTACCAACATCTCCTGAAAATTTCAGCAAAATCCGTGCTGTAGTTTTTGCGTAATGTTGCAAACAAACAAACCAGCAGACAAATAAACAAAAACATGACCTCCTTGGTGGAGGTAATCAACAGTATTAATTCTAAAGAATGAGATGTTGTTTTTCTTGTTAACATCTGTTTCTATCACAAATAAAACCATCAGTATAAGCAACTGGTACACTTAATTTAAGTGGAGTCTGCACACTTTCAACCAAAAGCTATTTATATCGCGATAATAAGTTTGGGAATATCGGAATATCAGATAAAGGCAAAAGTATTGTGCATCCCTAATTCTGCAGCTCAGGCTTGTGAGCACATACCAGGCCGGCACTTCTCCATTTATCATTCCTGATGACTGATCTGCACCACCAGCAACGTTAACTATATTTCATTCATAGATTTTTACGTGTGATGAGGTTTGAGGGCACAAAAGGGTGCAGACCCTACACCCCGAGGCTCCAGAGGCAGGGGGATACCAATCCCTTTCAGCTGCTTTGCTAACTGCCTTAACCAGCAGCAGTGTGTTTCAATCGGGACTTGAACCGGCCACCATCCGGTCCCCAGCCCAATCCCTTACAGATTTCAGGAGATGTTGGTAATGGCACCACTTAAAAATTATTAGATTTTGGTGGTGATCCAGATAACTGTCATTACTTTATTTCAATTTATTTTTATTAAATTTATTTCTTTCTGTTTCTATTATTCTACTCATTTTAAACCTTCTAGACGGCATTTCTTTGGTGTTTACTGTATACATAAATTTTCCCGTTCTACTATTGTCTTTAATTTATGATGCATTTTGCCAATACTGTGTATGGATTGTGGGGTGGGTGGGTAGAGGTTTGGGTCATACTTCCTTTAATCTTCTTTTATTTATCTGTCTGTTTGTAAAGGACTTTGTTCTATATTTTCTTGTTTGAAAAGTGCTTATACATAAAGTTTGACTGATTGATTTGCATGCATGATGAAGCCACAAAGAATTAATGGTGAAGAAATCAATGAACCGACATTTGTAATTTAGTAAATTGATAATTTTTTTGTGCTGTTATATAACTGCAGACTTATGACAACATCATGAACATCATGGAAAACTCATGACTATGATGTCTAATTTATGCATTAATTAATGTGTAAGGTAGGGCTTGTAATACGTTATCATTACTGATATTTCATTATAAATACATGTACAGTCATAGTTTTCCTGCATGAATTATTGATTATCTAAATTCTCGTAATTAAGGCTGAAGTGATGAGTGTTTGTAGCTGCAGCACGTATCTAACCATCTTGTTTTACAGGCTCCTATTGAGCTGCTATTAGCTGGGAGGAGGTGAAAGGTTGAACTGGACGGCTGCAGCTGTTGCCTTGTCTCTCATCTCGAGTGTTGTGTGAGTTTGTTCTTGCCTTTTAGAAACTCACCCGGGCACAGAAGACCCCCTGTGACCAATAGGAACAGGGGACCCGGCTGCCGTTTGACCAATGGGGACGGAGGTCTGGGTATAAGAGCTTAAGTCCATCAGCTGGCAGAGTTGGGCAACCCCTATAGTTGGTGGATAGGATCCGACCCTTTCTTTTCTCCAAAGCAGGTAAAGGACACATTCATTGTTTTCACATATCCGAGGAAATATTGTGCTTTTTTCTTGTTAGAAGTATGGACCGAAATATTTTAGGGAAACATTTGAAAGCATCCATCAGACAGATTCCTACACTCGTGAAGTCTGGGATTGGGAGACATTTGCTCCTCTTGCTTTTTTTTCTTGGATTGATCCAATGCTTTAATTTTCCTTCAATGGAAACTTCTAGAAATGATGAAATCAGTTCCTCTCAGTGTAGTGAGATTTGCAGGGAAACATGTGAGACACTCGAGTTCTTCTCATACATGCACCCCTGAAGATTTCTTGAAAATGTTGGAGCTTGCCCCTGAATATTTCCTGAACTGCTTGTTCACACCTGTGCTCACACTTCACATCTTGTTCACACCTGTTCATCAGCAGGAAAACACCAGAAGGCTGGCAGGAAACATTCGGGGCAGAGTCTGAGTGAAATGTTTGTGATTTTGCATCCACGCATGCAGGTCACCCAGGATGAAAAAAAACAGCATTTTTCAGGATTTGTGTGCATGTGTGAACAGGACTTTGATCTCTCTGGTGCTGGTAGCACTGATCTGGTGCTAAAAGGGTTGTTAAACATACGGCAGCATGGTGTCGCCCAAACAGCTGTGGCTATCTGTCAGCTGTTGCTGACGCTGGCAGGACAGGTTTCAGTGCGTCTTTGAATAGTTTAGGAGCGCCTGATTTAGTCATGGAACATATGGAGCCACCGCAGAAGCATGTAGCACTTTGACCTTTAAGAGAAGCAGGGGTCATCGATCAACTCAGGCAACAGTCAGAGTGAAGAAGACGGGGATATCCTGCTTTAGATGCAGAAATGTGAAAAAGAGTGTGATGTGATTTTTATGGTGGCATTTTGGAGCTTTTTGTGTTGTAATGTCACTCTTTAGTTTATGTTAAATTGTTTTACAAATACCAGAGCAGCTTATCAACTAAGTCTGCATTCCAGCTGCAGGCCAAAGGAACCTGAATCTGAGCTTTTAGTTTATTTGTGACTCAGGAGTTTTAAAGAGTTTTATGTTTTTTATTAACATTCATGGAATCTGACTTTTATTGCTATCAAATAAGAATAAGATTCAATTAAACATTGCAGAAAACATATTAAATATTAAAAAGCATTAAAAATGTTAAGCTTAGTGATTGCACTCCAGCAACGTAGGTCACTGATCATGCAACTCTCCACAGCAGCTGTAACACCAATTGAAGATTCTTACAAATAACTCCCCAATTCTTTAATTTATTTTATAATTGTACATATCAGAGACCACAATCAACGCCATCTTGGAAATATTAAGAAGTGTTTTAGACTTGAGTATTTTGTGAATTATGAGGTAAGGTGACAAACTGGGTCAAATAAAGTATTTTTTTGTTATTACCATCCAGAAATAGGCACTACAGTCCTCACATTACTGAAGCAGTTAATCAAGATTAATTCATTACAGCCTGTAATAAATCACCAATATTTGCAGATCTTGTCCTTGAGATTCTTTTAAAAAGTCAAGAATGTCATGAAAAAGTCTGAAAGCAGACATTTTGGACTCAGCGCTTGATGGATGAAAGTAGCCTGGATCAGATTTGGGGTCGTTCAGACATTAAGTTCATGTAAGAGGCCATATTTTAAATAATCAAAAATGAACAACACAAAAAAAAGAAAAAGTGAGCATTAAGACTTGCAGTGCGAATGCAGGCTGAGTTTGCATGAAGTACGAGAGAAGAGAAATCATTCATCAGGGTGTGCTGCAGCTCCCTGCAGAGACGGGAGGGGTGCAGCTCCAGAAGGGGCACGGTCTTACTATTAATAATCTGTGCTGCTGGGTGGAGGGGTGGAGGTGGGGTGGAGGGGCAGGTGGTGAGACAGTCGGAGTGGCAGAACAGCAGGGGGGATGGGGGCCGCACAGATGGAGAGAGAGTGAAGTTAGGAAAGATCATGAAAAGGTTTCTCCTCGCCTCCAGGAGACTTATAGACAGAGCGCTGGAGAAACTTGGAGAGAAACCAGAGAATAAAAACGGTCAGATCACACAGGCTGTGTGCAGCTGCTTTGAAACACTAGTGATGGGAATTTTGTAGCCTGTAAACATGTGATTTAAATGCACAGTCTGTCTTATGAAGTGCAGACAGAAAAGTCAGACTGATTTACTTTTGTCTCTGCTCTTTCAGGCGGAGTAAGAATCGCAGCCATGGCAAAGAACGTCCACAACGACTACAAGATGAAGTTCTCTGTGGATGATGAGTACCCAGACCTCAGCACCCACAACAACCACATGGCCAAGGTACTAACAAACCTTCTCTGACGTGTCTTTTACCATGACCGCACACCCTGAAATACACATAGACTGCAATGTTTAGGGTGGGAAGACTACACAGCCTCACTGAAGCAGTTGTGCTCAGCCTCAAGGCCCACCACCATCTCTTTAATGAGAAACAACTGCAAGAACTCAGATCTAGGCAAGTGTGTTTGTCTATTTTCAAATAAAAAATATCTAAAACACTTATTCTAATCCACATTCTCTTAACCAGTCGAGATAAATGCCTTGCTTTAAGGAGTGAAAGGCAAAAATAAGGCATTGAATTGCTTGTAATGAAGAGAAAATATCTGCCAATGAAACAAGGAAAGTTTGACTCAGTGAGGGTCTTAAATTAAGGTTTAATATCTGCTCAAGTGAAATTGTCTTATTGGCAGATTATTTCATTTTTTATTACAAGCAACTCAGGTCTTATTTTTAGTTTTTATATCTTCAAGTAAGATCTTAATCCAGACATGTAAGGAAATTGCGGATTAATCAGTCAAGTGAGATTTTCTTGTCTTGAAATTTGACAAATATTCTCACTTAGATCTGAGTTTTTTCAGTTTGCCACTGAAGATTCCCAAATTTATCAACCATCTTAAATTATAGTTTGGATTTACTGAAGTGAGGTTGTATGAGGCCCAAACATCACCTCTTGATATCTGAGTATCACGCAGCCCTGTTAAAAGACTGAAAACTCCCAAATAACTCACTGACCGGCTCTTGGTGTCATCTGTTTCAGGCCCTCAACAAGGAGATCTACGGCAAGCTGAGGGGCAAGTCCACCCCCAGCGGCTTCACCCTGGATGACGTCATCCAGACCGGTGTTGACAACCCTGGTAAGAGGATGGAGAGATGAACACAGTCTTTACCCACAAACACAAACAAAACACCTAAGGGAGCAGTGAGGAGGCCACAATATGAATATGTACACTTAATGATAGGGTGGGACAATTTATCCAGTTTCCATTTCAATTACAAATACTGCCCGCTACAGTTATGAAGACTAATCATCAGATTCAAAGGTTACTGCGCCACAAGAAATGTTGCTTCTTTTTTAATCTGTTATATTTAAGTTACTTGTAATTGTTCACATATATTGTCATTTATTTCTCAGTCTCTAATGTACAAAACGATGTGTAGGATGTGTTTAAGTTCAGTGATTGCATCTGGAGTGCGCAGTAAAATCAGTGAGTTATCATGAATTAGAATTGTGATTTCAAAATCTATCCAAATAATAACACACGATTCTGGTCATAACCAAGCAGCCTGAGTAAATTATATCAGATAACAGAAAAGTGTGCGCCTGCAGCCTTTTTTTTATGAGTAAACATGGAAAACATCCACATAACTCCTGCTTTTATGACTTTTTGATAAGACCTAAATTTCTACTGAACTGATAAATAACCTCTAATAACCAGATAAAATATGTGACTGACAAAAGAGATTAAAAACTTTCATAACCTTTGTGAGACATTGAAGAGTACAAATCACCTTCATGTTTTCAAGCTGAGCTGTCAACTTTCTCCCCTTCCTTGTGTGTCAAAGGTCACCCCTTCATCATGACCGTCGGCTGCGTTGCTGGTGATGAGGAGTCCTACGAGGTCTTCAAGGATCTGCTGGACCCCATCATCTCCGACCGTCACGGTGGATACAAGCCCACCGACAAGCACAAGACCGACCTGAACTTCGAGAACCTGAAGGTGAGGCAGCAAAACAGGAAAATAAGGTCAACATTAAACCAAATTTAAGTAATTTAAAAGCTATATTTGATAATATGGTCCATTTAACAACATCCACGTCTCTCATTTATATGTTGTTGTTAAAATAAAGTATCCAAAGTAGAGGGCTGTAACTTATTTAACCATTCTGTTTCAGCTTTTGCATCAATGAGCCTTTTAGAGGAGCAGGGGATATGGAGCAAAAACATCATACTTAACATATACTTTCATTTTTTTCTGATAAGTAACTGAACAAGGTCAGTCATGAGTCAAATCTAATGTGCATAATCCTCCAGTTAGTGGTACAATGTCAACATGTAATGATTCAAAACATAAAAATAAACAACCTGTTTGTGGAGAAAATATTTTCAATGAATTAAATATAATCAATAAACTAAAAAAGGAGTCGGAGCACAGATCTCCACCAAGCAGCTCAGTTCCAGCATAGCCTTTTCCACAACCCCTGTGAAAGATACAACTCTGGATCACCAGATCCAGAATAGAGCCAGGATCCAGACCAAACTCAGCACATACATGGAGGTTGTTATTCTGTATTGAAACATCACTTAATATTTAGATTTAATTGAATTATTGAATGTCGCCATTGGGATTTCCCATTACAAAGTTAAATGCTTTTTTGTGACATCAATCTGGATGAGATCCAGGTGAAATTTACCTTGATGATAGAGACATGGGCCCCATATTATCCTGTAAAATCGGAAGAGGATCAGTTTAGAAAAAGTAGAGATACGATTTTTTCAAATTCCAACCATTGTCAACCCATGGGATTTTTTTGACATTTTGGGATTTTTTTTCCTCCAGTCAAATATACGGATCACCACTGAAATCTAAAAGCTTCTTTCTTGGACTAAACCACACCTCTGGTTAAACTTTCATGTAAATCCATCCCGAAGTTTCTTCCGTAATCTTGCAAACAAACAAACAAACAAACAAACATACGCCAGCAAAAACATAACCTCCTTGGTGGAATTTATTAAAATCTCGATTCCCAACCTGGGGTCTGGTCCCTAAAGGGGATGCCGAGGGCTTCAGTGCAGGGAGCGTGGCAGGTTCACATATTTCAACAAAAACGATAAAAACACACTGCAAACAGTCTTCAAATGTCTTTTAGCAAGAATACATGGGTGTGCAGATCAATACCCTCTGGACTTCATCCAAACAAACTGTACTCAAGTCAAAGTAAAGTTACTCTGATACCGTTTTACTCAAGTATGAGTACACGCAGCCTCTGTTTGGGCCTCATGACCTCTTTAATAATGTGCTCTGCTCTGCCTCTCTCTCTCAGGGTGGTGATGATCTGGACCCCAACTATGTGCTGTCCAGCCGTGTGCGTACTGGCCGCAGCATCAAGGGATTCACCCTGCCCCCCCACAACAGCCGTGGAGAGCGCAGAGCCATTGAGAAGCTGTCCATCGAGGGTACAAACAAATGAAGAGCAACAACAGAAACTGTTGATCTGGTCCACATGCTTGGCTGAATCACACTCTGACTCCTCTCTTTGTTTTAACCTCTCAGCTCTGGCCAGCCTGGAGGGAGAGTTCAAGGGAAAGTACTACCCCCTGTGCGGCATGACCGACGCCGAGCAGGAGCAGCTGATCGCTGACCACTTCCTCTTTGACAAGCCCGTGTCCCCCCTGCTGACCTGCGCCGGCATGGCCCGTGACTGGCCCGATGGCAGAGGCATCTGGTGAGAGGCAAACAGGCACAGTGTGAACCAAATCTGACTTTTATATTTATGAGCTGAAAGACAGAAATCAGACTGTTGTGTTGGTTTGACTTCTGAGATTCCTGTTAGTCTGAATGACGCCACACTTAAGTGAACATCTTAAAGTCAGACCAGTATTCCTAGATACTGTGGTCACAATCCTGCAGGAAATCATCAACAAATGTGAGATGTAATGTGTTGAGTTGGAGTGTGAGGAGATACTGAGCTCAGATTTCCTCCTCCAGGCACAACGACAACAAGACCTTCCTGGTCTGGGTGAACGAGGAGGATCATCTGCGTGTCATCTCCATGCAGTTGGGAGGAAACATGAAGGAGGTCTTCAGACGCTTCTGCGTTGGCCTGCAGAAGGTAACCAGAATCAGAAATACTCTTTTAATCTCAAGGGGAAATTGGGTTGTTTCAGTTGCTCTTATACACAGTACAGCAGTAGGAATATCAAATAAAGACATCAAAATAGATAAGAGCATAAAAATGTAAAAGTAAAAAGTTAAGAAAGCAGGTTGAAACATGCAGAATCTTAAAGTTAAATCAACTTCCTTACGAAGGAAAAGAATAAATAGAATAAGTGAAAGTAAGACTATGAACAAGGCCAAAGAATGTACACTATTAACATTACCAATATTTACAATATGAATATAATATGACAGCACTGTTTGACAGTGGACCACATTTGACTGCGTATTGAACTGGATATTATGTCTGTTTTTAAAAAATATTAAATATCAGGTGAAAACAGTGAAAACATGGATATGCACTGATACTCGGATACTTGCACTGGAAGGACTCCGGTCAATGAAACCATTCAGAGGTTTGAGCTAATTTGTCAGCTTGGACCAAACATCTGTCCATGGTTACTCTTTCTTTCATACGTTTCACTTAAAAACTCAGTGATTCCTCAACAGTTCATGGACTCACGGCTGTAGTGGGATTTACTTATTGTTTTTGAAGATTTTAGTTATTTGGCAGGACGTTTAAGAAGCACAGCAATCTAAGATCTGATCTTAAAGTCTCTTCTGATCCATCTGAAGATGTCATACCATCATGCTCTGTGTTTTCTCTTCTCTGGTCAGATTGAGGAGATCTTCAAGAAGCACAACCACGGCTTCATGTGGAACGAGCATCTGGGCTACATCCTGACCTGCCCCTCCAACCTGGGAACCGGCCTGCGTGGTGGCGTGCACGTCAAGCTGCCCAAGCTCAGCACACACGCCAAGTTTGAGGAGATCCTGACCAGGCTGCGTCTGCAGAAGCGTGGCACAGGTACGAGTAACTAACAGCAATAAAAGAGTCTTGGTTTTACACTCTGATATCTGTAACACGGGTGATCAGCTTTGGATACCAGGAGTAAAGCCTCGATTTCTTCGATTTGGGGAGAGCCAGAAACTTGTAGAAGGAAGCGATAAGAGAATCATTAAGCAAAAAGACCAATGATTAATTCATAATTCAATTCAATTCTTTATTGTCACTGTGACATTAAATATAACAACAAAGTTTTGTTCAGAGCATTGATACTGATTCTTTTAGCTAATTGTTATCAATTCTCAAATGGAATCGGTTTTCGAGTCCCATTCCTAACCAAGAGAGCTGTGTTAGTTTTATTCTTACTGCTGGAGGGCAGGATTATTTAAAAAAAATGTGGGAAACCCAAGAGTCAGCAATTACGATAACTTTAAAGGATGCATATTTCCAAACCTTTCTGAGCTCAAACCATTAATGTGATGCACCAGGCAGACGTTCACATGATGAATCCAGCTGCTCCATAAAGGAAACTTCTTTGTAAGTCAGAATTTGGTCCATTCCCTCGACAAAAATGGACTATTGGTTTTTATAAGGCCAAAATTACTGAAAATGTGTTAGGCAGCAAGAAAAGTCTGAATTGTGGACATAATCGGCTAGAGTGTAAGACTCTTGTCAGGCTGCCGTTGGACGATAACATGGTGAAACAAATTCATATCTCGACTAAGCTTCAACTCTGCAGTCATGGCTAAAATCATAAAAAAATAAACCTTTTAAATCCACAGCTGGGGCATTTTCAGATAAAAACATTAAAAATCTCTGATGCTTGTGTCCACTGCTGACCCACTCTACTCAAAAATCCCATCGACTCTTAGACGAAGAAACCAGAGGAGCTCCACTGTCCGCTCCATGTTTTAGGACTCATTATTTACCCTGATGTCTGTTTTTGTACAACATGCAAAGCAGCTAAATGTGTTTCCATGTTCAAAAGTTTGTAAAGGCACCAAAATGACCAACCTGCACAGTCCCATTTTTTTTGGCATCCTTCCTGAAGCATAGCCTGCTGACCCTTAAGGGTGGAGGACGCTCATTCGTCCACGCTGAGCTAAGATTTCACACCATCATGTAGCTGTGATAAAACATGAAGCAAGTTAGCATATTAGCACTTTCAACTTATTGGATCAGTGTTCAAAGTCAGGCCCGAGGTAAACACAAGACTAAAGTAATCTTGCTATAACATCAAATACATCTGGAATTTTCTACTTGTGAATTTCAAAAATGTTAATATCATTTCCACCCATTTGAATCTCCCTTAAGAGACAATGTCATACTAAGACATGCTAATGTTTTTTGACAAATGTTTCTACTGATTTTTGTCACTGGATGGGCAAAAATAGAGCTTTAGGTAACACATGATGCAACAACAAACAGTCAACCTTTTAACCCAGCCTCTTGCCACATTAAGAAAAGACACCTTTTAAATAATTAACAATAAATAATGAAAATAAAGTTCATTGGAGGGTTAAAGGCCCCGTCGACTTGACAAAGCTCATTCACATACGATCAGACTACAAGCCACCAAAAAAAATTCAATAAGAGAATAATAATAATAGTAAAAATTATAAAATCAAATTGAAAAGAACAGTAATTTAATCATATACAGTCTTGATATGAAACTAAATCAATGCAGCAGCCTCTGAAAGATTAAAGATTATGGACTGTCTCAGCATCGATGTCTTCATCTCTGTCCACATTACAATGCATCAATGAGAATATAATCTTTGACAGCCCTATTGTTTTTACAGAGTTAAAATCTAAATTGTTGAAGCATTGTGAGTGTTCTTATCCTGAAGGGACAGCAAAAACGCATCAACTATTAAACAGCAACATAAAAAAAATCAAATTTCAATTATATCACAGACATTGAATCAGGATGATCCAGCTGCACTGCAAGTTACTTGCTATATATAGTGCCACACTGCAAAAATTCAACTCTAAGGAAGTTTATTCATCCAATTTCAATTCTAAAAATCTCACAAGACTTACTGTAAGCCAAAATTGCCTGACATGTCCAGCTACACATTATATTTCAATATCAAAAACAAAAATTAAACCATGAATTGCTTGTAATGAGTTAAAATATCTGACAATGTGGCAAGACAAATTTTACTTTTGCAATGTCTTGGAAATAAAATGTGCAATCTTAAGTAGTTTCTATACCTGATTTTAAGACCCTCAAGGGCTAAAATTTTGCTTGTGTCATTGACAGATATTTTCTAATAATTATAAGTTATTCAGTGCTTTATTTTGGGGTTTTTATTCCTTGTAATAAAATATCCATATGGGCTTGTCATATGAATTTGAAATTTAGTATTTTTACATATTCTTTTACTTGAAATTAGACAAAAAAAAAACTTGCTAAGATCTGAGTTTTTGCAGTGCATAACTCCAAAAATAAGCTTTCAACTTCCATACATTGAAGTTTTGAAAATAAGTGTTTCTTTGTGAAGATGACGTCAATAACGAAACATGAATGTGAGATTTTTTTTTAGCTTTAATCAGTAAACCCATAGACCACTGTAGTGTTCATCCACAGTGTGACATGTTTTGTAGGCCAAACCTGACCGGTGGAAGTAAGTAAATTAGCAGCAGCTTGCTGTTAGATATTATGAAGTTCTGGACAAGTCTGTTCACTTCAGTAGGACTCGCTCCATCCTTGAACCCCTTCAGCAGCTCTTTTAAAATCTCAGAGCATATGAAGTCTCTCCACAGCCAGTCCCATACGAGGCCTAACTCTCCCTCTGCTCCTCCTCCCCTCAGGTGGTGTGGACACAGCCTCCGTGGGTGGAGTGTTCGACATCTCCAACGCTGACCGTCTGGGCTCCTCCGAGGTGGATCAGGTGCAGCTGGTGGTTGATGGTGTCAAGCTCATGATTGAGATGGAGAAGAAGCTGGAGAAGGGAGAGGCCATCGATGGCATGATCCCCGCCCAGAAGTAAAGTGGACAGACAACCAATGACTGAGTGACTGTCTGTGTTTGTTTTTTTATATATTATAAAAAATCAACGGGTAGCCTTGCTGTAAAGTTATTTTACTGGCTCCGGCCGACTGGCTACTCCCTCCTTACTTCCATCCAACGAGAAGACACTCCACTTTTCTCTCTCCTGACTTCTGTTAACTACCTTTCACTTCCTGCTCTGACTTCATTTCCTCTTTCTAATTTCTGTCACTTTAACCATCTTTTCTTCCCACCATCTGTAACATCCTGGGATCAATCCATGCATAGTCTGGTCATGGCGATGCATGTGCTCCAAAAGATTTTTTTTTGGTTGTAATATATAACTGGACAATTAAACTGTGCCCCATATGACAATCAAACCTTCTCTCCTGTTTTCTTTACACATTTCTGCAGCAGAAACAACGACGTGAAATATCAAAGAGGTTGAAGTCTTTATTTTTGTGTCACATATTATTTCCTAGGAGACATGCAGGACTGCAGGTCCATCATTTAGGTCATTTCAGCCCATAAGGTAACTTTTGTTGAGAACAGCAACTTCATTAAACACTTTAGGACAGAAGTGCGGCCGTGAAGCTCGGCTCTAGACGTATCTACAGAGTGAGGCCTGTTGGACGATAAAGACGTTTAGCCCTGAAACACATCTTCACATTCTCAGACAGCAGTCACACACTTGGTCACATTCAGGCGGTGAAGTCCTTACAGCCGTAAAGAAATCTCACCAGTGAAACTTTCAGCACAGGGATGGGCAACTTTGGTCACAAGGCAGAATAATCCATGTTTTTACAGTTAGAGGGGTCGAGGGTCACAGACTAAAGGACAAACAGAGAGATGATAGTACTTCTTTTTCAAGAGGGCTCATAAACATAAAGCTTTATTACTCATCAGAGATTTATCTTCTGAAACTCAAGGGTAGATAATGATGCCAAAGTTAAAGTGGTCATTTTGCCTTCACTTGGGTGCAGGTTTGATTTTTATGACTGCTCGAGTATGTCCACTATCACTAATGTTAGAAAAACCTTCTAGTTATCACATACTGAGTAATAGGCCTGTACTCAAAGTATCGATATAGCAAAATATCATCAAGCACTCTTTGCCGATACGTGTATTGATACTAATTCTACAGAATCAATGCCGCCTCAAATACTGTGACAGCTGTTGTCGATACACTTTGGGTGATGTTATCAACGGTGCAGGTCAAAGTTGAAGCCAAACTTCATGAATGAAGCACATGTTCAAAATTTTAACTTGGATCTAAAATCTTTGAGGAGCTAAATTAAAGTACCTGGAGTTGTAGAACAATCTCTTCCTTTTTGCAATGAAAAAATAAATATAAAGTTGTCAGGAATTCTGATAAAGGCATAATAAATGTCCATAATTTACGCTTAAGGGAATACGTATCGTATCATGAGGTTTAGAGATGCAAGCTATTGGATTTTTGGCGATATCCGATATTTTTTAATTCATTATCACTGATACTGATACCGATAGTTCTGGTCAAGAGCACAATCTCTCTACTTAACAAAAATGGACTTGTTTCAGTGTGACAGTATATTTTTGTGAGGAACAGATGTAAAACAAGAAAAACAGCATTTAACTCTTGCAAAAATGAAACCCTTGATTTTTAAACATATCCATGCAGTGATGAAAAGGTGCATCAATATTGTACATTGGTGTAATTACCGATATATGGCCGATATGTGTGGCCGATATATCAGCTGTGAATAATTGCAAAAATTTCAATAACGGCCGATACCAATACTTAACTTTTTAGGCAGATATCGGCCAATACCAATATCAAACCGATAATACTGTGCATCCCAAGGGAGGCTGCATGAAATACTCAGCCCTACTGAGTACCCTGATCCACCTCTATTCTCACCCTATCTGAGACGCTCTGCCCTGTTACTTTAAGGCCCCTCGACATTCACTGCATGCCATTTTAATCAAAAATTAAATACTGACCATTTTCAGACAAACATGACGTCACTCAGTTCAGTGGACGGTGAAGGAAACCACTTTAGTCAATAAACTATAACACATTTTAGCCAATAAGTACAGTAGAGATGCATTTTTCTGCAGCCACATGGGGCAAACAAGACATTCTTTTTCTGGTTTGTCATATTCTTCAGAGCTGGATCTGACTCCAGTATTCTTGTTCTTGTGGTTTAGTTTTGGCCAAAACAGCTGACGGGTGGATTTCTGTACAGCAGGTCAAACATGACGTCATTCCTCTTAAAACTGCCTGCATTACAATTGTTTTGGGGTTGTGTAAAAGCTGTCTTTAAGCCTTGGGGGGGTAGTTGATGACCACTGCTTTACAGGATGGATCTGCCCCATGACAGATATGGTTATGTCTTTCAAAGAACAAAAACATTTAAAGAATATCATAGAAATATTTCTGTTTTTTGTGCATGGGGCTTCATTTCTGGAAAGTCAGGCTAAACTGTCAATGGCGTATTTGTCTTGTGTTCCTCATATTTAAAATGTTATTTTAGTGCTATTTACATGCGAGAATTAAGTAAACGACGTCTGCGAGTTGCCCATCCCTGATTCAACATTTCCTCTCCTGTTGTCCCTGTTTTGCTGAATGCTGCAAACATTAAAGGTGCAGGTTACTGAATATTTCTTGGCGTTATAGAGTTACATCACACAAAGAGTAACCTGTAGATTTTTTAGTCTCCAGGTTCGATACAGCTGTTGGAGAATCTGGAACAAAAAGAAAATTCAAACCAAGTTTCTTAAAGTCATTTTAAGTCACATTCTGGTCTCAAACATCAACTCAGAAGTCACATGCTTTGAAGTGAAACAGAGGAGTGTTGAGGGGAGTGTGGGGAGTTAACAGTCGTTAAACTTTTACAGTGAGAACGGAAACAGGAACACGACTGCGCGGTGCGGATCGTCCAGCCAGGAGAGAGTCGAGTTTTTAACAATCAGAGGCATCACTGAGCTTAAGAGGAATATTAAAATGTACTGATGGACCAGAGAAAGATGACTTTGGTCATTCGGGAAGTTGTTTTTCTTTGTGAAGTTTGGATGAGGGGCCGATCACACCGAGACGAGTCACCAGGGAAACCTTGTAGGCCACTGATGATTCTACATATGGATTCCTTTGTTACTGATTTTCTGTATGGAAAAGCTTTAGTTGTTACTGATTCTGAACTGCTTTCATTCTCAATTCCCATCCCTATACGGGTGTCGTCTGTAACTTAGGATGAATCCCAGTTGCAGTCCTTAGCCTTCTTGTCAGTGAGCGTGGTGTATTATGGGAAATTTGGAGGTGATACGTTTATTTGTCTGGATGCAAAAAATTCCCCAAATTTAAAAAAAATCGCATACGTTAACATTGGGCAGAATTTTAAAAAATCACATCTCTGCCATTTTTGACTGGATTCTCTTCCAATTTTACAGGACAATATGGGGTCCATGCCTCTATCATTAAGGTAAATTTCATCTGGATCAGATCCAGATTGATGCCCAAAAAGGAAAACTGAACTTTATAATGGGAAATCACATTGATGACATGAAACTGTATGAAACTTGTTGTGTTCATACAGGATAACAAACTCCATGTATGTGCTGAGTTTGGTCCAGATCCCGACACAATTCTGGTGATCCAGAATAGGATCTTTTACAGGGGTTGTGGAAAAGCCACTGCAGGAACTGAGCTGCTTAGTGGAGGTCTGCGCTCTCTGAGTGCTTTTCTAGTTTTGATAATATTCTGGGGCCAGATGGGAATCTCAATTCAACTGCCTGTATGTGCAGTCTTCTTTTTCAGTCTTTACCCAGAGCTCACGACCACAGTAAGGGTTTTCAGATCCACTTTTTCTTTGATTTCATTTGACCGCCTACCTGTATTATTTCCCACAGACATGTCTCTGAGTGATCGGCTGCTCACTGTGACTAAAATAATTAAACAGAAAGAGGAATGTGTCGGAAGTTTAGGATGAAACAGTGGGACCAGAATTTGGGCTTTCCATCTCCCTGTTGGGTCTGGACTGTGGTTGGTGTAAAAAGATTTCTGTTAAGGTTTATCTTGATCAGGATGAGCCAACAGAGAGTAACACCACTTTACAAGAGATCAGACATTAATAATCACTTTAAGAACATTTGTTTTTTTATCATGTTATTGTGTTAGTTGTCAAAGCCTTCAGTG
The DNA here is from genome assembly GCA_037902135.1 of Cetoscarus ocellatus. Lineage (NCBI taxonomy): Eukaryota > Metazoa > Chordata > Actinopteri > Labriformes > Labridae > Cetoscarus > Cetoscarus ocellatus. The sequence continues at coordinate 1,719,695 of JBAMNC010000189.1, read as the reverse complement.
AAGCTGTGTGATATGTGCTGAGCTAAAATGTAATCTCGTTAACTTAGGAAGCTGAAATTGTTCATTTTATTAGTTGTACCAAGATGGTCTCAGAATAAGGAAGTCTGATTGGCCGAGAAAACCAGCAGTGCAAAATTTAACTCATTCAAATAAAGATTCAAGAGAACTTGCTGGGTTTTTTTGTTTTTTAGCATTGCTCCAGTTTTAAATTAGATAAATCAAACCGCAAAGTAAAGCCTGCTCTAATGTTTACTGGGAAAATATAACTATGTGTGGGTTAATGGACTTGTAGGTGGAAGAAATAAAACAGCTGAAGTGTTTGAGCTGGCTCTGCTACGACAGACAGCCATAATCTGTCAGGAAAGAAGACAGTCGGCACAGAAGCAACACTGAACAAACACCGACACCTGACTGATCAGTGAAGTTTCAGAGGATGGGCAGAAAGGTCTCGATGCTCCTCTCAGTCTGGAACAAGTCTTTGCATTTCTGCATGTCTCCCCCTGGAGGCTTGGGGTCACACTGCGCCCTCCTGTTTTAAATATGCAGCGCTGGATCCTAAAGTAACACCAGGCGCAAAACTTCTGCCCGTTTAAGAAGCATTTAGAGGAAGAAAACAAACTTTAAACACAAAAATGAAACATATCCTTAAATAGCAGCTCTTTAAAAAGGAATGATGACAAATAAGATCAAAAAAGATTTACAACAACAAATCAGCATTCTCCCTCACGCTCAACAACACCATCCTCATCCTCATCAAACATGACATCATTAAAAATAAAAAAACAACTGTGGGCTCACACATGACGGAGGCTCTAAGCAGGAGATGTACGGTAGGTCACTGATCGCTCCAAAGTCTAAGGTGGTCAAAAGTCCGCTGAAGTCAGTCTGTTGATGAGAGCAAGCCCATGGATTTAGGCCCGCCCCTTTCTGGGTGATAACTTCCCGCACAAATGAATGGCGGTAAAATGGGAAGGAGAGTTTTACAACGACAAGGAGCTCAAATCCAGCGTTTGACAAACTTTTCAGCATCATGGTTTTGTGACTGACGTTTTGGGGGCATGGAAGCCCATTCACACATGCAGAAAAATCATGGAAAAGTCATCATTGTACCTGGATGAGCTTCATCCCTGCAGAGTTTTTTCACCCACTGACTGACCTCCTACTGCGAGGCTTCATCAGGATATTTTTTAAGAAGGTCACCTTGAAGTTAAAGGTTGCATGTGTGAAAAGGGCTCTTGAATGTTATCCAGTCTCTCCATTGAACTGGACAGACAGCCCCACACTGACTTCTACATCTTAAACCAGAGGTCACCAGCCTGTAGATCTTCATCTGTTACTAGATCTTTAGGCTAGATGTGTTCTGCCTTACTTGAACACACTGGATGGAGTGTTTGACCCATTCACATAGCTGTGACATTAATAAAACTGGTGAATCCAGCAGCTTTCAAACGTTAATTAGGTCTAAATTGCTTCCTTTGGACCCATTATTATCTCCACCAAGGAGGTTATGTTTTTGCTGGCGCATGTTTGTGTGTTAGCAAGATTACACAAAACTACAGGACGGACTTTGCTTAAATTTTCAGGAGATGTTGATAATGGCCCAATTTAGAAATGATTAGATTTTGGTGGTGATCCAGATAATTGCCATTAGCGAACGATCAGTTTTGCTGTCTAACTAATAATGATGTCAACATGATTCTGAGTGCTAGGTCTGGGTTTTCAGGGTCATGAATCATATTATGATGGTAAGTTTATCATGGAACTATTGCTTATAGATGTAACAGCAATATGTGAGCTACCTTGGCGGACGTTTGCGATCGCCGAGTGCCTTCTAGTTTGTCTCTGTGACCTAAAATCCACTCTTGTTTGGTTTTCCTTTTTGTTCCACATGTTTAGTTTGAACAGATCGTCTTTACTGAAACAGGGGAAAATCTAAATATAAAGAAAGAAGCTTCTTTTAGTTCCATAAAGTCCATAAGGTGCAGATTCTTTTACAAATGAATGAAAATGAAAATTCATTTGACTTGTGTTCATTTTGAATCAATCTCATTATTATAGGGAAACACCTGAGCCCATTTAAGCTCCAGATAAAATAAGGCGTACAATAAATACAAGTTAAACATTTGTATTAATATGTGTGTGAAGGTCTCACATCATACATACCAGGACATTAGCGGCATAAACAATAACTTCAGTCTTTTCATTTGTCATTTGTGAATCTAAGAAGCTTCAAATGACGCCTAAAACTTTGGCTAAAGCCTCAAGCTCTGAACGTCAACAGAGAAAGTTCATGCTTTATGACACCTGATTTCTCTGTCCCACATTTGACCTCTTTCTTCTTCTCTAGTTTTAAACCTCGGTCACAGAGCTCTTCTTTTTCACTCCTTCAGCTGAGGATTACATAAACCAGAATGAGATACATCTAGTTTTTCACACTGTTTTGAGTATTGAGCATTAGTTTGAATCATTAGCTGCGAGTGTTTCCTATTTTACCGCCATTACATTCTCAGTGTTTCTCACCCAAATGGGGGCATGGCCTCTTAAAATTGGGGTGTGGTCTGGACTGCTCTCATCAATGTGTGTCTGTGCATCCGTTTGTCTGGCTGTGATTGGTGGCATCAGAAGAAGAGGGTCTTTGGCGGAGGCAGGGCATCCCTAGCCAAAACACATGAGGAGGAGCCTGAGGAGGAAGAGGAGGAGTCAGTGTTTTTCGTGTGGTCCTCGTCCTCGGCTCTCCTTCGTCTTGTCCCGCCTGTCATCAGTCTGCCCCGCCTCCTGACGCCCTCAGAGCTCCAGCTCCTTGGACACTTTGGTGGCAATGTCTCTGAAGGCTAACGGTGCCCCCCACAGGCGCTTGAACCTCACACCGCTGCTCTGGCCCAGCCCGCTGGGCAGCTGGCAGACCTCGGCCTCGAAGGCCACGCGAGCGCCGGCTGCTCCGTGGGTGCAGGACAGCAGGAAGGGCCCGGCGAGGTGGACCTGACACCCGCAGCCCTGAGCCGCCTCGCGCAGCGCCAGCACCACCTCGGCCGGGTCGCGGGGGCTCCGTACCCTCACATCCCAGCCGCATCGGGGGGTCCGGGGCTCGGCCGCTTTCTGATGCCCAGATAGATGGCGACTGTGGAAAGGGGGAGGGGGAGGGGGAGGGTCATGAAAATAAATTATGGATGAAGGTGGGGTAACGAGGTGAAGAGTTAAGGTGGGATTTTAATAGAGAGGCACAAGGGTGGAAAATGAGATATGGACACAGATTTGGAGATAAATGGGAATGAATGTTGGTGTTTAAGTTGACGTGTGATGAAGGTGCGAAGTGAAAATGAGTGTAGATGTGTGAGAAGATTTGGGGTGGGGGGGGGAGAAGAAAACAAAATTAGAATCAGTCCTGCGACTGAACAGCAGCAGAATAAAACTTTCTAATCATGCAAAAATGTATACTTACAAGACTAATTTTTTACTTCAGAATATACACTCACAAAACTGCTTGTTAAAACAAACTGATAATCAACCAATCACATGGCAGCAACCTCATGCATTTAGGCACGTAGACATGGTTGAAAAGACCTGCTGAAGTTCAAACTGAGCACCAAAATGAAGAAGAAGGTGCTTTTATGGGATTTTTATGCACAGCAACGGGATGGGAACTGATAATATTCTATTGATACCAAAGCCGTTATCAATTCTGCCCATCGATCTCATTCTTTATCGACTGCTGTGGATTTTCTGTGTGTAAAAAAGTTGGTTTACACAGGTTATCAGGCTAAACAATGTCAAACACATGGCATTCCTCATATATAAGGCCACACTGTAGAAAAAAAGCTTCAGTGAGTCGATTTTTTTTCCTTACACTTTCTTGAAATCACATGTACACACACTTTTTACTGTTTAAATTAATCCACACTTTTGGCTGCTTCAGTCTCATGTCTGCCATGTTTTACTCCTGTGAGGTCTTTGTCGTTCATGCTGACTGCCTCTGATGAGAGCATGACCTTCTTGGTCTTCAGAACATCCAGCACTTGGTGGAAAGAAGGGTTGCAAAGGGGTGGAAAATTTCCAAAAACTTTCCAGAAGTATTCCAAATTGGAAACTTATGGGAATTAACAGAGAAGTTGGGGATCATTAAACCAACTGTATTATATCCAAACATAAATATAAACATGTTGTTTTTTCACAGGCAGACATTCATATAAAATAATACAATTAAAAACATTTCAAAAGATTTATTTGTTAGCAGAACTTAATCAAAATTTTATTATTTTATTGATCAATCAGAAGTCCATGTGGACGGCCCCTAAGATTTAATAACAGGCAAAATCAGGTGCAATATATTATTTCCCAATAAACATTAAAATCTCATGTGTGTGTGTTCACCACAAACCTCAATTCAGGCATTCATCTGAAGCAGGTATTGTAAATCCTGTTTAGTTTTCAGGCTTGGGAACCAGGAAGAGCGTAATGCTAACTTACTTCCTCGTTATTGGACTCCTTTCTTGTCACTCTACATGCCAGAGTTAGCATAACTGCTAAATTGCATCCTTAGTCTCTTGGCAGGTTCATACAAACATCAACAAACCACTGAGGGTAGATTTACACTGACTAAGGTAGAAGAAAACGATTTTAAAAGACCGAAATGTACTGGGCCGTGTTGAGATGGAATATTTTACCAGGCTTTAATATAAGAGAAAATAATCAACATCAACTTAAATCAAGCTGTGGAGGAATCTCCTGGTTAATCAGATCTCTGCGGCTGCTGATATCTGACTGATGCTCTCATTCTCAGATTATGGATGAACCACTTATGAGTTCGTTTTTCTCTATGAACATTATCCTCCTAAACCAGGTCCTGTGTTTGTGATTGTTTTGTTGTTACAATTATTGTCTTAAATTTACTTAAGGTCCTTTAAAGACTTTTTAAGGAGCCCTGTAGCTTCATAGCTACTCCTGCTTTAATCACAGACATAGGAACACAATTCACATTAAAACATATTTATAAAAGCATGTGTTAGTGACAGAAGCCTGCAAATGGCCCAAATAAACCCAAGAGACAAATGGATGGTAAAAACTGAACCACCAAAAATAAATATCAAACATCCAAAATAAAGTGAAATAATTTAATGTAAAGAAACAACAAATAAATATCAAGTAACAGAATAAAACAAAAAAGTTTTAAGAATGATAAATGACATTTCTATAGAGATGTGGTTGCTGCTCTAGTTCATGTTGAGGCCTTCAAAAAGTTTATCAGTCTTTTTTTTGAGTATAGGCAAGAAAATGTGTTTTTTTTTGTCAAAGGTTACTTTAATATATTTTATTCTATACGGCTTTACATGGATAAACAAATCAAACACATCTGTAATGTCTGTTGTGTTATGTCTAAAAGGTGAGTTTAGGATAAAAAGCCTTAAACACAATTAAATTTGTCTTAATTTAATCATTCTGCTTGTCTTTTTGTCTTCCTCCCATCACACATTAACACCAGCAGACACAGGATCTAAAGTCTGCTGCTGCTGGAGGGACCGTGAGGAGCTTCAGGGCCCAGACTAACACAGAAATCTTTAAAGAGCAGACGTTCACTCCTCTTTTAGGATTTAAAGGTCAGGGGCTCTACCCACAGAGGTTTTCTACCACAGGGAGAAACATTAAACATCTACAGTCACACCACAGACTGTCTGCTACCGTGGACCTGCTGCTTTACCTGCTGCTCTTACACAGAGTCTGAGACTGGACTGAGACGGCCGAGGCTGAGGGAGAGTGCACACAATCTTCACGTGAAAGAAAGTTTAAAACACAGGAGATAAAAAAACAATCTAAGAAGAGGGACTGAGAAATGCTTTTATGGACCCCTGTTCTTAATCATTACCTTACCCAAGGAGGTGTTTTTACCTGCATTTGTTTGTTTGTTTGTTTGTTTGTTAGCAAGATTACACAAAAACTACCGGACGGATTTTCCTGGAATTTTCAGATGTTGGTAATGGCCCAACTTAGAAATGAGTACGTTTTGGCGGTGATATATATATATGTTTGTCTGGATGCAAAAAAATTCCCAAAATTTCTAAAATCCCATAAGTTAACAAAAGAAATCATATCTCTGCCATTTCTTAACAGAATCGCTTCCAATTTTACAGGATAATATGGGGTCCATGTCTCTGTCATAAAAACATAAAAAACATTAAACTTTATAATGGGAAATCCCATTGACAACATTCAATAATTCATATAAAATCAACATATTAAGTGATATTCCCAAAACTTGTTGTGTTCAAACAGGATAAAAACCTTAATGTATGTGCTGAGTTTGGTCTGGATCCTGGGTCCGTTCTAAATTTGGTGATCCAGAATTGTATTTATATTGTTTTTGCATCAATTTACCAAGTCTAATTCTTTGTATGTGCAATAAATACAATTCTGATTCTGAAAAACAAGATTTTATTCTTCCATAAATTACACTTTTGACTGTAAATTGTATATTTTGCAGATATTACAGACAATTTATGGGATATTTATGGCCAATCTGTATGGTCAAAATATCGGCCATACAGATTAAATATGGGCAAAGAATTTCATATCTGTCGATACTGATAATATTGTGCATTCCTAAATAAAATGTATGTATGCTTGACCTCACAGTCTGTTTAGTCCTGTCTCTCTGTACAGTCACTAGATCCAAACTGAGAAAAGAAAATGAGAGGTTGCAGAAATAGAAGTTTGGGCTGAATTTCTAATTTCTCCCACATAGTTGGCATATTATTATATTTATATTTAACCTAGGCACTGCTTACCATCAGCTGTCACATTTAATTCACTTGTAGACAGAAATATTGTTGTATAAGTTGTAATAAAAAGTAAATGTTGACTCACCTTGTGACCGGAGATCTGCTGATTCTCTCAGGTTCGTCTGTGACCCTCAAGAGGAAGACAAACGCGTCTGTTAGGAATCAATCGGCCAACAAAAACCCACAACAATCCCCTTTCCCTCCCCAACACGTCCTTCCCTTACTTCATGTTTTTATGCAACAATTATCTGCGTGACTATGTCAGTGAATCCATCCAATCAGATGATCACAGCACAAACATGAGGACAGCTCATAGAAACCACGATGAATCATCACCACCTTACACTCACTGCACTGGATGGATGTCAAACAACAACGCGGTGGGAGGTAAATACAGATGTGGGGGAGGGGCGTGAATGCAGCAGAGTCTGGGTCATAAACTCAGGGGGTGCACCCCTCAAAAACTAAAACCTGGAGCTGGTAAAAGCAAAAATGTGAGTCATAGTTTTAGTCATCGACTGACTTCTTTACCTGAGCTGAGCAGTGATTTGGTTTAATAAATATAACTTAGACAAAGACTGACGTGTTTCTGTCATAACTGCATGGTGTTTTATTTGATGGAACTTAAAGGGATAGTTCAGGAGTTTTGAGGCACATGGCAGTAGCATTAACATTAGCCACAGCTACAAAGATCAGCCCTGTTTCTGTACAGAAAGAGTCAGCACAGAAGCTAGTGCTGTACAATGCTGTAGATGAGACTAATAACTGAACAGGTGAGCTCTGTGCATGGTGTCTAAATGCAAAAACATCTAAAAAAGCAAATATCTGATAAGTCTAAGTCCAGTTTGCTTTATTAATTTTTTTGTTTTAATGTTTACATGATATGGAGCAGATCTGGAAGTCAAACTGACCCTAAATTAGATTTTTTTAAAGCATTTTAAAAACAGCCTTTTAAAGACTTTGGACCTAAATAATGTAATAATAGTTTGGTATTCATATTAAACTGTTTATTTATGTATACTGATCAAATTTTCAATTCATTCCAGGGCTGTGCATCCTCACTAGTGTCAAGATTTGATACAAGGGATGCACGGTATTATCGGTATGATATCGGTGTTGGCAGATATGAAAATTCAGCTGATGTTTGAGCCTGTGACACCTGACCATGTATGTTTCCTCGTCATAATAAAATACATTGATTTCTATTGTTGTGTATCACAGATGTGTGAGGGCTTTGTGCAACTAATGTAGGAGCCTGTGTGTTATATGGTAGTTTAGTGTGTTTAATGCTTGTTCTTTAGTGTGTTTTGGACATCTGTGGTTTTCATGTTTTTTAATGTCTGTGCTGTTTTTATGCTGCAGTTACTGTTCAGTCCAAGGCAAATTTCCCATTCAGCACAATAACGTCTGTCCTATCCTATATATCTGCATCAAGATGGTGCACATTAATCTAAAATTGAGAGTATAAGCTCCTTAAATAGGGTGACTTTTCTGTCAGCGGGTAAGTAAATCATCGTTTAAGATTTGAAAGAGTATGTTTGATTCAGATCAGCTTATTGCACTTTCTCATCTCGGCCACTCGGGGGCACTGCTGCTGTTTTCTCGGTGAGGCTGAGCTCTTCTCTCTGACTGACCTCTCTTTCTCTGAGGACTGCTCCACCGGGTGGTCTGGGGAGTGAGTGGTGGTTTCATTGATAATTTCATACACCTAAATCAAACAGGTGTAGTTACAGTCACAGTCTGACAGTTTCACAGCCCGCCAGCCAGTTCAAAATATCAAAATAATGTTTGTACGTGAAGAAAATCTGCAAAGACATCATTCTAAACAGCAATATTTCCAAGAAAATAGTGCTATAGTTGGCTCTAACTGTTTGCGCAGAACTCCATTTGTGCATTTGTTAATATAGAAACAGAAATGTCAGTAAAATATACTTAAATAACCAGTAAAAGATTAAAAGTGTTAGTTAAAAGTAGTTCAAATTGGCTTCAATTCAGTATTTCATTAGATTACAGTTTGCTGCTTTTATTTGAGTTTAAATATACATGTATGCAAATGTTGATGAATAGCTTCTTATGATGGCTACATGTGCTGACCCTTTTCCTAAATTTAGCCATTTTGATTGTCAAATTGCAATAATTTGGCCCTCTGAGGATGAAGATATTTTAATGTGGCCCTCTTGGTAAGTGAAGTTGCCCAGCCCTGCCCTGGTTACTCTGATAGACGGTCTTTAGCTGTCTGACTGTGCAGACGGACGAGGATCCTCCCTGCACACAGAGATCACATCAGGATTCACCGATGACTCTCCAAACATGATCAGGCTGAAACACGGAGGGTGATTATGTTTGACGAAGGAGCGTAAATCTCACTCCAGAATCAAATATTAGACTATTTAAAGCATCATGACAGAGCAAACAGTGGGAGAGAGGTTTGATTACCTTTCCTCTTCCACTTCTTTCAAGTCTTAATTTATTACATGTTCGTGCTCAGTTCCCAGGAGGAAACTTGGTTATTTAATGTGACAGGCAAAGACGGAGGCTCTTCCCCATTTAGCTGAAGGCAATGAGAGCATGAGAACTAAATATTTTATGCTTTTTAAGGAACTTTTTAAGGACAGAAGTGAAATGATCTTCAGCCATATTGTTAAGAAAGAAAGATACATGTTGTCATGTTTGGCTGAGCTTAGATCCGTGTGTGAAACTGTCATTTATTATCTTTTATTTCTTTCACCTTACACATTCTATTTATTATCTTTTCCAACTGTTTTGTATACATTTGCACCTTAATTTTGTAAAAAAATAATAATAATGTTGCTATTTTTCCCTGTGGATAACTGTTACACTCAGGAGTGAAGAGAAAGACTTTTTGATTATTCTGTGGCAGAAACTGACAATAAAAGTGACTTTGACTTTGAGACTGGCGGGGACAAAGGGAGAGCCAGCTGCACACAAATTGTTCCCACATTGCCAACTTATTTGTGCAATGAAGATGGCGTCACAAAAATTACTTGCATACTTTTTTTGTTTTAATGAGTAATGACATTTTAAAGGTTGGCAACATTTAGAAAGAAGGGAGGAACTGCAAAGGAGCAGGAGTTAACCTGCTACGCCCACTTCTCCAGATTTTTTTTCAACCCAAATGTGCAACTGAGGCAGTTTGCCTGCAATATTTTTAACAAAATAAAAGACTGTTGTCTCTTAATTGCACAAATTGGTTAGCAACATCAAATAAACCAAAATAAAAAAGGGCAACAAGCAGGATTTTTATGCAAAATATGCAAAACATTTTTGAAAAATATAATTTATTCAACAATCCATAAAAAATTAGAACACTTCTCCTCACACTGTCTTAGTTGTGCAAATAAGTTGCTTGATTTGTCACACCATTGCCAAATACTGCAAACTTATTCAGGAAATGAAAAAGAGTGAAGTTTGGGTGATATAAAACACTGACACAGCAATTTATTGAAATATTTTGCAGCATAACACTAATTTCGGGGCATTTCTTTTCTATTTTAGTTCCTGCCTCACCTGCCTTTATGTCTCACAGTAGCATTTTTTGTTATTATTTCTGTCACTAAGAAAGACAGAAACATTATAAAGAAGCAGGTGCCATGATTTATGTAAATAACACTGAGTAGAAACTGCACAGAATATTTTGAGTTCTTAATGGGGTTAAAAAAAAGCATTTTTAGAGAAGATTGGTGCCCTGTTTAAGGTGCACAATATATCGGATTGTCGTTCATTTCTAAGGTAACATACTGAAGTGCATGAAAAATTCCTCTTAGTGACTGGAAGTATTTTCAGAGTTATACGTTCATACTGATGCTCATAGAGGCCTGAGGAAACTGCCTCCCTTCACCTGACGGTAAATCTGCCCGTGTCGGTTGTATTTCTGTGACTTCTTTGTTTAGTTGAGAGCAGGAGGCTTTTCAGGCCGATTAAGATCTTGCCCTTCCTGTCTGAGAGAATTAAACCTTTCCCTCTCCCCAAAGAAACAAAGAAGAGACTTTCACTCAGACTGTTGTTGTTCTGAAGAGTATTTAAAGTTCGAAGTGACCAACACGGCGTGACTTTGGGACTCTCCTGTTTAAGTGAGCAGCAGAGTCACTTGAATAAAGGCTGAGAGCCGGGCGGGGGGGGCGGGGGTCTGAAAGAACAAGACCGAGAGCAAGAGGAGCAGAAAGTGACGGCGGGGGGGGGAGAGACGGACAGAGCGGCGAGCAGCATTGTATCAGGACAATCTGTTTGTATCTTCAGGGAGTCGCTGAGAAGAGAAGGATAAATCCGGGTTACATAACTAATCCTGATTATAAATGACAGTGACGCTGGCTCGCTCAGTCAGGAGGACTGGGACCAGCTTCTTACAACAATCTGCTCCCGTGGACGCTTCAAATACACGCTGTGAACTTTTAATGTCAAAACTCTGAGCTGCAGGGATGCAAAGTAAACTCTGGGGACCAATCAGACATGAAGACAAAGACATAACTCTCTTTAAGGGTCTATTTATACACAGATAAGTCACAAACCTCACATGACTTAATAAATACAGGACTTTTGTTGAAAATCTGATGTTGCTGAATGTAACAAACTCTTCTCTCTTCTGTCTGGCATTTTAAAAGCTGCATTGTACCAGGGCTGGGCAATATATCGATTAATTCCAATTATTATTAAAAAAAAACGTACAGTCTTCATGATGGAAGGCCTTGTCAGGAATTGCACAAGCACATGTTTTTGGCTTGAATTTGTTTTTTGAATGACATTAAATATTATTCAGAGAGTTCATGTCAATAAACTGTTGAAATAGCTCAGCTTTAAGTAGACAGGCCAGCGTTTTATGACATGTACTTTAAACTGTAAGAAGAAAAATTCTGTCTAGTTTTGAAATATATTTTGATAAAGCGTCTCAAGACTTTACTATTTATTTCTAAAGCTTCGTTTCTTCTATTAAAAACTTGATCTCTCCCCACTGTTGTTGTTCTGTTCACTTGTTTAATTGTTTTCTGTTCCTTTCATTGAAAAAAAAAAAAAAAAAGGAATATATTTATGTATAAATCCTTTTTTCATATGGCATTTCAGACAAACAAATAGGTGAAGTGTATGTACATCACTTTGTAACCCCTGTAAAGTGTCTATTGCAAATGCCAATAAAAAGTTAATTATAAAAAAAAAGAAATATATTTTGATAACAAGAAGAAAAATCTAGAATAATGTAATTTTTGTGCCACTTGGAGTTTTTTTTTTTTCAGAGGGAAAAAAACGGTTAAGACAATAAATTGAGTGATATGGGACTTTATTTTAAGGCCATATCATCCAGCCCTACATTGTGTACTTCTATCAGGACCCCTCTGTCTGAAGTGCCTTTATGTCTTTTTCAAGTATAGATATGTACACAGGGATGAAACACTATATTTCCAACACTCCTCTGACCCTTCAGCTCTACCTCTGTGTTGAAAACATCAAAATACGGCCCCTCCTCCCTCTTCCTGTCTGTCCTCTGCTCACAGCCCGGCTGATTTGTTAACAGCATGGCAAACATATGGTGTTGATTACACGACTGAAGCGAGTACAGTGGAGATGCAATAAACTCACAGACACACAAACACAAATCTGACGTGATTCTGAGCTCGAGTGTAGCCGTGATTCTGCCTTTCTAAACTCCAAAGTTCAGCCTCAGTCTGTCTGATGCTTTAGAGTAAAAGTAGGTTTCGGCTCGGAGGTAAACCACAAGAATCAAACAATAAACAAAACCCACCCCATCTCCTTCCAGAAAACCAACACTGTTGTTTTTTTGTAAGCGGGTAACAGTGCAGTGCCACCTCCAGCCTCTAGTGGGAGCTACAGAGCAAAGCCCAGCCAGCAGAGACACAAGCAGTCGGACGGACGGACGGACATTCAGGCAGGAAGCTGCTGTTAGAGCTTGAGTCATAGAAACAAGATGTTTGAGACAGAGCTGCACAGGACGGACACGTTAAAGATTTAAACTCTGGTCTAAGCAATAACAATAATGATTACTTTCTATATGACCAAATTAGGTCTGATTGGATTAAGTCTCTGTCAAACATTTTTGTCTAGTTTCTATTGATGAAAATGTCAGTTAATGTAGTTTTAGTTTTTGTCCATGTGTACTTGTTTTTATTAGTTACTGGGCAATTTTTTGTCAGGGGAAAAACGGTTGTTGACGAAAACTATGACGAAAATAATAAGTCAACAAAATTAACACTGGTGCACTGATTCTCCAAGATGAAATCATCCTCCTGTTGTTGTTCAGGCTGTCTTCATTTATGTTTGTGCCATGTTGAGTCTGAATATCATGTGGTTTTAAAGTTTTTATCCTCATATGTGGATTGCCCTTTGTGGTCTTGTTCAGTGGATCCCAAAGTGGAGTGAGGGACGTCCTGACACTGGGAGGGGGGGTATGAGATGCCTTTCAAAGCTAAGAAAAAAAATCAATTCTAGATTTGACCTCCTATTGCAAAAACATAAATAAAATGTTTAAACTCAAATAGCATAAAATTAAGATTTATGCTAATATAATGTCTTCCAAAAACTCATCAGCAGTGATGTTGTTGTTTGGAGGCTGTTGGGAATTCTGGTTGAAATATAATTGTATTTTCTTTCATAATTTCTATTGTATGAAGTATTTTTTTTTGGCCAGGAACCTCTTAAAGGTATAAAGGCACAGCTCAAGCGGTTTTTCTTTAAAAAATAAAATATAAATCCATCTTTCCTGAATGTAAGTATGTCGTAGCCAAATCTGAAATCCTCATACAACCATGACACAAAACTTGAACAATTTTATTTTTTTTACATAAACAGAATTACAGTATCTGATTTATTTTATTTTAGTCCTGAAATGCAATTTATGACCGTGCTAACATGTTTTCTGGAGCCATTAATGTCTTCAAAAGAACTATTAATTCTCAGAATCATGAGGCAAGCAGGGCAGTGAGATAATTACCCACGTGTGGTCATAAAAGCATTTCAGTCTGATCTGCTGACTGTGCTTTGGTGTGTGTTTTTTTTTTTTTTAAAGTAATCTAATTATGTGTTTAATGATCATTTAAAATGTGATTTAAAACTTACTATTATTTTTTTTATCCAATGTCAAAACCCACGTACAGCTCTCACTTTGGGAAGCTGTGATAAGAACGTATACCTTGTTCCATGTTATACTTGAAAAATTAAAATAAGACAGAATTTAATCCAGTACCTGCTTCTAAGAAAATACCAGAAAAACATGAGAAAATACAGGAACCTGGGAAAACAAGACCTATCAATGAAAATGTCTTTCCTGAGAGGCCAAACTGAATTAATAAAAGATCATTTTTATTCTTGATTTCTTATTACATTATTCTTTCCACCCCTGCCGTGGTGACGGTGTTTGCTGAAGGTCTAATGTGCTGACTCAGCAATAAAAAACTGCATCTGCTGCCAAATCCTTTTCTGAAATGTCATTTTAATGTTTGTCTGCCAAAGCTGGAGGCCTCTGTAAATCACATTTAAGACTGGTGAGAACAACAGTTTGGAAACTGAATTAAACTTTTAATGACCTTTAAATATCCTGCTTTACTTCCAGAGTATTTAACTGAATTAATCAGCTTAGCCATTAGTAGATTTTTTCATCACTTAACAAATACTGTACGGGGAGTGCAAGACATTACAATCAGGTGCAGATAAAATATGACAATATAATTATCTGTAAAAACAGCAGTGTTTAATTTTCTTAAATAAATTAATAAAGATGTGAAAAATCAAAAAGTTCTGCTCATAGTGAGACATTTACAGTCATGGTTATCAGTTTGGTTCAGCTCTGATTGCCAAAGCTGTTTAAGTGTTTAAGTTTTTTATTTTATTCTTTGGCGTTAAAGGAAATATTGCAGGAACAGCATAGGTTTAAAAGTAGATAAAGCTGTAATAATTTATCCCAAAACAAGTTCTTTATAAATATCCTGGGTGTATATATTATTAAATAAAATGAATGAAAATCTCTCCAAGACAAAAAAAAACACTTTAAAAAGATAAAGTTCTCCTTACACCTGGCGGCTCACTTCTGCGGGATCTGTCTTATTTTGCGAGAGAGAAAATCAACTCAAAGAAAATTTCATTAAGTTTCCTGAACTAAATTTTCTTTTTCTTCATGTGACATTTGAACACATCATACAAACGTTTGATTCACCTTTGACCTGCCCATAACAACACTGATTTATTATGATATGGAAATTATAACTAACAGCACTTAGAGCTCAGTTTGGGAAGCTCTTCACAGCCAATTTGAGCCAATGGGAGAGTATTAATCAGTAACGCATTGAACTCATTGTGATTGAATGTATTTGTGGGCAGAAGTTCCTCACCCCAGCCCAATGACTTACAGAAGGGGCGTAAGACTTTATCTCAGAAGGGCGTGAAGTTTAAATACAGTCTAACACGCACTTTATTGAACAGCCTAAAACTGACAAAGATTTCACAGCAGAATCTGAAGCTCTTTTGGTTTGTTTAAGATCCTCTCATCCCCCTGTACCTTAAAGTTGTGCCAGAAAATCTGACTTTTGAGTGAAAAACTGGTGAAGATCTGTTTTATGCAACCTATAGAGTCCTAAAATGTAAATAAAGGCTAATTTGTAGCAGGGTTTGTGGTATGAGTGGTGGGAGTGCTATTTAACGGAGGGCCATTAATAACAGACCTATGAAATTATCTTGCGGCCGTATTTCTCTACATCCTGGGTCAGAATTGGTGTGATTTACAGGTTCAAGCAAAGCCAGACCCATAGGCAGAGAAATATGAGTGCATGGAAGCTACTTACACAAAAAAGCTCAGAAAAAGCTAATCATTAGCATGGATCAGACCTTGGACGCTGTGAGGATATAATCGATGTGTTACTGAGAAAAGTTGCATCTCTGTTACTGAGATTATTTCATCAATACCACAGACTTCCATTGATCTCCACTTCTATTTGAGCATTTGAAGATGGTGTTATGATTTTATTTGAAGTATGAAAAGAGAACTTAAAAAAACTTTTTGTCTGGAGGCGAGAGTCCTGCATTTAAACTCGGCATAAACACTGACTGAATCCTGCCTGTGGAGCCGCTTTGCTTCAGACAAATGTTTGTATAACTGAACTCTAAGCTGCAGACAGCGTGACGAGTCGAGGGGATGACAGAGCACCAGCAGGCAAGCAGACGGACAGACAGACAGAAGCAGCCAGAAAACATGGGAAAGGAAGACTTACTAACTGTTTTTGTCCCCTGTGGGAGGGTGCAGCCCGACATGGACTTGTTTGAGCTCTGACGTTTAGAAGGGTCAAGAGTGACCCTAGGAGGAGAGAGGAAGAAGAGAAGGAGATGAAGAGAGGATGAGAGGAATGGAAAATGAAGGAAAATTAACAGCAGAGAGTCAGAAAGACAGTGAGTACGTTTACATGCACACTTATAGAACAATGAGCGCTACCTGGCATGGAAACAACATAAGCTTGTTCACTTCAATGGACAAAAGCTACCATCAGATATAAAACTGGATATACATACCCAAACTCCTGCCCCACCATCTTTTTTTTTAAAGCCGGTGTATCACTAAATCAGGTTTTTGTCGTTCTGTTAACGCCAACGATGGAGGACAAACAGCCAACATGGCGGGCATCAGGAGGAGCATTAAGAAGAAGCACTTTGAGTTTTGCTGAGATGTTTTTCAGGTCAAATGAAAATGACAATCCTTCATCTGCTAAAGATGGAACCTAGAAATAACTCTATTCATACGTGTATCTATCCATTTATTTCTCCATCCATCCGTCCCTCTGTCTGTCCTTTCAGCTGTTCATCCATCCACTTGTCCTTCATTCAATTTCTCCCTCCTTCTATCCATTAAACCGCCCATTCATCATCCATCTATCATCCATTCATCATTTATCTGTCCATCCAAACATTCATTGATGCAAACATCCATCTGTCCATTAGTTTATCTATGTGTCAGTCTATCCATCCAACCATCCATCCATCTGTCCATCTAGCCATCCATCCATTAGACCATCCCTCTGTCTATCCATCCACATATTTATCCGTCTTTTCCACTGTCTGTCTATTTATCAGTTTATTAATCCATCTATCCATTGGTCTTTCCATCTGTTCAACCTCTCTTGTCATCCATCATATATTTATCAATTCACCTGTACATCCATCCATCAGTCCATCATCCATTCATCTGTACGAGGTATGTCAGAAAAGTTCCTGGACTGGTGTCACAAAAGATTTATTTAGAATCCAAACTACAAGTTTTCCCCTTCGAAGTAATCCCCCTGGAGTCTAATGCACTTTCCCATCCTTCTCTGCCACGCTTGCATGCACTTCTGGAAGGATTCTTCCGGGATCCTCCGCAGCTCCATCATCACGGCCTTTTTTGATGTTTGATGTTCTTCTCGGCCAGGACCTGTGGGATGCTCAGGGCATTGTGAGCACGCACGTTGTCATGGTGAAGCAGCCACGACTTGTCCTGCCATAACTCTCGCCTCTTCTCGCGCACTGAACGAAGCAAACGCTGCAGTATCTCTTTGTAGACATGCTGGGATTACTTTGAAGGAGAAAATAAATAAATCTTTTGTGACACCAGTCCTGGAACTTGTCTGACACACCTCGTATGTATAAAATTTCTTGGACTAGCTATCCTTCCTTCCATCCATCCATCCATTAATTAATTCATCCATCCATCTATCCATCCATCCAGGACCTCTCTCTCTTTTTCCTCTTTGGGGATCCTGAGTTGTTCCTCAGCCAGTAGAAATACCGTTTATAATCCCTCCAGTTAGTTCTGGGACTAAAACCTGGGGTCTCCTGGTAGTTCGAAGTTTTCAGAGGACCTCCAGAGTCTGATAACCTGAAGGTTCCCTAACCAGATGCCCAAAAGGAAACTCATTTTCAATGGCAGGGAATATGAGAAGTGAAAATGGCTGAGGTAGGATTTACAAGAAGCGTTGATGAAGTTCCCTGCTGCAGTAGAACTCTTTAGACTTGACAAAGCTAAGAGCAAAAACAAGAGCAGGTCTGATCCCGTGACATGCCCCAAAACAACGAGAGGTTTGAGTTTTACATCAAGAGTTAAACCGTTAACAGAAACATGTTCTCAAAATGTATGTTAACACATCATATCATATCATTACTATTCAGAGTTTTCTGATAAACGTGACCATGTAAACGTACTCATGAACAGAAGAGAAAGAAAGTAAAGGGGGTGGGACAACACAGAGATGACAAAAAAAGCACATGTAAAGAGGCAGAGAAGAACAAATCAAACTTAATGTTTTGTAGTTCTGGAAAAAGGAGGATAGAAAATAGGCAGGTGACTGGCGAGGAAAAGCAAAAGTTGAGAAATAATCATACAGACAAAGCAACAATAAGCAGCAGAGAAAAATCGACAGTGAAAGACAAAAAGTGTGTCCAACTGAGCAGCAGGCCTGGGTCCAATGGGTGTCTCTCTGCATGGACAACTGATTGTTGATTTTGAAATTATTAAAAAATACGTAACGTGAAGTCTTCATGACACGACAGCTTGGTTGATGGAGGGGGAATTTTAAGGCCAATTCACTCGGTCCACCATGTTGAAAACACCTAAAAGCGAACGACGTCTTGACTCACAGAGGTGGAGCTGATAACGCCGGTGGGTCAGCGGAAATGTCTGTCGTCTTTAAACCAGAAATTTGTGGAGTTGATCTCAGCTGCTGCAGTTGCATGTCAATAAGGGTTGCACATTGCACATCAAAGTTATTTATTTGCAATAAACACAGTGCAAAGGCCTAAATTTATCACAATCATCTATCCTCAGATTTACTTCTGCAGATTTAGGGTTTAAAAATGTTCGACTCACTTTAAAAAAAACAAAGTTAGAAACAATCTGCAGATAGTTAAACTTAAGCTACTGAAAATTATTTATTTATTTAACTCCAACGTTTACTATCACAATATTTCTAACGCACATCATAATTTTTCCTCATTTGGGCATTCCTAAAATTAAAAAGACTTCAAGATAGAATAACTGAATGTTGGTATCAAATTAAGAGTTCAAATGTTGATTTCCCAGGTTGAATTTCGAGTAATTTAACAGAATTTGTCCCGTATAACAATCTGTTAATTCTGCTGAAGATATCAGACAACAAAAAAGAAATTACAATGTCACTTTATTCTGATATTGTTCAGCCCTAATATCAACAACTGCACTCATGCTGTGTTGAGGCCCCTGTGACCTTTAGGAGGTCGTATCAGAGGTGTAATATTTGTGAGAGGGGAGCATGTGGACTCAGCGGGGGGTAGCAGCACTTTACGTGTCTGTCCTTGAGCGTATGTGACGTATGTGTCACTGCGACGCACTCTGGGGCTCCTCTAAAGCCGTACTGCACTGTGATTGGCACAAGCATCACGTCCTCACAGAATTAATGCGACTGTCTGGACGTGTAATGACGACAGCACCTCATCGCTGCACTTTCGTGTAAATGCACGGTGAAAAGGGGCTAATATGTCACGAACAAATCCACTGGATATATTTCACTAGTCGATTTGGGCAACAGATGAAGAACTTAGCTATGTTGATAGACATTGCTTAAAGACACCCCCACAATCGGTGTGTGATTGAGTACGTCTGACCCGAGGTGTAAAAGCACTTTTATTTGTCAAATGGCTAAAGAACTGCTGCACAAGCTTTAGTCTCATCAGCTGTGCCCAAGACTAAATGTATCCTTAAATCCAACACAGGCTAGTTCTACAAAAATCACCCCTGTGCAGCGTGCGGCCAATGAAGACATAAATTATTTCAACCTAAAATATTTTTTGAACCAGGCTGTAAAATCGGACAAATAAGCACCGTAACACTGACAGTGGCCCCGTTTACACGACAGCGTTGCCACCAGAAACGGAAAGGTTTTTCCTTTGTGTTTTCAAAAGCACTCGGTGTTTACATGGATCTGCGAGAACAACTGAAAATACAGTAGTGTGCATGCCAGGCCAGTAGTTGGCAATGCAAGTTTGTAGTGAAACAGTGGTGTTACAAATGCGTCTCTGCTGGTCAGAGTATTGACGCAACAAATTCACATTTTGCTGGAGAAGTGATAACAGAACAAGCACAGTTAGCAGCACACATGTTGCTCAGTTGTTGTTGTTCCGAGGTGTGTGTGCAACCTTTATCTAAAGGAGTACTGCACATGCACCACGTGTCCTCGATTTCCCTGACAACACTAATTTCTGTTTAGACAGATGGAAACAGAAACGTTTTCAAAACTTTTCACTCTGGACCCCGGTTTCAAAAGTTTGCAGATTCAGGCACTCCGGGCACCGATTCTGTGTAAATGAAAGGGGCAAACGCAATGAAAACTCTCAGTTTTTTGTCTGTTTTCGTGGTGCGACTTCTCTACTCTTCTTGTTTCTCGTAGACAATCGTAAAAACACTGAAGTATTTGCACTTCCACATCGGCTTTATTTTTTAACCCCTGAGGCTGCCCTTTAGTAAAAACATGCTGCAGCTTTGGGGTTGAATCTCAGACTCTACATAATTCAGGTAAAAGAAAATTATTCGAACACTATTGGACCCAGGTCTGACATGAAGGAGGACAGCTTCTAGAGCCTGTAAAGATGTTCAGTTAGAGGAGGAAGGCTGGTTAGTGCTGGTTAAGGAAGAGACGGTGAGAGGCAGCAAGGTTAGCTCAGTGATCTTCATGTAAATGTTTATTTCTGTCCAGTTACAGGCCAAAAACAACATACAGTCTGTGCAGGCAGTCAGCTTCACCACATGTGGATGGTTAGCAGTTCAAACATTCAGTCTTTCTCTTTAGATCGTGTCTCTACACTAAGGCTAAACTTCTGGTCTTTAGGCTAAAACAATCAGTGGAGTCACACAGTCCTCCTCCCAGCTTCTCCCCTTACCTGCGGGTCAGCTTGGAGGTGATTTTGCTAAGCAGGTTGGTAGTGGCCCGAGTCCTGGCGTGGGGCAGCGGGCTGGAGTCGTGGGACAGTGTTGGGGAAGCTGGGGGGGCGTGGGAGGGAGGCCGCCGGTCTCTGATCTGCCCTCCGTGGAAAGTGCTCCTCACTGTGGTTCCTCTGGACAGGCGCGAGGAGGGCGTGGACGAGGTGGAGGAAACTCCAGAGGCACCACCGATGCTGTGGGTGGAGGGCGAGGCAGGGGGGAGGCGGTGGGATAAGGTACTGAAATGAGGAGAAAAGATTAAATTTAGAGGCTTCTGCTATCATTTCAGTTTGTACAGCTGAGAAAAAGATCATATAAGACACGATTTCCTCAAATTATGGTTGATTTTGCACTTTTCCAGAACATTTTAGGATTAGATTTGATATTTTTCACTTCAGTTATCCACCTATAAAGACAAAAAGTGTATGGAATATGATTGAAATGGAGCTGAAGAACTTTTACGACAATAATACAATAATTATTGCAATAAAAGTTATAAAACAATAAATGATAAAGGTCATTTACAGACAGGGATGCACAATATTGGATTTTTGTTGATATTTCTGAACTCATAGTTACTGACACAGATATTTTTTGGACAAAGTCTGCAGTCTTCACCAAACTGACCTGTTCCTTATTCTGTGACATCGTATTTGCATTAGAAACAGAAGAGAAACAAAAAAAACATCCTTTCATTCTCTAAATATAATACTGTTAGTGTCTTAGTGTAGATATTACGTAAAATGAGATATAGCATTTCGGTACATCAATATATTATGCCAATATTGCAGCCAGTATAGGGGTATAAGGCCAATATATATGGACAATATATCAGATGGAAATATCAGCAGATTTTCATATCTACAGATGCTGATATTTATATGTATTTTTTTATTTATTTATTTTTAAAGATTATTTTGTTGGAATTTTGTGCCTTTATTTATAAGAGAGAGAGAGACAGTGGCTGGATTTGAAGCCTGGGTCGTGCCTAGTTTGCTTACCACTCCGCCAAACCAGAACCTCCATTCTTTTTTTTTTTTGCAATAATGAATATCAGAATCAAGCCAAACAGAAAATATGGTAAATACACACAAAGGTAAAATTAAAAAAAGGTTTAAAGACAGAACAAGAAAATCAGGGGATACATTTTCGGAGGTTTATTTAAATGTATAAGTGAAACACCAACAGTGTGGTAGCTCGTGCCTTTTGCTGAAACCATCTTTTATTAGTTTTGACATTTTGGACTTTAATTTCTGACCATCCAGACTGACCATAAGGACTGCTTTTCTTTATTCATTAGATCTCTAGTGGGTAATTTCAAAATCAGTCTATTAAAATGTTTAATCAGTGTGACCCAGTGCATAACCTCAAAGTCAATGCTCATAAAAACAGAATGAAGTCCATATTTTGGGTTTGTGGGTGTTTTTCTCTCCTCATTGGGTCATTCAGACATCCATGCTTCCATCCCCTCTGCTGTCACCTTCACACACACACACATATACACTCACATACATGCACACACACACATAAACACACACACCTCTCGACCTCCGACTCTCTCGCTGGCTGGTGGCCCAAGGCTGCTTTTCATAACGCTCTAGATAACACCCACACACAGAGCTCAAGTAGGGCATGACCATTAGACGGGTTAAGTTGAAGCACAGCCGGTGCTGAGCCAAAATCGTTTAACGTCGATGTGAACTAGCTGCCCACTGCGGCTGACTGCAGGGGAGACCACCAGGGAGAGGAGACGAGGGAGATGTGGGGTGGAGAGGACTGAGAATAAAAGACGGAAAACGTAGGAGATGCAAATGAGATGAATGGTATGGAAGAGAATAGAATAAACCTTTATTTGTCTCCCTGGGGGAAATCTGCAGTGTTACAGCAGCAAAGGGGACAGCAATGATAAATAAAAAATAGACTAAGTATAAAAAACAGTATGTTCATTATTATTAACATAAAGACTAGATATATAAAACTAAAACACTACACTTAGAGAATTATTTACATCTCATGGTGAAGGTGAAAGAAACTGGTGATGTTTTTTTCTTTTTATTGTTTTAAATCTGACAAAAAATGAACAAGACTTCTTATGTGAGGGTTTTCTTCTAATACAGAACAATTATTTTTAAAAATGACAAGAAATAAACGAAAGGTGATCACTGTTAAGCTTTGAGCCTCTAAGATAATTCTGTTCAGATGCTTTTGTTTATCCGACTGCTTGGATTTTATATCTGAAATGTGTGCTGGTGCAGTAACGAGGAAAATCAAGGACACCACTCACTGCGGTGCATCGTGATACCTAATTGAATCGTTAACTTAAAAATCGTTATCGAACCAAATCCTAAGACCAGTGTTAACTTTGACAGCACTTTTTAATTTAGTTTTAGTTATAGTATTTTGCCTAAAATACCTTTTCGTTTTAGTCATAATTTAGCCATCTGAACTGTTTTAGTTTTAGTTGATAAAATTTCACATTATTTCAGTTAAAATCTACTAAAAATTTAGTCGACTAACATATGAACTGTAAGTGTAAGGCAATTTTTATGTTTCCTTGAATTCCTGAAGTCATGTTTACACTTGGATAAAATGAAACATCTAATAACCCTTTATTGAATGCTAGTAAAGTGAAATGCAGTCACCTTTATTTAGGCTACCTGGCAGAGCATCTCAGTTACAATACCAGAACTGACAACAAACAGTGAATCTGCTCTACATGAATATATCAATTTATAAAGAGAGGAGCTCTGATTGGATCGCTCCACAACTTATCCCACCACCACCAAGCTAAGGCAGCTGTGATTGGATGTCCCTCTTAACTCATCCAACCTTTCCACACAACCAAAGTAGCTGTGATTGGATATATTCCTAACTTGTCCCTACTTTCTACATGACCAAATAAGGTCTGATTGGATTAAGTCTCTGTCAAACATTTTAGTCTAGTTTTTATTTGTTAATGAAAATGTCAGTTAATTTAGTTTTAGTTTTTGTCCATGTGCACTTGTTTTTATGAGTTACTGTCTAGTTTTCGTCAGGGGAAAAAAGGTTGTTGACGAAAACTATGACGAATATAATTAGTCAACAAAATGAACACTGCCTGAGACAAGTGAAGATGCACAGCTCTAACAAAAATGTGGCTAATTTTAGGGCTAACACCGTGATGCTCATGCAGAAGCCGCATATGCATGAGCTAATTGAGAAAACCAGCTGGTTGATGCTTAAACAGCAAAAACTAAACGTTCATCCTGCTTTTTCTTACAGCCAAAGGATATTTATGCTCCAGTTATGACTCAAAAACACACCAGGCTTTCTCCATCAACTCCTCACTCTCACAGAAATGAGAAAGCTGATCTCACTATAAACCTTCTACAGCCCACGTCTCCTGGAGGAACTCTTTCCCCCTTCATTGCTCAGCAGCTGCACACCTCTGAGACCTGCTGCAGGCGTAGGGTGTGCTGTTCTCTGTCTGGGACGTCCTGTCATGGGTTAACTTGGCTTACAGTTTATCACAGATTAGTGTAAGTGCTAAACTCAGAGAAAAGTGTGTTTAATACAAGGGCCTCGATGTTTCACAAACCAAATGTGATCAACTGCGCAGCACATATGCTGCTGCACATTTGTCGACACCACTGTGTATGAACACGTGTCGGCCTCATCATCCACTCTGGCATGGCATCACATTGACAAGGCCTCCGAGCTGAATCCAGTCTCATGAGGGCACGATGCCAGTCGTCACTTCATCTACATCAGTCCTGTTTTCCTCCTCCTCCTCCACCTTTCACTTTTTGCCCTCATTTCTACACCCATCATCATCACAACCACCCATGAAGTCAAAAATGGAGCTACGCTGGAGAATAAAGCCTTTATGTAATCGAATATTGTGTTTCGTCATTGTTTGATGTGGATTTTAAATCCACTCATCCATCTAATCTAAAAAATCTAAAAAAAAAAAAGAAAACGTTTGTATTAACCCCTTTGCCAAGTGTTTCTCAAAGTGGGTCCTGACCCCTTTAGGGGCTGCCAAGAGGATTTGGGAGGGTCATGGAAACTTCATGATGAAATCCATATTCTTTGAAGGTGTTTTCAATCACTGAATATTGGAATCTATTAACCTTTCAGTCTGAAATAAGAAGACATGCTGCACTGAGTCCTGACAGAGTGTGAGCACCAGATATCAGACTGCATCAAGCAGCTTCGGACACCCACTGTCACACTGCATTTGTGAAATATTTAGTTTAGTGACCCCTAAATTTCAGTTTTCTCCTTGTAAACAGTAAAATCAAGTGCTTCATCCTAAAAGTGCAAAGATGGAGGTTGAGTGTTTGGCTTGTACATGAACAACCCAAGGTTGAAGTTCTTCTGCAGACTTTAACAAAAAGTGAAGTTACTTTTCAATGCTGACATGGATATCATTAATGCACCACTGTAAGACAGTAATACAGGCAAAATACTACAACTAAAACTAAATTAAAAAGTGCTGTCAAAACTAACACTGCTAATAAGTTATTTGACATAAATCTATGAAGTCAGCTAACCACACACATCACTCGTCACTGACGTGGTAAAGAGTGAGGTCCCTTGTTTAACCATTTGATTTGACCTTTACCTGACCTGATAACTCCGTAGGTACTTAGGTTCATGCAAATGCTCTGACTCAGAGTAAACATCACAGATTGAGAGAGAGAGAGAGAGAGAGAGAGAGAGAGAGAGAGGTGTAAACAGGTCAGCCAAACTATAAGTGAGAAAATGATTATAGAAAAGGAGAGAGAAGAAGAGGAGATAGTTCACGACGACTCCGAGACAGCCATCTGTCACAGCATCACAAAACCCACACTGCTCCATCAGACACACACACACAAAGGAGTTTGAGCCTCCATCTCCTCCTGAAGAGACAAACTGTCTGTGAGACTACCACCCCAGGCAGAACACGCTTGGAGCAGAGAGAGACATGCTGTACCAGAGGAACAGTCTCCAAACAGAAACCTATTCAAGCTTTATTTACTCAGAATAAAATATTTTAGATGACATGAAACAAGATCACTGGAGTTCAAACTGTGTTCCTTTGTCCTTTTTATCCATGTTTAAAACTGTTTTTACTCCCCTCTATTAAGACCAATTAGTGTTGTTTTTCCATATTATTGGAAAACCTGATTAGTCTCCTTCACAATAAGGTCCAACTTGTAAGGATTGTGCATTTGTGGAATGAGCAACACAGCTAAACCTGAAAGTAGCTCCCTGAAGAAAATGTGACATAGTCCCCTCCTCCCCTGAAGAGAGCCTACGTTTCCTCAATGAAGCGAGGGCGAGGAGCTGGTCTTCATGGGTGTTGTCTTCCTGGGACACCCACTTTGCATTCTGTCTAATGAACCTTGGTCCTAAGTTTGGAAATGACTGACACCAAATAATCCTGACACTCTGGGCACCGGAACACAGCTTACCCACACCTTCAGCTGTGCTGCTTATTCCATGAAAGCACGATCCTTACAAGCTGCAGCTCGTTGTAAAGGTGACTAATCAGGCTTTCCATCGATATTAAATACCACACCAATAGGTTTTACAACAGGGGAGAAATAATCAACCAAAATAATGATTCCAAACTGTTTTTGAGTAGTATATATATATCATAGTACATGCTGGCACAACCCTCCTGACCTCACAGACGACTAAACAGTGTCCTCTCTTCTTATCCACAGTCCAAGAGCTCTACCTTAAACGCCTGACATCAGTTCTGCAGTTCAGGTACAAGAGGAGTTGAATTATTACCTGAAACAAACGCCTCAGTTTCCTCTGGGCTGTCAGAGCTGGGTTGATCACTGCTGACACCTAAACACTCGCTACTCTTCATGATTTTATGTCAAGATTCAGATTTCAGGGATAAAGTGAGAAAAATCACCAGCTTTGTGGATATACTGAACTTAAACAACTTGTTTGTCGCCCCACCTGCACACACATGGCCTCACCTGTTCTCTTTGCCGTTCTGCAGCAGTGAGTGTCTTTCAGTGTTGGATCTGTCCGTACACACATACGTGTTTCTTCGAGTCATGGCACTAGCAGGGATATTATTCTGTGAAAACAAGACAAAGGTTTTATGAGACATTAATATGAAATAAATTACAGTGAAACTTAGAGTAAAAGCTCACTCTAATACAGGGGTCAGATTGTTTTACTGGTCGGGTGTTGACGCACATTTTATGAAGTAAAAGCATGTCTCAAACAGAAAATAGAAAAGGAGCAAAAAGATAAACTTGCCAGCTGTTTAGCAGGTTAGCACACTATGTCAAAAAGCTGGATCAAATCATTGATTATTTACCTATTAGTCTCTCAGTACCCTTTTATAATTCAGATTTAAGTTTGCCTTCAAGTGTAAATTTACATTTTTGTTCAACCCTTTGATTTCTGAAACCTTTACTATTACTACTATTATCGCCATCATTTTATATCCAGTGCAATAACATAGCTTGAACAAAAACTGCATGTGTTTGCATTTTCTTCCTGTCAATATTTTCTGAACCTACTGATGACACGGAGATGGTGTTAACAATAAAACAATATATGGCAGCAAAGCAAACTGATAAAACTGATTACAAGGAGAAAATATAAATATTCATAAACTTCACCTCCTCCTCCTGTTGGTATCATTTCATCATTTTATCTATACAATAACAGAAGTCTTGCCCTAAGTTTGTCTAGGTAAAAAAAAAAAAAAAAATTATATAGTTATATATAATCATAGAAAAAAAATATATAAATACCAGAATAATAAGTAATTAAAAGTTCCTATGTATGAGCCAGTGTCCTCCTACAAATGTTCTATTAGCATTTATCTTCACTTCCCCAAGATCTACCGCCAAAGAAAGACAGTTTTACCACTTTTTCCAAATTTTGTAAGTCTTAATTTTGAGCCCTTTACCTTTTAGTATCAGTATTTCATACACTAGGTCAAAGCCTCATATCTGTCCCACTTAGACCATCACCTTTTATTCATTATTTCCTCATTTCTAATTCTTCTATCCTCTCCAAATGTCTGATTACTGAACTCTTGAGCCTGATTATTAAATCATTTTGAGGATTTTTTGAATAATGTTTAATTATGTTTTAAAGAGGTTATCTTACTCTCTAATGTGTTGTTTAACCTTGTGCTTGTGTTCAAATAAATGTCACCATCTTACTGCCTGCTGAACAAACTCAACTTGCTGTCACATATAAAGTAACCTGTTGCTAAACCTGAACACTTGCGGCTAAAACTAGGTTAAAATAAAACCAGCACACTTCCCTGCCCCATTTAATATCAGTGTTTGACCTCAGACTGTCTTGAGCGTGCAGAACATTAAAGAGTTAATCTCAGGTTAATCTGGCTGCAGCCCTCAACACTTCACAAACTCTCCAAACTCTCACGTCTTACTTAAAGATAATCTCACTGTGTCCCCTTATTAGTGAATCAGCAGTTTCATTTTCATCCTTAGGTGTGTGAGTTATTTCTTCTTTGGCTCTTCTCTACTGTTTGAAGGATTTTATGCCAGCAGACACCATAATATCTGTGTCAGAGCAGCTTCAGTGTTCAGTAATCTGAGGAAATGGGATTAGAAAGACTGCAAGGATTCTGCCATCTGCACCTGAGGTATTGATCAGGTGTTCACATTGGTGTCTAGATTTTTTTCTTTTAGTTGAGTAATAACATCTCAAACTCCAGCGCAGTTCTCAAAGCCACAGCCCTATTTTTTATGACTGTGACAGGACATGTCCCGTCATGAAAGCCACCCTAACAAGGTGCGTTTGTAACCTTGTATAAACTCATAAAAACTCACAGAGTTTGCAGATAAAATGTGAACAAACTGTTGTCTCTAGTCAAACAGCCAGCATGCCTCTACTCTACTGACAAACTGTGGTTTAAATCATCCCTGTAGGTAGGTATAAACATTCCCACATTACTAGATTTATAATAATTACCAAAACATGTCATCTAACAAGAGTTTTTCTGCGCTTCTGCAAAGTCAGCTGGTTTTACTTTTCTAATATTTATCAACTGAAACTTTGAGACTCAGCAAACCTTTTATTCCACAAGTATGTCGCTGCAGGCACTTAAAAGCTCTAATGGAAGGTAAGTGAGGGGTTTGGTTATTGTTACAAAAGAAAAGTCGAGCCAAAACTGGCAAGCATGCCAGTCACAAGCATCCAGTGTGAAACTGACGGAAGGGTCTGGCTGGCAGCTGTTGCTTGTGAAGCCGAATGGGGATGAATAAAGTTGTTTTAATGTGAATTTCTGTGAATATTTGGCTTCTGTTTTGATCACGAGCCCTGTGGCTGCTAGTTAACATCCTCTGCCTTTAAGGGCCTGTCCACATGGAGACGAAAACACTTTTGTTTTTAAATCGTTCTCTGTGAAGACGTATTGTTTCATTAAATGTGTCCATCCACACAAAAACACAGAAAACACTGTAGTGAATATGCCAGGCCTGTAGGTGGTGCTGTAATGCTGCTGCAGACAGACACCAAAACCAGAGAAGAAGACATGGAGCATAGGCATACTTTATGAGAAATGTAAACAAACACTGGTGTCTGCTGTTCTCAGTTTATTCTTGTTTCTCACAGCGGTCGTAGAGGAGGAGAAGATTTTACTGTTAAAGCCAAAAACAAGCTCTGGAGCTCCTGCAGCACAAGTGGGACACTGTATTTAGCCACTGTCGAAGGGAGAGGTGGGGCTATGACGTCACAGTTTCTGAAAATATTCATATTCATTGTTCACCTGGAAACACAAGGCACGAAATGCCTATACGATTAAAACTGGTATGAATACACCTGACTTGGTCACCGTGCAGTGTTAATGTTGTTAACTAATTATTTTCATCAACAACCTGATTTGCCCCTGATGAAAACTAGACAGTAACTCATAAAAACAAGTGCACATGGACAAAAACTCAAACTAAATTAACTGACATTTCCATCAACAAATAAAAACTAGACTAAAATGTTTGACAGAGACTTAATCCAATCAGACCTAATTTGGTCATGTAGAAAGTAGAGACGAGTTAGGAATATATCCAATCACAGCTACTTTGGTTGTGTGTAAAGGTTGGATGAGTTACGAGGGACATCCAATCACTGCTGCCTTAGCTTGGTGGTGGTGGGATAAGTTGGGGAGCGATCCAATCAGAGCTCCTCTCTTTAGAAACAGACTTCAGAAATTCAAGGAAAGAAAAAAATTCCTTCCTCTTTACACATCTTATTTTAGTCGACTAAATTTACAGTAGATTTGGTCGACTAAAATGTAACTAAATATAGACTAAAAATAGATAAATTTAGATGACTAAATTATGACTAAAACTGAAATATATTTTAGGCAAAAGACTATAACTAAAACTAAATTAAAAAGTGCAGTCCAAATGAACACTGTCTCCATGTGGACGGCCCTAAATGCAGCAGATCAGTCACATTAAACAACGTTAAATATCTTTTAGTCTTTACCGTGGTTGAGTTAGCTTCCTTGCGTCTGTCGGGTATCTCGGCTTTATTTGGGTTGTGAGCAGAGCTGACCATCGGACTGGAGGGTGTCGGTATGCTACGGGTGCCCACAGGGTTTGCGCTCGGCTTCCTGATTGACAGCCGCTCCTCCTTAAGCCCCGCCCCTTCAGCTGTACCACTGGGACTCCGCTTTGGATGTGTGGACCCTGGAACAGCTGGACCACCTGAGGGGTTAAAAAGCAGTGTTTCTCATGAAGAGGAACTCTTTCAGCATTGATTAAGAATTTAAAGGAGCTCAGACTCAGAGTTTGCCTTACAGAAGTCAGAGTGTCGTCTCTGGCGGTGGTACGTGGAGGCACTGCGCTGCGTCTTATGGCCGGTAGAGGATGCGCCGGATGAGGAGGTGGTGTGTTTGGTGGTTCCGTTGGTCAGGCTACCGGGTCGAACACGGGTTAAACTCAGACTGCTGCCCCGAGACTCGCTGGTTTCAGACTGAGAGAAAGACAGACAGACAAACTGGAATCAGACATCAGGTTAGCTGTTTAGAAAAGTTCTGCAATTATGTTTAAACTTCAGTTATGATTATGGCTCCTAACAACCATAAATATAAGATTATTGATTTAATAGTGGTGTTGTGCTGCAGGCTATGTTGATCTTTTTTTGTCTGTTTGTTTTCTCATGTGAGACACATGAAGCACAGCAGAGTGTGATCTGCCCCGCCCAGTAAAACAGCTCTACAGACGACATTCTGGCCACACAAACTGGCCATAAATCTCCCATTTATTCGTTTTAATATCGGCAGAATGTACAAATGCACCATAATGGTTCATCTCATCAACACTAAACTTTCACTTTTATAAATTAAAAGTTGTGTTAAATAAAGAATTAAATGTTTCTTCTCTTGTTTAGCATCTGGTCCCAACACAAACACACTTGGATCAAATTTCTATCAGCTCTCCCCTGTGCCATGATCAACACCCCCCCATCAAAATCTGTTGAGCACTTCTTGGGCTTAAATGCTAAAAAAAACTGCCCTATCTAGGACCTGTTAATAAACCCTTAAAAAAGATGCTGTATCCACATCTAGACTCAGATCACCATGAAAATTTAATAATTCCTTCCTCGTCCAATGATCAACATTTCCTGAAAGTGTCATCAAAATCAGCTGAGAACTTTTTCATTTACTCCGTTAATACTAAAAAATAAATAAATAAATAAAACAGTGGCTAAAGAATCACCTCCTCGGTGGAGGTGATGAAACAAATGGCCGATGGACCCACTCACCTCATTTTTGCGTCCCAGCAGCAGATACGTGGCAGTGACCTCATTATATTTATGATTGACCAGAGACTCTCTGACCTCATCTCTCGTGAAGCCCATCCCCACCATCACATCTGTAATAACAGTAAATGTAATTATATACATTTATTTCACTGAGTCTGCAGGATGTGATTGTTTGTAATGGTCTGTAGGTAAACACATAAATCTGAAATAGAAGCTGCAGATTTCATACCAAATCGACTGGTATCGTTGAAGTCCTCCTCCGGCTCAGTGTGGGGCTTCAGCTCATCGCTGTCATAGCCGACATTCATCCACTTATCTTTCATTATTTGCTGAGAAAGGAAGAAAACATGGTTGACATCTCTGATTACAGTAATAACATAGCAAACAAATAAATCCATTTAATTTTCTACATCCACAAATTCATGTTTTCTTTCTTTAGCCAACAGATTATTCCACTCAGTCATACAACAAGAATATTTAACGATCAAACAGTTTGAACTGTGCGGCATCAGAGGGGAGAGAGTCTACTTATCAACCGTCATTTTCATGCTGTTGCCATGTTTCCTTCTTACCTCGAGCGAGCAGCGCTTTGTGGGGTTGAGGACCAGGAACCGTCTCAGGATTCCTTCACAGTCTGTCGACATGTAGAAGGGGACACGATACTTCCCCCTTAAGACCCGCTCCCGCAGCTCCTGAACACAACAAACATTTATATTTAGTCAGTTTTTACTTCAGGGACACGGCCGATAAAAGATCAAGAAACACTCTGATGGTTTATTTCTTTGAATGTAGCCCTGTGTGACACAGTGTTCATTTTGTTGACTAATTATTTTTGTCATAGTTTTTGTCAACAACCTTTTTGACCCTGACCAAAACTAGACAGTAACTCATAAAAACAAGTACACATGGACAAAAACTCAAACTAAATCAACTGACATTTTCATCAACAAATAATAACTCGACTAAAATGTTTGACAGACACTAAATCCAATCAGACCCAATTTGGTCATGTCGAAAGTAGGGACAAGTTAGGAATACATCCAATCACAGCTACTTTGGTTGTGTGTAAAGGTTGGATGAATGAAGAGGGACATCCAATCACAACTGCCTTAGCTTGGTGGTGGTGGGATAAGTTGTGGAGCGATCCAATCAGAGCTACTCTCTTTATGAATTGATATATTCATGTAGAGCAGGTTCACTGTTTGTTGTCAATTCTGGTATTGTAACTGAGATGCTCTGCCAGGTAGCCTAAATAAATAAATTTTACACAAAAGTTCAATTTGTTCCTGTTCATTTATACATTCAAACTTTACTAGCATTCAATAAAGGGTTACTAGATGTTTCATTTTATCCAAGTGTAAAACATGACTTCAGAAACTCATGGAAACATAAAAAACACTTTACACTTCATATTATAGTCAACTAAATTTACAGTAGATATCGTCAACTAAAATGTTGTGAAATTTCATCAACTAAAGCTAGATTTAAATTAAAACAATTCAGATGACTAAATTAAAACTTAAACTAAAAGATATTTCAGGCAAAAGACCATAATTAAAACTAAATTAAAAAGTGCACAATCACTTAATTTGCGATTCCTGTCATCTTTTTGATCATGCTGTTTTAGTCAGAATGAGCACCTTCAGGTTTTGTCCATCGAAGGGCAAAGACCCGCTGACCAGCGTGTACAAAATGACCCCCAGGCTCCAGATGTCCACCTCTGGACCGTCGTATTTCTTCCCCTGGAACAGCTCTGGAGCTGCGTACGGCGGGGAGCCGCAGAATGTGTCCAGTTTACTGCCCGCAGAAAACTCGTTACTGAAGCCAAAGTCGGCAATTTTGATGTTGGAGTCTGCATCTAGGAGCAAGTTCTCCGCCTGCAAGAGAAACAACAGAGTGAGGCTGATTAAAAAAAACAGGCAAACACATCTCTGTATGACTATGCACGTATGAGATTATCGAATACTTTTGCAAAAGGATACTTGGTATCAGTGAGTGTCCACATGTAAGTTTTTGTACTTCATCAGAGAAAAGTGGATTCAGCACATTCCTAATTCAACTAATTTCCTGAATAAGGCTCTAAGAACAAAATAAACTAGAAACAATGATGACTCTTTTTTTATTCTGTTTATTTAACATGAGATAATTACCTTCAAGTCTCTGTGAACAATGTTCTTCTGATGACAGTAGTGCACGGCTGAGACAATCTAAGGATGAGAGAGAAAAGAGACATGAGTGCACGTCATGTTTGTGGTAACAAGTCAAAGGATATAAAACTGTGAGCTTTACTTCACGTTCACAGGCCTCAATGATCAATGACACACTGAGACAACAACAAGACATGTAATTTATCAACACAATCAAAAAGACACAAAAACCACATGTTAGATTTATTCCATCTTTATCTTCAAATTGAGAACAACTGCACTCTCTGACTCAGGGTTGGAGTGATTACATTTTCTGGGTCACAGGCCAAAGGTCAAGGTCATGGGGTTTCATGTTCATCCACTTCATGTGAGGCACTTGAGAGATTTTCTATCACAGCACAAATTTAAACTTTGACAAGAGATTAGGATTAGATTTTAAAACCACATGCACAATTGTCCAATAATGCTATGAAGTCTTTATTTGGTCTTGAGGTTAAAACAGGAAGATTTTGTGGTTCAAAGGTTACTGCTACCTTGTATATTGTGAGATCACAGTGAGCTTGTCTCTTCTTAGGACTTCTCTTAACAGCGTAATCTTCTGAATGGACAGCAAATTTCTACATAGTCACTGTAGCAATGCTGGCTCTGCAATCCAAAGTTTATTATAAAACAAGTCCCCCCTCCTACATCAATAAAGAAATCTGATCTCTGCTCATCGTTCTAGCAGAAAGACAACCCCAGCTCTTCTTCTGGACCACCTCTGGACTCCTTCTGCACAGCAAACGTTCACCTTTCTGCAGTTTGGTCTGAATCAGAGAGGAAAACTTGGTATTTTTCTTGTATTGGTCTGCCATTTGTCAAGGTCAGACAACAAGATTTATGCATGATTACAGCCCGATCCAACAGTCTTCGGGTTTCAGGACCCGTCTGCCATGAAAATCTGTAATTTCGTCTTGTGTTGTGTATCATAGTGACTGACAGCAACAGACCAGTCTGGGATGCCTCAGGGCTCCAGGACAGAAAGTCAAGCATGTTTAAGTTTGTTCCCTCATGTCAGAGACATTGACCAATGAGAGCTCGGCCTGTGTGACAAACATTGACGCAAACAGACTAAAGTTTTTGTCTTGGGAACTACGAGACAGTGGAAAAGTTTGTTAAGCTCTGAGAACAACATCTCTGCCTTCATATGTTGTAACAGAGCAGCAAACAGACTAAAACAGAGGAATGTTGGAGATAAACAGCAGAGGAACCTCAGCACATCAGTGAGTGCTTACATTTAATCTCATCATGATGTTTGGGAAGACAAAGAGAAGTGTAGTACTCTAAATACAGTGTTTGTTTGCCGTCTTTAGTGTCAGCTCTTCTAACGTCATCACATCAGCAGTTAATGTCAGTCATCACAGCAGACCTGCAGGACCCCCTTCAGTCTGAATCTGAACTCCTAAACTCAGGACACAGGTACAGAAAGCCCAGGATGAGGACTAAAAGAGGCATCACATCCTCTATACCAGTGGTTCTCAGTGGTAAGTTTTCCTACAACACCTTCCTGACTGATGGGATTCACAATAAAATCATTAAGAAATGATTGGTGTAGGCCCACTGAAACAGAAGGGGGCTCATATTTTAAAAAGGATGCAGATCGTGTTAAGTTTGTATTATACAAACTTTAAATAATTAATAACACTTGTGAGACATGTAATTAGAGATAAAGAGTCCTGTTACCTTCGGTAGTTTAGGTAGATAAAAGTCCCAGTCACATTTAAGTAAAATAATCCGATTTCTATAATGTCATAAGATCTTTTTTTTTTATTTTTTTTTTTATATATTTTATTTTTAAGGACCCCTTGCAATTGCACCACGGGCCACAGGGGTCCACTGACCCCTGGTTGAGAAACATTACACTCTGCACTTTTCTTTTATTTTATTTTATTTAACCTTTATTTAACCAGACAAGTCCCACTGAGATCAGGATGTCATTCACAAAGGCGACCTAGCCAAGAGATCAGCGTCACATGTCACAATAAATACAAATTCAAGAAAAGATTAAGATAATAAATTACAAACAATAAATATGGAGAACAGTGAAACTGGGAATGGTTCATTAAATCAGTCATGTTCCTCTGATTGATCGTTTTAAGACCCTTTAATGATGTATTTTACTTATTATTATTACTGTTATTTTAATATTTTTATTCTCGGCTAACTGTTAAATGTTATTATGTGCTGTCCTGCGTGGTTGTTGATGTCCTATGTAGTCTGTGTTTTTTTATGCTCTGTGCAGGACAAATTCCCTTAGGGGAGTCACAGCACAATTTAAGGGCTCTGCAGTTGCCTAATCTGACACAGAGACCACCTTGACCTGCGGGAAAAATCACTTACCAACAATAAGTCATATCGCTCATGATGATGCAGACCAGCTTTCAGCTCCTGTTACATTATGATGATTTCACCAGGTCAGAATTAAAGCTTAAAAAACCTCAGGGTTTGTGTTTGATTTGATCCCTCCCCTCTTTTCCTCAGGTTTTTATTTGACAGTGAGCAGCAGAGAGTCGGACGGGTGAGGTCGAGCGTGATGTGAAACTGACCTGTCTGAACTTGGCTCTGGCTTCTTTCTCCTTCATTCTGCCGTGAGCCACGAGGTAGTCAAATACTTCCCCTGGAAGAAAAAACAAAGGGTATGAACACTGGCTGTGGTTCATCCGTCACATCAGCCCTGTGCTGTCAATCTGGAGCAGGAAGCAGCGTAAACACAGGACCAGAAATCACCTCACAACATCAGACTGTGACCCATGAAAGACGTGACTCTGGCCCATGGAGGTGTTATAATGCTGTGGCTTCATCAAAATCTGTGAAGGCAGCAGGGACGGGCCCTAAATTTGGGGGATTGTTTTATTTTAAGATTGTAGAAGTGAGAACTACAAGGAAAAGCTTTTGTGTATCTGTGTATGGTGTCAAACTTTGAAACGGTCTGAGTGGTGAAATGAAACAATGTCCAAACATAGAGCAGTTAAGAAAAAGTATAAAAACATGATTTTTAATAGGTACAGGGATGAGACTGTATAAAGGTCACTGAAGGATGAAGTAGTTTCTCTTGTTCCTTTTGTTTATTTATTTATTTTTCTCTGATTACTATTTGTGTTATTATATTATTAATATTTGGTTACTTTGTTTATGTGTGATTATTTTTTATTATCATTATTATCATTATTTGGAAGTGGGTTAATTACTGCTTACTTGTGTAAGGTGAAGGGGTGGGACCAGATAAGTTTCGACTTCCTCCTACTCCTTTTAGAACATGGAAATTTATTTTTCTCTTTGGTTGTTGCTGTTTTTATCTTGTTATATGTTTATTTACTTGTTCATGTTCAAAATAAAAAAAGAGAAAAAATAAATAATTATACAAACACTTGGACGGGCCTGTGTTTAAAGTTTCATGATAAATCACATTCCAGTAAGATGCTTTTGTCTGCGAGTCCTTAAACATATTCGAGTGCACATTTGCACACTGGAGCCAAACATTTGACCCCTTGAGGTCAAGTTCAGCAGAGCAGCATGTCAGCTGGTGAGCTGCTGCCTCCTTATTAGGATAGAAAAGACAAAAATACCCCAAACTAAGAGCAAAGAGAGAAAGATTAGAGGAGCATGAGGAGAGAAGAAAGAAAAATAAAGACACTATAAAAATAGAAAAGTGCATGGGAAACAGCTGAGTAAGCAGGATGACACAGAGGGAGACAGAGGAGAAAATATTTAAGAGTTTAGCAGTAAAACATTTTCATCATCTCTGTGAATACGGCAGCAAGGCTGGCCTTGATAACCTACTTTAACCATTTAGCAGGCTGAAGTGAATAATTCAGGCAACGTAATCAAATCAACTTTATTTTTCTAGTGTGTCTGGTAGAATCAAGAACTGGTTCTGGTTCACAATCAGTTCTAATTAGTTTGAGAATCAGTATTGTTTGCTTTTATGCTTAATGATCGTCTTATAAATGCCATTCACTTAGCTCTGAGTGGGTTATAAAACAAGACAGAAGAAGTCGAAACTGCTGTTTACTTCTACTCATGGAGCTGCCAACAGCACAACAATATGTCCAGATAATTTTATCCGAGGGTGGAATCAAAACAACTCTGACAAATCTATATTTCCCCACATAGAGGAATTTAATAAAGAATTGGACCAACCAGCAGAATAAATAATAAGACTGGTATTAGTTGAACTTATAAAGGATTTGTCTCACCTCCACTGGCATACTCCATGATCAAGTAAAGAGTCTTCTCAGTCTCAATCACCTCAAACAATTGAACTGTAGGAAAAAGAGTGAATGTAAAGATCGGGCATGGAATAAAAAACTA
The DNA here is from genome assembly GCA_037902135.1 of Cetoscarus ocellatus. NCBI lineage: Eukaryota > Metazoa > Chordata > Actinopteri > Labriformes > Labridae > Cetoscarus > Cetoscarus ocellatus. The sequence continues at coordinate 1,681,752 of JBAMNC010000189.1, read as the reverse complement.
ATAAAAGACACTGTGCTGTGTCACTCACCTATGTTGGGATGGTTAAGAGTTTTCATGATGCGTACCTCTCGAAACAGCTGAAACAGATAAAAAAAAGATCAATTAATTTATAGCCATGCAGCTTCACTTATAAGTTGTAAAAGTCTTAATAGATAAAAAATCCAAAAGATAATTGAGTAATGGCAAGGATCTGTCGGTCTGGGAGAAACTAAAGAGAAAAAAGTCCAGTAGATTTAAGTAAGAAAACAGTTTAAGAGGAGGTTAAGGAAGAGACCATGTCATGGGACAAGTTAAAAAAATGTTCAATATTTCAACTAGACAGCAGAGGCCAGAACTGTGACAAGATTATAATCATTTAAAATAATGGGGAAGCCCTCCAGAATTCTTCCAAGTAACAGAGAAGAGACTCAAAGTATGAAAATACATTCACTGAGCACTTTATTAGGCACACCTGAATGTTTGGTAATGCAAACAGCTAATCAGCCAATCTCATCGCAGCAACTTATTGCATTTAGGCACGTATACATGCTCAGGATGACCTGTTGAAGTTAAAACCAGGCATCAGAATGGGAAAGCAACTGCTGATCTACTGGGATTTTTATGCACAATCATCCCCAGGGTTTACAGTGAATGGTCTGAAGAAGATGAAAATATCCAATGCTTTGTTGATGCCAGAGTTCAGGGAAAAATGTCCTGTGTTTCCACATGATAGAAACGCAACAATTACCCCCAAAAAACAGTCATTACAACCAAGACACACAGAAGACCATTTCTGAGTGTTGAACCAGATTGGCTACAGCAGCAGAAGACCACATCATTTACGTCAGAACAGGAAAATGAGGTTTTAATTTGTTCAAGATCAACAAAGTTAACAATGGAAGATGGGAAACATGTGTCCTGGTCTGATTGGTCTCAATTTTTGCTTCGTCATTCAGATGGTAGAGTCAGAATTTGGCTAAAACATCATGAAAGAACAGATCCATCCTGCCTTGTATCAACGATTCGAGCTGGTGGTGGTGTGATGGTTTGGGGGTAATTTTTTAGGCGCATTTTGAGTTCTCTTGTGACAACTGAGCTTTGTTAAAACCCCACAGCATCCCTGAGTATCACTGCTAACCATGTCCATCCCGTTATGACCACAGTGGACCATCTTCTGATGGAGACTTCCAGCAGGATAACTCTCCATGTCTCAAAGCTCAGATCATCTCAAACTGGTTTATTCAACATGATAATTTCAGAATAATTAAGTGCAATAACCCAGGTTTATTCTGAAATAAATTCAGAAATAATTCAGTGCAATAATCCAGCTGCATTCTTACTCCAGCACGTTTACTGTTTTAGTTTTATACTTTTATATGTTTACTGTCTGTTTTTCAACTTTCTGTTTTTTATACTTCTTGTTTTTAAACATTTATTCAATTCTATGTACTTGTGCCTTAAGTGTTGCGATCTCAGCCATTTGTGACGAAATTTCATTCATGTTTGCAGCTGTATACCCCAACGTTTGCAGTATATTTGGAATGACAATAAAGAATCTATTTATCGCTATGTCTAATGAGTTCACTGTACTCCAGTGGCTTCTACAGTCACCAGATCTTAATCCAATAAACACCTTTGGGATGTGGTGGAAGAGGGGATTTGCATTATGAATGTGCAGCCAACTAATCTGCAGCAACTGTGTGATGCTATCATGGAGACAGGTCCAACCTGTGTACTTAATAAAGTGGCCAGTGAGTGTTGATTTGCAGTGAAAAACACAACAGTTTAAGGCACTCTTGATTAAAAACACATCCAGGCTGACCTTTATTGAAGCCTTTGTGCCTCATCGTCTCTCTGTCTTTTGTTTTTCTCATCCATTCGTCACACGCCTCGTTCTATCTTTATTTAATTCGTTCATTTCCCAGCTGGTATATAGACGCTGCTCCCTGAACACATCCCCCCACTCAATCCTACACCCACCCTAGACCTGGGACCACCCATGGGACGTCTGATAGGTAGTGGGCTGACAGTGGAGCCTCCCCCCGTGGGTGTGCTCTGCCTCTCCCCCATCATCCATCACTGAGCTCCAGACTGCTGCCTCATCCCGCCTGCCTCACTCTGTCTAATTAAAGTAATGTATTTGTCTGTGAACTCCATTTTAAAAGATTACAGCGGGGACGTGCCAGCAGCCAGCGCTGGATCCATCACAGCAGAATACGCTGATGGGCTCTTCTGACGCAACACCAACTGGAAAAAATAGAACCTTTATTTATCTGACGGGACCTCATGAATATCAGATAAAACATCACATGGGTATGATGGAGCATTAAAACTGGATTAAAGGCAACAATGAGTTTGTGCTTCAGTTTGACAATTAAGCACAGCGTGTTTTTGCACCCTCATGAAGAGTTGAACTATTGTAATAAAGGCAGTCGTCCATCTTTGGCTGTTTGGATTTGGCTATTGGTGACAAAGTGAGACATTCTGACCCTTAAAGGGAAATGTGACTGTGTGTGCAGAGAAAAGGACAAAGTGTGTGTGTCATAGAGGCAGAGTGTGTGAGCAGGAAACTGAAACAGAAATAGAGATTGAGGAAAAATAACAATGCACAGGAGGTGAGGGGCGTGGAGGGTGAAAGGACGAGGAAAGAGAAAATATGAAAGAGGGATGGAAGCATGAAAGAGCGAAAAGTGATGTTTATTATGCATGAATTATCAAATCACAAAGAAATTGATTTTTAAATGTTTGCTTTTACTTTCAAACAAGTTAAAAATCATAGTCAACTTTTTTTCCCCAATTTGTTGAATTGAATTGAACACACATCTGTTTCAAACATTATTAAGGGTAAATCATATGAATATAACAAAATATAAAAGATCTTATGTGACTCTGCCACTCCCTTCTGGAATTTTCTCAGTCACCCTGCAGCTCTTGCTAGCCTAAAGTCTCTGAGAGAAAACATGATATTTTAGAGGAATAAGTTATTACAGTAAGTGCAATTACACTTCTTCCTTCTTCTTTGTTGTCTTCTTCTTCATCTTCTTCTCTTCTTCTACTTTGTCTTCTTATTTCTTTGTCTTCTTCATCTTCTTCTTTTACTTTGTCTTCTTCTATCTTCCTCTACTTTGTCTCCTTTCTTCTTCCTTTTTCTTCTACTGTGCCCCCTTTCTTCTTCTTCTTCCTTATTTGACTTCTTCTTTCTTCTTCTACTTTGTCTTCTTTCTTCTTATTTTCTCTTCTTATTCTTTCTTCTTCTAGTTTGTCTCCTTTCTTCTTCTTTCTTCTTTTTCTTCTTTCTTCTTCTTCTTTCATCTTTCTTCTTCTTCCTCTTCCTTCGCCTTCTTCCTCTTCGTATCCTTCTTCTTCTATCTCCAAAATTGCTCAGGTAGTGTCAGGTTTGGGAGCACATCCCAGGTCATCACTTCTCCATCATTCCTGATGTCTGCATCACCAGCTGCTTCGTTCATAAAGGTTTACGTGTGATGAAGTCTTAGGGCTCAGGAGCACTTGCTGCACTTATACTTTACTACACTCCATTATGTTGAGATACACCTTGTGTCCCAGTTTCATACCAAAGAAACCCTGTGTGCTATAACGGAGATCAAACAGGCAGCTCTTTATCTCCGCCTGCTGAGATGGAGCTGTGCAGGTTTAAGGAGCTGAACTGAGCTGAACCCTCTTTTAATGAAGCTCTATCTGTGCTCCGCATGAAGGTGAGACATCGCCAGACTCAGAGAGTAGGACAAGATGGAGCTCATAACAAGAGTATGTTTCAAAATAAAACACAATGACACAACACTAAAGTCTGACACTGAATTTAAAGTATGGCTGAATGATTTTAGGAAAAGATCTAATTGTGACTCAAGATGTTCTTCAAATAAAGCTTCAGTGCAATATTCACTGTGTTTACAGTATAGATAACAGTAAGGAAATCAATGATCAAAAGCACATAACACATTATTAATCATTTAATATTGATGATAAATAATCTGTTTTCATTATTTATGGGATACTCCAACTTCTACTCCTAAAACAAGGCTTTGTGTTGTTAACCTGCTTACTGCTTCATATGGCCTGTAAATTTGTAAAATAGTAGGAGTAAAACATTTGACCAACAGATCCTGGGTCAGTCAGGAGTGCTGCGAAAATTAGCAGCTTTGGTGATCACACGATTGCGTTGTCTGAAATTGCGATTTTGATCTGAAAACGACAAATCTTTCAGCCCTAATTTAAAGGATGAAACACGAACAAAGACAAGTGAGGGTGAGGCACCCACAGATGTTGCACCTACAAACTTCAACACCACAACAAGACACTGCGTCACAGTGAAACCATAACATCAGCAGAGTCTGACCAGTCAATGAAGGCAAACTACACAAATCTAAGTGTTTCTTCCTGCGTATTTGTCCGTCTCTTGCCTTCTAAAGTCACACCTGTGTCTCCATGTTAAAGAATTTGCTCTTCAGGGAGGGAACAACACTCTCAATGACATAACTTTACATTTCCCCAGGTGATGCGTGCACGCCTGTCTGCTCTGTGTGCATGTTTTCACTGATATCACCTCAGACAGATTCCTCGTATTCAATGAGCCCAAAGGAAAAAGACCGGTTTAGGTTAAGCACACAAACACACATCCTCCCACAACCACACACACACACACACACACACAAACTCACAATGACTTGGCAGTAGTATGCAGCAGTATATAAGACAAGTCCAAGACAAGACACAAAGACACACAGATCATCAAATGAATAACAAGAAAAAAAGATCTGATGTGTATCAGGAACTTGATATTAGGGCTGAATGATTTTAGGAAAAGATCTAAGTGCATTTTTCTGGCAGATACTGTGATTTCAATTCAATTCACGATTTTCTTCAAATCAAGTTTCAGTGTAATATTCACTATGTTCACGGTATAGACAACAGCAAGGAAAGCACATAACACATTATTCATCATCTAATATTGATGATAAATAATCTGTTTTCATTATTTAAGGAATACTCCAAATTCTACTCCTGAACAGAGGCTTTGTGTTGTTGACCTGCTTACCAGCACCTCTATAAATGCAAATTGCTGCAAATTTGTAAAATAGTTGACACAGCAGATCTGGGTCAGTCCGGAGCGCAGCAAAAAACTGCAGCTTTGGCGATCACATGATTGCGTTGTCTGAAATTGTGATTTTGATCTGAAAACAATAAATCGTTCATTCCTACTTCCAAGAGCGTGTTTAAATCAGTTATACATTTACTAACTTTGGTGTTTCCCACACAAGTTTATCCACAGCCACTGAAGTATAAGTGCTGAAATGTTTTATCCATAAATGATTGCGAGTGTGAGCAAAAAAACAGAAAAGGAAAGAGAGAGAAAAGAGTGAAACCTGATGAAACCTTTTTATCCTCCCTTGGATTTAAGGTTGTCACAATACAATTGTAAATTTTGATTCAATTCCTGTAAAAAAAAAAAAAATGTATATATATATATATATATATATATAAATATATAAATATATAAATATGTTTTTATAGGGGTGTCGAAAATAATCTTTTAATCGATGCATCGTGATGTGGAGGTAGATGAAGACATACTGATGCAGAGATGGTCAATAATCATTTAATCTGCTGCTTGACCTAGGCATCTGTTTTGTTTCTGAGAAAGAAAATCAAGTTTATGAATACTCATTGAAATTTTTTATTTTTATTGACAACCTGCAGCGCAAGAAATGCCTGTCCAGGTAGAATAACTGACCATATGTCGACCATTTCCAGCACATTCTTAATCTTTCCTTGTATTGGACATTCATTAATGATGAGGTTAAAACTTATGTACATTCTTCCAATATATGGGACACACATGGCCAACATGTACAGCAGGGATATTGGCTGTAAATACATTTATTAAGTTAGTTTTTGCTCCCCTACTCATAGTATTGCAGTATTTTCATCTCTCATGGTCACCACTGTATTTGTGATAAGTAGTGTTGCCAGACTCTTGTCTGTGCACACCCCTATTTATTTCATACTGTTATTAGAAAACCAAAGAAATAAAGTAAACAACTTTCTTTTTTAACGTATTTTTCCTGACTCAGAGGACAAAAATGTCGCCAAGTCCAAAAGACAAAAATAGGACTGTACGATTACAGCGGTGATTGATTACTTTTGGCTGTCATTAACTCATTACTTTTATTTTGTGGACAACTTTCTGTTACATCACAGCAAGAAAAGATATTAGAGAATCTGAGCTGGGGCCAGCTGCAGAGATATTTCAATATGTTTGATTGATAGGAGCACTTTATACTCAATCACAATGCTGAAAAACTGCACCTCCAGGTTTTCTGCCATTTTGTGCAGGTCCATTTTCCACCGTGCTGTCAGCAGCTGAACCGTCCCTCTAAAATCATCGATCTCCTGATTCACTGTCATCACTTACAAAGCACTTACCAGAACATCTGACCTGAACTGACCGCTCAACTCCAGCTTCACTGTCCTGAAACAGATCAGTGATCAGGAACAACAAAAACACTCTCAGAGAGAGCCTCGTGATCTTTGACATTACAGCTCACTAAAATATTTCCAACAACTCTCAAGGGGTGTATACAGAAGCTTTCTTTTTAAATTCAACACTTTTTAAGCCCATCCTCAAACATTTACGAGTCAATAACATCTTCAGTTTCTATCCAATTACATAAGCTTTAAAATCAGGTCATGTGCAAATTTTGTGTACAAACGTGGTTAAAAATGTTCAAACACCTTTGTAGATGAAATTAGACGAGGATAAAAGCTTTAATTTAATTTCTGTTAGTAAAATTCAGAGAGAATTTCCAGTGTGTAGGTCCCCTGCTCATGCTTGTGTCGTGAACATTCTTAAAGGTCATGTGTCAATTAAAATATCTTCTGTTCCTCAATTAAATCAAAACTAATCCAGAACTGAAAGTGTTCAGCGCCTGCACTTGGTCAGGCGGACTAAATCCTGTTAAATGCTGTGTAATACGGCCACCTGCCACTAGTTGGGGTTGTAGGTGCAGTCTTCGATCCTGCCATCCGGCCCATTGATGCACTTTAACCCAGAAATACACACCAGACTTAACAGAGTCCTCTGTGCCATACAATAAAAATAAAGCTGCATTTAGGCAGCATCAGGCAGCACTTCATTAAACAGTAACGTCCGTGGGCTTTGCTAGCAATGCTAACGTTAGCCGCACTCTGCTTGACAATGTAATTCAACGCTATATTAGCTTACTGTTGTGATATTTGAGAAAACAGAAGCCACAACTCACTGCTTTTTGTTTGGTCTTATGCTTACATACCCACTGTGAGGTGAACTCTGGTCAGCGAACCAAGACCCCAGTTTTCAGGTGGACCTGATTTAAGTTCTTTGGTCCGCACCAGAGTTCACACACCCCAAAACAAATACACTTTCCAAAAAAGTGAATCAGAGTTTGTTCAGTCTGGACCTAATGTGTCATAAGTGTCTTGCCAAAGGACACACTGACATGTGACAGCCAGAACTGGGAGCAAAACCCTCCATCTTCTGACTGATTTCCAATCAACTCTTCAGGCTGAGCCACCAACGCCCACACATGATAAACAAAACAGGCCTGACTGACACTCCCAAGGGAATTGGAAGTTTATTTTTTAACCCAGCAACAGTAAGAGCCATCGAACGTTCAACCAGTGCAAAGATTATAACAGACACAAGGCCCCATTATTGTCTGTACTTATTGTATTTATGTGCTTCAAGACCTGAATGATTTTGATGAATCTTATGGAAACTGGACATCTTATTACATTTGAAAATTCACCCTGAACTGAGTAAAAACAAATATGTGAGGCTGATGCATTGATTTGACAATAATGGATGAATTACAGCACTATACAAGCTCTACAGACATGAACAGTTTCAGTGATTCAGTTTGATTTTCTATCCCTGGATGAGATTTTCAATGTCTCACTGAAATTACTGACACGTAAAAACAAATCAAATCTCAGCCTGGTTCTTGTTCATGTGATTTTTATTTAGCTCCACAGACAGGAAGCTGCATTGTCATAAATACAAATGCATGCCGATCCTTTGGGAGTGTGTGTAATTGAATTAAGTGCATGATGCATCAGCTGTTCATCTGAGCTTTAGGAAGAATTATCGGCTTATCCTCTCCTCCCTCACCTCTCCCTAAACACACATTAACCTCTCTCTGTCTCTGCACGATCCTTCACCTCTCCTCCTCACACATTTCTCTCCTTTTCTGAAGACTTCCTTCAGTAAGAGAAATTCAATCAGTGGAGATGTTACAGCGTTAGAGATAAAAATAACAGCCAAGCTCAGTTTCCAAGACGATAAAAAGAGACTTCAGGAGCAGAAACGTCAGCAGTTGGACAGGAAATTGTCGAGTCACTGGTATTGATCAGCAGTCCAATCAATCCTCTGCACGTTGATGCTGTGATGTCCTGCTGTGAAGCAATAATAAGGTTATTTACTACGTTTTTGGGGCTGTCCAGTCTTCTTGTCAGATTGATTTGGGCTGGGCAGTATATTGAGTTTTTGAGATATATCAATACATTTTAGAATGACATACAGTCAATATTGGTTTTGGTTTGTTTGTTGATTTTAAGAAATAAATGCCTTATACTCAGTGAAAAAGTTGTTTATATGAAGAACCACTCACAGCAATGTGTTAACAGACCACAAGATAAATGGTGGGTTGTTTCTGTTTACACGTCATGATTTAAAAGTGCTTTTCCAATGGTTGTACCACCTCATAGATTTGGCACAAGGTGCTTAGTTTCCATTTAAAGATAATACCTTCTTAACTTAGGAAAAGTCATCAAAGTGGCCATTAGGGCTGATATAAAATCGATTAATCCAAATTATTTTCTGCAGAATATCTAAAAATTAAAAATCAAGTGTTTTTCTGGACTTTCTCCAGTTGTAAGTTGTTGCAATGTTTGAAAATATAAATACTGAAAATTTGGTTTTCATGAAGGAAGGCCCGGGAAGGTTTTGAACTAGCACATGTTTAGCTAATGTTTGCTCTTTAAATGAGATTAAATATTAATCAGACAGTTCTGTGTTAATATGCTGTGGAAAAAGCTCAGCTTTCAGTGTTTATGTAGACAAACTACATAATAAACATTTTATGACATGCACTTTAACTTTAAGAGGGAGATTCTGTTTTTTTTGGGAAGATATATATTTTGACAACAAAAAAATCAGATCATGTCAATTTTGTGTCACTTGGAGGTTTTTTGTTTTTTGAGAGGGAAAAAAAAATCTACTAAAATCACAAATTTTGTTCAAAAAAATTGGGGATTTTATTTCAGGCCACATCACCCAGCCCTAGTGCCCGTGTTTAACTGCTGTGACCTCCACAGAAAACAACAATGGAGGACACGAAGGTGATGGTGTAGCTGGCCCTCAGGCTGAGACTAAAGCCAGATTCACACTGCCATTTCAAGGTGTAATATTTACCCCCTCTGAACGTTGAAGGGATAAAATGGGAAGAATAAGTAGACCCCCTTTTTGCCTCCTCAAGAGACAGTGACAGAGGTGTGATATTTGAGGTACGCAGACTCAGCAGGAGACAGGAGCGCTGCGAGTGAGCATCTTTACCTTTCTGTGTATCTGGGGGCATGCATCCAATCCATATTATAGTCGCTGCAAGGAAAACAGTTTTGTTCTTAAGATGGTTGCTCAAAGCTAGACCAAATCCTTAAGCACAGCAGAGTTTTGGAATTATTGTGCATTCCAGCTGATCTCGGAAGTTGGATTCTCTGAGCTGCGAATTAGATACATCGCTGGGAACGCCCCCTTTGGTCGGAATTTCCTTCAGGGAAGTTCGCCAACCTCCAAGTACCCTGACTTCACCAGGTTGTAACTGGAACACGTTAAAATGGGATGTGACGTAGTTCCCACTTCCAAGTTTCAGATTAATAGAAAGCATCATTAATATTGCAGGATGGATAACAGGAGGCATGGTGGACATCCGATTCATGACGCTCCTGATTGACAAAACTCTGCATAATCAGTGGTTTGACTTGTCTTTGTGTCACATTTTAGCTTCTCTAGAATCTGCCAGGGGTGACACAGAAAAAGCACCAAATACAATCCATAATAGGGGGGTAAGAAGAGCTGAGGCAAGTCAAGCCAAAGCCAAAAAGTACAAAAACACCACATGTGCCAATTTCCTAATTTTTTTTACAATGTAGACAGTGTTCAGGAACTGAGAGGGATTTTTTTTTATGATTTGAAAATGAAACAATTTCCACGAAAGACTGTCTGGGATTTTCTTGTTGCAGTTCCGTCAAACAGGAAGGGTGTTGTTGGCTTTTCACAAGAAAGCTGTCAAAGTTTATTACACTGGTATGGAAAAAACGCTGAGGTATACACTCACCAGCCAATAGTAACACCCAGTTAACAGGTGGGTGTTAATGCAAACACCTGATCAGCTAATCACATGGCAGCAACTGAATGCATTTAGGCATGTAGATGTCAAGACAACCCGCTGAAGGTCAAACCGAGCATTAGAAAGGAGATGGAGGGTGACTCTGATGCAGAACCATCTTAAGATTTAAGATTTATCTAAAATGGTACAAAAAGGCGAAAATGTCCAGTAAGCAAAATGCATATTTAATGCCAGAGGTCAGAGTGAATCAAGATGGCAGGAATGCAACAGTATCTCAAATAATCATTCTCCACAATTTAGATAAGTGGAAGACCACTGCTGAATGCACAACATGTCAGATCTTAAAGCAAATGGGCCACAGCAGAAGGAGTGTTTGCAGCACCTTTGTCAGAAAGAATGAAGGTACTTCTGAAGGTATAAGGATTTGAACCTGGTACCGTCATAGTGTAGCTAATAGATTCTGCATGGCTACCTAATATTAATAAGATATGACTTAGGACCACATAACCCAGCTCTAGATTAGGTTCAGCCTCAGCTCACTGGTCTGACAGTTTAACTTTACTCCCTCCCTCTCATCCTCTTTCTTTCTTACTGGTTCTCTCCCACGGCAATGGTCCGCGTCACAGTTGCCTTTTGCTAAAGTTGTTAATGAAAGCTGTTATAGCAAAAAAGAAAGAGTACTGTCTAAACCAGTGATCATCAACTATATTTGTAAAAGGGCTTTTTATTTCTTGGTAGATGCTTTGATTAACTATAATTAATTTTATATTTTGAATATCTAACATTTATTTACTATTTTATAGCCTTTAAAAGTGAGACCAGTCCCTGTCACATACCCTGCAGATAACCACATGGGGTTTCATTCATAGTTGTAGGAATTTGACAACAGTGGTTGAACTAGGGCTGAAATGTATTATTTTATATTATTGTTGCAGAAGATTTACAGATAACATATCAAGATTTCTTTCTTTGACTTACTTCATTTGTATGTTGCGGCCTTTGTTTAAAACTATAAATACTGAAAATGTACACAGTTCTCATAATGGCCGGCCTGTCAGATTTTGCACATGTAAGCATATTTTTAGGCTTGCATTTGTTTATTTTAGTTTTATACTAAAGATAGTGCAGCTTTTGTGTTTACGTAAAGAAGCCTGCCTACATCCAAACTACAAAACTACATTTGATGACAAAATTACAGCATGCACTTTAAGTTTAAGAGGTAAATTCTGTTTAGTTTTGAAGAAAATGTTGATAACAATAGGGGGGACTTATTTAATGCAGTTTGTTTCCCTACAAGGTTTTTTCATTGAGAGGGGAAATACAACTTAAATCATAAATCGAGTTTTGTGAAAAAAAAAAAAAACAGAACAAAACAAAACAAAACAAAAACAGGAATTTATTTTGGACCATATATCCTAGCCTGAGGCTGAACATTTTATTTAAGTCTGTGAAAAGCCTAAACTTTGTCAAAATTTTGGAAAAAAAAAAACAGTCAGAACTCTGAGATTTTAGTCAGAATTGTAAGACTGAAGTAAGAATCCTGGAAGTAATGCCAGAATTTCTTCAGAGTTCTGATTTGATCTAAAAATTCTCACTTTTTTCCACAGGGTTGTGCTTTTCTTCAATGGCCTTTTCAGAATTCTGTTTTAAATCGCAAAATTCAGCTCTTCTCTTAGAATTCTGACAATTTTTTTATAGTCATCATAAAAAAATTAAAACTCTAAGAAATGTCTTTGGCCCTAATCTCCTCGATTGGCCCTAATCTCCTCTTGGGCTTGATTTGGTCCCAGGCTGCCAGTTGGTGATCGCTGGTCTAAACAGTTAAAATACTTTATCTGAAAATTAGGGACATGTGCAGGGGCTTGTTTGTGTTTTACAGTTATAAAAATAAATGATCAAATATTCTGCGGGATATTTGCATTTTCTTCTTGTTCATGCTTCTACGTTTGCTCCCACAGACCAAAAACATATTTGTCAGGTAAATTTCTGAATCCAAAATTGCCCATAGGTGTGAGTGTGTGTGCAAATGGTTGTCTGTCTCTGTATGTCAGCCCTGTGATTGGCTGGTCCTGGCTGTATGCCACCTGTCACACAATGGCAGCTCCAGCCCTGTGCTACCCAAAGAGACAGGTGAATAGATGGAGTGAAGTTTGTACAGCCTAAATTCAACCTGTTTTCAGAAGCTCTGGTTTAAAAAGTGTTCATCACTCAGGGGACACAGTATCATCATCTCTGAGCCACAGCATTTCTCAGATCCAGAAAAAGACTTCAGTATCAAACAGTGGTGCACTCGTTTTAGGAGTCCTTCCCCCTCCTCTCCCCGCCCTCTCCTTTCAGGCAGCATTAGCCAATCTCAGAGTGCTAACATCCTCTGCCAGGAATTATTAATCAACTGCTAAGTCAGAGCTCTTGTTCCTTTTCACTGAGGATTTACACAAAGCACCTTACTGACCCAAAGTCAAGATTTTCTCTCTCTGACTTTCTCCCTCTGACTGAGGGTTGGTTTGATTCATGTGTCTGGTCTGCCAGTCTGTTGACCTGTGACCTGTTAGTCCAGGCTGTATTTACTTGTGTTTTTAAGTCTCCTTCACAGACTAACACACTCACACAAAGAGAGAGGGTGACAAGAGGGAGACAGAAATGACGCACAAAGACAAAAACGATGTTGAAACGGAGAAATGAGGAAGTGATTATGCTTGTCCAGCAGGCATATTTAAAAGGACGTCTCCAAAACACGACACAGAGTCTTCGTGCACAGTGTTTCAGACACTTCCTCTTATCAGCTGCAGCCAATCATGAGGCAAGAGAAATTCATAAATAAGGGCGACGACAGCGAAAGACAAAGGACAGAATGAGAGGGACGACTGAACACACGGGCCTTTCTCTCCACTCCTACGTCATACAGCAACCTCTGAATGAGCCTCTGTTTGTGTGTGTGTCTGTGTGTGTGCACAGTCTGAGTAATACACAGTCTATTACTGACACATTTCTGCACTTCAGACGGTAAGAGGCATCTCCAAACCGGCAAACAGGGTTTGATTTAACCTTGTAAACAGTTAAACTACAAGTATTAAAGACAAACATGGTCTTTCAGCCAGTGTTAATGTTGACAGCACTTTTTAATCTAGTTTCAGTTGTAGTCTTTTGCATAAAATATATTTTAGTTTTAGTCATAATTTAGTCATCTACATTGTTTTAATTTTAGTCGAGTTTTAGTTGATAAAATTTCACAACATTTTAGTCAATGAAATCCACTGTAAATTTAGTCGACTAAAATATGAAGTGTAAAGGGTAAGGTGTTTTTTATATTTCCTTGAATTTCTGAAGTCATGTTTTACACTTGGATAAAATGAAACATCTAATAACCCTTTATTGAACACTAGTAAAGTATGTATATATAAATTAACAGAACCAAATTAACTTTTGTGTGAAATGCAGTCACCTTTATTTAGGCTACCTGGCAGAGCATCTCAGTTACAATACCAGAATTAACAACAAACAGTGAACCTGCTCTACATAAATATATCAATTCATAAAGAGAGGAGCTCTGATTGGATCGCTCCACAACTTATCCCACCACCACCAAGCTAAGGCAGCTGTGATTGGATATATTCCTAACTTGTCTCTACTTTCTACATGACCAAATAAGGTCTGATTGGATTAAGTCTCTGTCAAACATTTTAGTCTAGTTTTTATCTCTTGATGAAAATGTCAGTTGATTTAGTTTTAGTTTTTGTCCATGTGTACTTGTTTTTATTAGTTACTATCTCGTTTTCGTCAGGGGAAAAAAGGTTGTTGATGAAAACTATGACAAAAATAATTAGTCAACAAAATTAACACTGCCTTCAGAAGAGAAAAGCTCAATGGAGAACATCACACAGACTGCTGGTTTTCATTTCTTGACTTGACACACTGCAGGTACTTAGTCCTGATGACTGGGGACAGAGGCAGGTTAACACTATCTACTGTCATGGACTCGTGAGTAAGGCAAGACATCAAAACAAAACAATGTTGGCGTAACCGGCTCAATTTGGCGATAATACCTGGCCACAGATTGAGGTGGGTACCTCCAAAAGTGACCCTGTGCAGTATTAAACCTAAATGCTGTCAACTGTTCAGTTAAGCTGAGTTCACACAACTTTTTTTTTATCCCACAAGGGGCAATTCACTTGAAGCTTTCCAGTGTACGTTCATGTATACAGTCAGTCAACAACATAAATAAATAATCAATCTGTCAATGAAACATATTTAAGCATGGGACAGAGGGAGATGTCTGAACATTATACAGATTGTAGAGCAAGGTAAAACAAGATAAGATAAAAGATAAAAGCAAGTGAGGTAAAAACAAGAAGATGTAAAAACTGTAAACACAGTAATAAAAAAAAATCTGATGCACTGTGCCAGAGCACTGTGCTAACTTCCGGTGCTGCTCGAGTGGCAGCCGGTTACAGCAGCTCCTGCTCGTTTGAGTGTTTTCCTTTGATTTTTAGTTACTTTTAGTTACTTTTTGTAAATCATACTGCTATTTTCATGCTATTTTCATACAATTTTTATACTTATTCTTTGTCAACGTTGTCCCCTTTGCTGCTGTAACATTGCAAATTTCCCCGTGTGGGACGAATAAAGGTTTATTCTATTCTATTCTATTCTAGTTTAGAGCTAACTACTAAGTTGATAATAATAATGAATAATAATGTTATTTATTATTCTCAGAGTGACTTTGGCAGTCCTAACATCACCTGCTTTTGTTCCTGTCTGGTCCAAATGTTTGCGACTGCATGTGAAAGTTAAGAATGAATTTTTTTTTCTGTGTATTCTGTTCCTAAATCTGTGAGAATTCTGGATTACAAAAAGTTTAACATCCAAACAAGCACTTGAACAAAGCAGAGCAGAAACTAAGCCATCTTGCAGCCACTGAAGCATCTGCCAATTCAGAGTTAAAAGCAAAAAGCAACGAAGCGGATGCTCAGCGTCCTGGCATGTGTTTTGTGACTCTAATGAGTGACATTACTCAAGGATTTCCTCATTCTGACTGTCGCCAGGGGACATTTGAATAGACTTTTGACCCTGCTTTGCCTTTTGTTGCCTGTTGCTGGGAGAGCTGCTCTTTCTACATTTTCAGAGTAAGAGGCCTAATATATGAACCCCTCCTCCCAAAGCCTCTGCTCCGGAGCTGTACAGCAGTAATCAGAGCTCCCAGGCCTGACGATGAGGAGCTGAATCATTGATGAAGAGAAGCAGAGTTTAGTCAGGCTTCTTCCTATAGCTGCAGATCAGGAGAAGTCTGACTCAGCCTCATTAGACGTGGAGACTTAAATACAGATTTAAGATTCTGGCTTAGTGAAGACGGGGTGGGGGGGTGACAGGGCATCATAATGCTCTTCTTCTCCTCCTCCATTCTTGTTGCTTTTGAAGATGAGCGTGTGGGAAACCTTCTGCTCTGGCTCCGTCTGCCCTCTTGTCCCTTTATTGTCTAATTATACCCTCTACACACTCACACAATAACAACAATGCATACAGCAGCAACAATATGATTATGAGCAGACACCCACACAGGGACAATATGCCTCAGACAATAGCCGTGCAGATAAAGGCCTCACACGTGCACACAAAGGGAGATCAGAAGCTGTGTCAGGCCAGACCTTTATCCTCTTTTATCATGTATGTAGGTCTTCACACACACACAGTCCGTCCTCTTCGGTTCTGCTCTGTATCTTGTCTTTCTCAGGGTCTCCGCTCCTGTGCCAAGGCCCCACAACACCCCCACCCAGCCGAGCGCGGCCGACCCTTTTGTTTGCCCGTCTGGAATTCAGCTCCCGTGGCTGAGGGGGCCTGAGTGAGGGACAAAACACACTCCACCGCAGTAGATGGTGGCCTGAGCTCTGTCCTGCATGCACACTGCAAAAACTCAGATCTAGGCAAGTGTGTTTGTCTATTTTCAAGTCAAAAATATCCAAAATATTTATTCTAATCCACATTTACTTAACCAGCTGAGATAAATATCTAACTTTAAGGAATGAAAGGCAAAAATAAAGCATTGAACTGCTTGTCATGAAGAGAAAATATCTGCCAATGAAACAAGGAAAGTTTGACTCAGTGAGGGTCTTAAATTAAGGTTTAATATCTGCTCAAGTTAAATTTGTCTTGTCTTATTATTACAAGCAACTCAGGCCTTATTTTTTAGTTATTATATCTTTAAATAAGATCTTAATCCAAACATGTAGGGAAATTGTAGATTAGAATAAGTGAAGTGAGATTTTTTGTCTTGAAATTGGACAAATGCTCTCACTTAGATCTGAGTTTTTGCAGTGCACTTCTCTTTTGAGCACATGCACAACATTGATGGCTCCTGACAAAATTATCCTGTTCCCAACGTAACGCCAGGCTTTAGATGGGGCCCTGCATAGTACGGTGGATTATCCAACAACACGCACCGCAGAGCGGAGTGCACAACAAAACACTTCATGCTGTGTGCCAGTGTTTGGAGTAAGAAAAAGAATCTAAAACACAGAATAATATAACACACATTATCCCACTTCACACAGTAAACCTGAAGATGCAATGAACCAAAATAAAAAAGTTATTATGACAAAAGCAAACTCAACACACCACCAGGACTACAAAGAAAAAAAACGTATATAGTGTTAAAATCATGGCACACACAGCAGGAATATCAGGCCTTTGGGTCTGATTCCTGTGGTGGCCTTGAAATGCAAAGCACAACAACAAACAAGAACACAACAACAGGTTGGAAAACATAAAAATATTAAAAACATCAATAAATACAAAAATACCAATAAATTAAAACATACAAAGATGAATAACAAAACAAAAAATACAAAAAATAAATAACACATCAAATAAAATAAAAAACTAAAAACAACAAATCAGATAAATTACAAACTAAACAACACATCAAATCACAAAACAAAAAGAAAACACAACAAGAACTCAAAACCATAAAAAATAAAAAAAAACACAGCAATAACGGGACAAGAAATAAAAAATCACAACAAATTGATTTAACACAACAAGAACACACTACAAAAATAACAAACACAAGAGCAACAGAGCAAATAAATACACATTATCAATTAATTAAACATAACAAGAACAAAAAACCTTAAAACCAACATAACACTACAACAACAGAACAAATAATACACAACAAGAAACACAAAAAGAACGCAAAACAATAACAAATAAAAACATGACAATGACAAGAAAAAAACACAACAAACTGATTAAACACAACAATAAATTGATGTAATAAAATACATAAAACCTAGCAATGTGTTGCTAAAAAACAACTTGCATAACAAAACACAACAACAAATCAAATAAAATCAAAATAAAACAAATTAAAAGCACAACAAATCAGAAAACAAAATCCCTCAATGTCATCTTTTAGTCTTCTGGTTTGTATTAAGTCTTCTCTGGCTTCAGAAAATACAAACAGATCATCAAACTTACACAACAGAACTTTGGAACTTCTGGCTTCCCATGAAAACTGTCATGAACTCAGAGTTTTTACATCCTTGACATCCTGTCAGAGTCGAGAAGTGCTTTGGGGTGACAGCCAGGAAATTTATCGCCAACAAATGGTAAGCGTTAGCATCACAAGACTGGTATAATTAAACAGTTTCAATGAGGTTACTGTTCATGAGGACTTCAGGAGACACTTCCCTGAAGTTTTGAAGAGATTTCCAGGAGTGTGTTTGTGCTGCAGTGAGGCTCTATTGACAGCAGAGAGCAGAGTCGTGATTACAGTACAGCTCTAATGACAACAAACACCCCGGGGAGAAAAAGGAGAAAAGTGGGACATGGAGCAAAGAGAGTGAAGAGAGCGAAGTAAAAAGAGAAATAAAAAAGAGGAGTGGAGGGAGAAGAAAGAGGGCTGGGGTAATCTGAGGAGAAACACAAAGTGAGGAGGGGGAGAGAAAAGAGAGCTTCTGCTACTGTGTGCCTCTGTGTCCCAGAACATCTTTGAATATTGATGCTGTGAAATCACAATAATAATTATGTGCATTTTTATGAAGCAACAGAAACAAATAAATCTCCCTTAAAAGAGTCTGAAGGTGCATAAATACACTTCAGTTTGAGCAGATGTTTGATTTAAATTCATGCCTCCCTTCAAACAAAGAACAAATAAACTTGTTGTTATGAGTTAATATGTGAAGAAATTATAAACTGTGTGAACATCCTGCACATACATTAAGACTGAATGAGTGTTTCTTAGTTTATTTAATCACTGCTGTGTTGTTTTCATTTCTCATTTGTATTTACTCTGCAGCTCTTTGATAAAATCCTGTTTTCTGAAGAACTTTATCAATACAGTGGATTGGACTGATAAACACATTAGTTTTACAGGTGAACATGCTTAAAATCATATTCCATATGTTATAAAAAGGGTCAGTATTCTTAAGTTGACAAGACTTTTTGGACCTTTGATTTCCAGAGCTTCAGTATTACCAAACCTGAATGAAATTTATGGATACAAGCAGAAGTACAAGTCTCTAAATAGTAAAATGATGCACATGTTTGTTTCTATAAACTCTGTTTCTTATCAGGTAAACAGCTTGTACCTGTGTATTTTTAAAGTGGGAGTCCCAGTCCACAGGTGGCCATGGGGGGCGAGAAAGCTTAAAGGGAACAGGGGGTAAAACAGAAACGAGATAGAAAAGAGCTCTGAGGGCACAGACCTCCAACTCTGTCAGCGAGTTATTGTCAAAAAAGTTGAAAACGGCTGCACCTTGGACTGTTAAAAAATCCTTTCAAAATTAAATCACTTCTTCCCTGTGCCATGACCCAAACATGTTCACAACTTTTTGAGTTACCCCGTCCACAAACTAACCAACAAACAAATTAACAAACAAATAAACAAATTAACAATCTAACTAACTAACAAATGCCAGCAAAAACATCACCTCCCAGGTGGAGGTAAGTACTTTCCAGGCCTAAAACAGTAATTTCAAACTTGGTCTTATAGTAGGAGAACTCTCACCAGATTGAATGTCTATCCCATCCCTCAGAGCCGGCTATAACAATAATACCATGTGATTTATTTAAGACTTTTTGCAAATTGGGGGCAAAAGATGTACTGGTAACTAGGGCTGAACGATATGGACAAAATTTCATATCTCGACATTCATGCCAGATATCTCGATATCGATACGATATGATATGACTACGGGTTCGGTGAAAACCAAGCATTTTTCAGAAAAATAAAAACGGTTTGAAAATAAAAAAGGTTTGTGGTTGGCTGGCCTTAGCGGTGCATTCAAGGGCAATCGTAAAAATGAAATTTGTTGTGACTTCCAGAGCTGTACATGCAGGGGAGCGCAGGGGAAATCTTATCATTTATATCTTTGCATTTAAGATATTAATATCTTGAATGTTCATATCTCGATATAGATACAATAACGATATACCTTTCAGCCCTACTGGCAACCCTGTATGCATCGACTTCCCAACAGTTTACAGATTAAATATTGTGCTATTTGATTCGTTAGTAAGGCCAAGTTGATGCATAAAGATTACAGATGCTGCTTTATAGATCACAAAAGTATTGAAGGCAGTTTTCTGAGGTCACTTTACAGACAGTGACAGAGGGGCAGTGTCACCCAGCAGCATCATGTCCTGAATTGTAATACAGCTGATTGGACAGAAAACCTACGCAGCCGCAACACTATGCAGCACTCCATCAACACACCTGCAGAAAACACACTGAGATACTACGTTTTACAACCCTAATTAAAAGTATGATCAAAGCTCAAAGATTTGTTTAGAGCAGATTCAAGAGCTTCACAGCTGGATCAGAAGGTAAATAACCACCGGGGGGAAAAAAGTGAATCTCATGACCGCAGTTGATCACAAAAATTCCCATAAGATGACAAAGTTGAGTCATAATTGTACACACAACGCTCTGTCCCTTCAGTTTCACCTCTGATAACAAAGTGTCAACAGTTCAGCAGTTTATCAGGTGGTGTTAACCTCGTCTGAGTGGAGTTCAGCATGTGTGCTTCTTTGTAACAAAACTACAGCACCTTAGCCCTTAAGAGCCGCATTTCCACCAAGCAGCCTCGTTCAGTTAGGCTTTGTCCATTACACAGTTATACCTGTTTTCACTGCAAAATAAAGGGAAAGATTCCCAAATAGCTGGCCCGTGCTGTCCCACTTTTTTGGCACACTTCTGTTGGAGTACCAGGCAGTGTTAATTTTGCTGACCAATTATTTTGGTCATAGTTTTCGTCACCAACCTTTTTTTCCCCTGATGAAAACTAGACAGTAACTAATAAAAACAATTGCACATGGACAAAAACTAAAACTACATTAACTGACATTTTCATCAACAAATAAAAACAAGACTAAAATGTTTGACAGAGACTTAATCCAATCAGACCTAATTTGGTCATGTAGAAAGCAGAGACAAGTTAGGAATATATCCAATCACAGCTACTTTGGTCGTGTGGAAAAGTTGGATGACTTAAGAGGGACATCCAATCACAGCTGCCTTAGCTTGGTGGTGGTGGGATAAGTTGTGGAGCGATCCAATCAGAGCTCCTCTCTTTATGAATTGATATATTCATGTAGAGCAGGTTCAATGTTTGTTGTCAGTTCTGGTATTGTAACTGAGATGCTAGGTAGCCTAAATAAAGGTGACTGCATTTCACACAAAAGTTAAATTTGTTTCTGTTCATTATACATGCAAATTTTACTAGCGTTCAATAAAGGGTTATTAGATGTTTCATGTTATCCAAGAGTAAAACATGACTTCAGAAATTCAAGGAAACAAAAAATGTCTTACCCTTTACACTTCATATTTTAGTCGACTGAATTTACCGTAGATTTCATCGACTATAATGTTGTGAAATTCATCAACTGAAACTAGAGTAAAATTAAAATAATTTAGATGAGTATATTATGACTAAAACTAAAATATATTTTAGGCAAAAGACTATGACTAAAACTAAATTAAAAAGTGCAGTCAAAATTAATACTGGTACCAGGCATACCAAGCCGACCCAAAGGGTAGGGCTACAAGTGGTGCAGTCTGTCCTTTGGCACAAGAATTGTCTTTTAGCATGCAACACAACAGCTGAAGCGAAAGCAAAACACTGTGCAATACTTAAATCACCCGTGGATCCAACTTAGCCACTTTTCTACTATGCCATGAAGAAGGTAGAACATAATTTCCTTGCCACTGTTAGAGAGGAGGAAGTAAAGGAATTGGACATAGCTGGCATGACCCTCATGCCCTCGGCTTACACCCCCACCCCCACGTGAGGGTACAGCCAGCAGTGGAAATGCAAGTTAGATCAGGAGTTACTGCTCCAAACTGTACTGAACCAAACCAGGCCACTCATGACACTGGTCCCCTCCTTGGGGTCCAGGTCTTGCTTGAGGCTGCCCCAAGATCTCAGGAGGGGGTCAAAAAGGTTTATCTGCCTTGAGGTTGTCAAATTTAGGTTTGCATACATTTTCTAATATCATAACAATGCACTAAGTGGAAAGTTCATACAAATTTCTTTAAGTAAAAGGAAGGATGTGGAGGCCTATTCTGTGAAGTTTACAAAAGTGAAGAGAGTTTGACTTGAAGTTCATTTTGATTGGCATGCATCACATTTTGTTCTTTGTCGATTTAGGGGCTGGGTTGGGCTCTTGCCTTTATGTTAATCCTGTTCTCACTTATGAACTCCAATAAAACTATTAAATTCCAGGTGGACCGCACGGGAGACCTTTGTATCTTGGCTGAAAATAAATTGATATGATAACAGTACTGATAACAGAATGTTAAACTTACTGTGATCAGAGAGAGAAGAGGAGGATAATTCCCGGTAAGGTCCACTTTGGTTCATTTCCCCCAAATAAAAAAAACTTTGTGTTAGATACTGTAAGATATGTAGATTTAAGTCTAAAAATACTAATGAAGTTTTCAGGTATCTATCGATTATATTTTAATTTGAAGGTATATTTCATGGTTCCTAAAGCTCAGGATTTTCTCCAACGTCAATTTCTGGAGAAACTTCTTTTAGGGTTGCCCTGAACTCAACTAAGCTGCATAAACTCCATCCAATGCCTGGTTGAGAAAACTTTATCCTTCTCTACTTTTCGCTGAACTGAGATTAAAGAGTGTCTTTGGTCACACAGAAATGTTAAAGCCATGCTCATTTGCTTATTCTCAATAAAACAATGTCCTGACTAGGACCCTGACTAGGACCACGACAAGTTGAACTTTCTGAAAAGAAGGCACACTGCACTACAGGAGTTAGATCTCTACTTTCTAAAATGTGTGACCAGCAGGAAAAACAACCATGGTTGCTCTAAAAGGGACTACAGGGTGAAAAAAGGCCTCTAATCGGATCATTGGGGGATTGTGATGTGGGATTACAGCTGGAGCTGAAACTGAGAACAGAAATGAGTTTTTAACAGGAGAATTGGAGAAACTACACGTCATATCTAAAAGACATAATACGCAGGATTTCCTCACTGAAATGTTCAAATCAATATAATTATTTTTATCAGGTATCTTGATGTTTTTTGATAATTACTTGTATTATAATTATATTACATTATATAATTATAAAAATCCCAGCACTTTTTGAAGTCAATGAAACACTTCTGCCACCATGACAAGATACAACATGTTCAGTGCGGCTGTAGTTGCTTAGTGTGGTTGTGCTCTCTGCCAGTAACTGGAAGGTTGCAGGTTTGAGTCCAGTTCCAGCTGTCATAGATTGATGTGTTCCTGGGCAAGACACTTAACCCCAAGTTGCACCCACTGCTCAATTACCTCAGCGATAACCGCCATTAGTAAATGATCATTTTTGCTCAATAACTGTCTAACTAATAATGATATCAACATGATTCTGAGTGCTAGGTGTGGATTTTCAATCAATCAATCAATCAATCAATCAATCTTTATTTGTATAGCGCCAATTCATAACAAGTGTTATCTCAAGACACTTTACAATAGAGCAGGCTGAAGACAAACTCTTCAATTTATGGATACATATATATGCATATATACATAGATACATAAAATACATGAACACTTATATATATATATATATATATATATATACACATATCCAAAACCCAAAATGAATCCATCATGGTGGCAAGAAAAAAAACCTCTGTTTAGCAGTAGGAAATGTTGATTGTGGATCCCAGTCTCATGAGGAACAGCTGAAGCTGTGTTGGGTGTGTGGCAAAGGAAGGGAGGTGGGCAGAGACAAGTGGACTAAAGTAAGAAGTAAAGCTAGGAACAGATCCATGGGCCAATCATCAACCTGTCTTTGTCATATTTGTCTCTGCTGAATATAAAATTATTAGATGTTAGCCCTCTGAGATGCGGCATCTTGTTTTCAAGAGGGTCCTCATGTCTGTATGATTGTAGTGGTAGTTTTTATAGAAGTATAATCAATAATAATCTGTTTTTCAGGGTCAAGGAATCATATTCTGATGGTAACTTTATCATAGAACTATTGCTTATAGATATAACAGCAATATGTGAGCTACTTTGGCAGAGGCTTGCACTCTCAGAGTGATTTCTAGTTTATATATCTCCACGTTGTTTCATTGTTGTATGTGTATCATATGTCATTGTATAAAGAAAAGTGAGTTTTGAATGAACTAGATCAACAAAGTGAAGAATCTGTGGTCGTTCTCAGTATGTAGGTCAGACCTTCAACAGTCACACAGAGCCAGACACCATCAATAACCTAACCCTGTGTTATCAATGAAGTCAAACCACAGCCTGGTTAGCTAATGAGCTGAATATCCATCAATAGGAGCGCTGTGTGGAGATAAGTTTGTGTTGCAGTATTGATCTTGATGACGTGAGGGAGAGCACACGAACGATAAAGAGAACTTGAGAGTGAACAAGGCCGAAGTTTGAACAAAGACTGACTTTCAGACCCAAGAGAACAAAATCTATCACACTAACTACAAACAAGGCTGAACTATATGTGAAAAAGGCCTAAACAACTGGGATCTGGTGCCAGAAAGAAAGGATACAAAAAAGAGAGATGTCCAAAATGAAAAAGTTTGATAACTGATCTACATCCAGAGATCATCAGGCTCTTGGCTCCTCTTTGAGGGACTTGGTCTGGGTTCTTTGGGGGTCTTGCATAGCTGACCTGTCTCCTCACTGCACTGTGCCAGAGCTGGAAATGGGTCAGCTGAAGCCATGGTGATTGATTGATCACGAACTGTGTTGTTTGCATTCATGTAAACCAATCGACTTTAGCAGTGCTGAGCTCAGGATGCAGCAGCTTTGTCCCTGCAACAAAACAGCCGAGGGGGAATTTGTTTTGGTTTTACCCACGGCTGAATTCCAAGGCACTCGAAGGTAAAATAAACCAGGATCTATTTTTGAAAGATCTGTCTGACTTCAAAGACAAACCACCAACTTCACTAGAGCTCCACTGAGAGACTTATTTATTTCTTTGAATCTATAGGACAAAGTTATACCCGTTATCTGTTTGCTATTATTTACTTTAGATAGCTTTTTTACTTGAACAATCTCATCTTGCTTTCTTATAACAAACAAATATATCACTAATCACACATATGGCAATAGTTATACATATGCACACAGTCAACTGAATGCTGATGGCCAAGCATGTTTTTTAGCTGTAAGGAGGAGTCAGTATTGATTTCACAACCAGAAAAATTTCCCCACAAGAGCTTTAAACTCACCATTTACAGCAGGTAGGTTACTAGTCTGAGGGTTTTGAAAACAAGAACATATAAAAAGCAGAGGGAGAGAACTTTAAACTGAAAGACGTGATGATTACAGGGCTCAAAAAGTATGAATTAACTGGTTGAGAGGGGTTTTTTGGGGTTGCTAAAGTTCTATAAAATGTCTAGTTCTGTATGTATTATTGTCGTAAGGGTCTGCAACTGCAGTCAGATCTCATGGAAGGAAAGTCCTGCCCTCGTTGAAAACTCTTTCTTGGTCAGATTTAGGCAGGGGGGTTATAGAAGTGCCTCCTGAAGGGGGCATCTCAGGCACGGGCACACACATTTTGTTTAAGTAGCCTGTTTAATTACAATATATGATTTTTTTTAGGCCTTAATCTTAAAATGTGGAGTTTCTACTCTCCTCAGACCCCTGGTAAATGTGGGGGACTAGTATATGATTAAATCTTAGTCCCATTGTTGTCAACTTTTTCCAGCAATTACTAAAAATCTGAACTTCAGTTACTTGACTTGAACAGTCCTTCATTAGTGATGTGTGAAAGCAGATCATCCATCTAGGTCAGTCGTGCCAAACTCAAGGCCTGCGGGCCGAATCTGGCCCTGTGTATAGTTAAACCTGGCCAGCAGGAAAATTTTATAAGTCTATAGTAAATTGCTCTCTATCAAAAAGCACTCCCAACTCTGATACTACAAATCCCACAATGCATTGCAACACCTACCATGATCAGTGGATGAATGCACTGGTCAGTGCTTCTACAGTGACTTTTGAGGTTGAGAAAAAATAAGTATGCCATTCAAATTTATATTCTGATAAAACAAAGTTCATCATACACTCTTAAATAAATGTTGGTCCTGTTTGGACCTCATTTTAGACCGTATATTCAATTTTGGCCCCTTCTGGGATTGAGTTTGGCATCCCTGATCTAGGTTAAAAAGGACCTGACCATGGGCTTTTCTGATTTCCTTCTGTTTGTTTGTTTCATTCCAAATGATGGAGCTCATTCTTGTTTATATCTCACCTTTTGTCTTGTTTTTCTCTTTTAAGTTTTTATGGCGATTTAGTCAACACGTTGTTTTTAACTGTGCTTTTTGGATAAATTTGGACTTTGACCTGATTAAATATAAATAGAGCACCAAATGTTATCAGTATTAAAATTTTTTCCCATACTTTCCTTTGTGATTTTCAACACTGAAGAAACAACACTGAGATAACAATGTCAACACAATGCAGTAAAAAAATACTGCTATGGCAAAAGTTGTCAAACTGAAGTATCCTGGCTATGAGATGGGCTTCTCTAATTCTGATTGGTTGGTCAGTAAACCAATCAGAGAGCTGACTGAGGGTCAATTTATCAGCAGGTTTTGTTGTGTGCAGGGGAAACAGTCTGCGTTTACAGCTAAAGACATATCATCTGCCATCAACAGTCATCATCAGTGGTTCATCCTCTCCATAAGCACATATCTGGATCAATGAGCAGCTTACAATTAATCATAGATCAAACATTTTAATTCAAGCTTCAAATCCGCTTTAAGCCAATCAAGTGTTCAGCTTTCCCAACCAGCTAAAATACACCAGAACTCGAGGAGTGTCCTGACAACGCTCGACTTTTACTTCTTACAACACTAGACTCATTTTTTAAAGCAAATCAAAGGGACATTATTTTTAAAGCTTATACTTTCAGTTCAGAGCTTTATTGTCCCTTCAGGGGAAATTTGATCTGCAGTGACAGCACATCCAACAACAACTACACATAAATAAATAACCATTGACACAAAACAACATCGTGGTGTACAGCACAACCAAACTTGACAAGGACAACTCCAATGAAGTAAAAATAGAGGTATCAAAAGAGTTTAAAAGAGTATAAAGAAAGGGAAGAAGTGGGTGAGACCTGTCGTCAATTAAAATAAGGATTTAAATAGGTCGTGCCACCTGGGCAGTACAATTTAAGAACTGTGCAAGTTGACTGCATTAATTGCTCGTGGCACAAAGAAAAATTTGTACCTAGTTGTACGTGCCAAAGGTACCTTATATCTCTGTCCAGAGGGGAGAGAAATGAACTCCTCCAAAAGTGGGTGATCAGGGCTGGACAGCATTGACTGTGCCGTCTGTAAAGCGCGTCATATTTTAGAAATGAACAGGAGTGAAGCTGCTGCTAAGGATGTCTTACTGTTCTGTTCACTATTCCAGAGAAGACGAAGATTTGAGGGCATTTTGGCCTGAGATTCATTTAACACTGACTGCTTGCCTCACTGTTATGAGTGAGAAATTAACATTTTCTCTCAGAGACACAGATGACCATTTTGTATGCACTGTTTAAATTGTGCAGGTGTCTTTCCTATTTTCCACCTACACAGTTGAAAGAATAGATGTGCCCTTATGAGCACTCAAGGGTGTGTTTTTTTTTTAAAAATGAGGAATGGTCAGGTGCAAAGATGGCATGTATTCATCTCGAGGGAGCAGATAATTACTGTGCCTTAGACCAGTAGCTCCTGACCTTTATTCTGTGGAGCAGAGTCGAGCCCCCTGCCCCCAAGGACAATCAAAAAAAAAAGTGATACATAGCTGTGCTAAATAAACATAAATAATGATTGTTTTAACTGATTAAATCAAGATTAACTTCGCTTACGTGCACATTCTTGTGCAAAGACCTTTAAAGAAACCTCAGAGCTCACAGGCCTAGACCCCAGGTCAAAAACCTAGGCCTTAGACCCCATTAAACCTGGTCTTAGGTCTAGAGTCTGTTACATAGAGACAGGATGCACTACTGTCTACCTTTTTCACAGTCACATATCAGAGCATTTAATAACAAAATCAAATGAAGTTTCAACGACACAGAGTGCCAAGAAGCAGCATGTCTTTGTTTTTATTTTGTTTTCTTTGTCAAGGATCACCGTGCATTTCTAAGTGCACATAATATACACTCAGAAACAAAAAAAAAACACGCACACAATCAAATCTGACCATGCAACAGGAGCTAAATTTATGATTTTTACTACTAGGGCTGGGTGATATGGCCTGAAAATAAAATCTGTGTTTTTTCCACAAAACTTGATTTACGATTTTAATCGATTTTTTTCCCTCTCAAGAGAAAAAAAACCCCTCCAAATGACACAAAAATTGCATGAATCAAGTTTTGCCTTTATATCATTTAATCGGTATATATTGTCCAGCTCTAATTCATACATATAAATTCAGCCAGTAATTATGCTTATAGATATGAATATAGGCTGCCCTGTGTGTTTTATCTACATATTTGAAAGTACAGCCAAATATTCTTTGTCATCAAAAATAGATGATCATTGAAAAGCCTTAAAGACTGCACTGTTTACAACAAAAACACAAATGAATAATCAAACCAATCTTTGAGGATATCTTGACATTTAATTGCGAGCTGGCCAGTATTTGCTTGGGTAAGCCACGACCCCGGTAATAATACGGGGCCCAGTCATGATTTGACTTCTGGTCTGCATTAGAGGTAATATAGAAATAATACAGTGTCCTGTTTGTGACCTTTTTGTTTTTGGTTGCCCAATTAAGGAGAGGAATTAAATCATCCGGATCCAGAGTTTGGACCAAACAATGAAATTGGCCTTTTAATAACAGAAGGCCAACCAGCAGGTGGATGCTGATTTTTAGGGATTGAGAGCTGACACTCAGTTTTGATTTATGTACAGCCGAAACACACCTATGCTGCACAAAAATGATCCTCTTTGTTTCTGCACCTGGCTTTGTAGTTTTGCATCCTTAAAATGGCAAAATATAGACAGATGTGCTCAGAACCACTGAGAGCCACATGCTTTCATACAACACACTTCCCTCTGTCCAAATAGAGCCCATAGTGTCTACCAGGCAGTGACAGTGCTTTGTGGTTTCTTGAATATGCATGCACAAGACGATACACTAATACTGTTTGCAAATATGTCTTCCAACATGAAATTATTTTCACATATAAATCAAAGAAAAGTATCTGCCCTGCATGAAAACAAGACAATTTATACAGTTTTACTCCATTCCAACAGGTGAATGATTCAGGGCTCTCAGATTAATGCTGGCTAAACCAAAGACGCTGCAACACTGCAGAGATGATTATATTTTATTCTAAAGGTCACAAGTCCATCAACCAAAGAGAAGAAACAGCAGAGCAACTTTTAAACACAGTATGCCGGCCCGAGGTGATGTTTCTCGCTCGATTATGTTCCATTAGATCACCCTCAGTGAACACATGCATCAAACACGCACGCACGGACACATAAATAGCAGCAGCAGCAGGCCAAGTTCAGACAGGAGAGAGCATGTAATCTCATTAGGGCTATGAATGTAACACATGTAGTTTATAAATGACCCCAGAGGTTGACTAGACAAGCACACGGTGACGTACACACACTTTTAACCTAGTTAGTTTCAGCACTGTTAGGTTGACAAACGACGGCTAAATCGAGCGGACAAAGAGAGGAAGTCAAGCCCTTCACAGCTTCTGAGGTGGCACTAAAAACCTGAGAAGTCAAAGGGAGTCTTTTTCACTTCACACCCAAACTTATGTCTCAAACTGTACTGGAAAGAAGCAGACAAACATGTCCCCTACACTGCTTTACACAGCATCCAAGAGGTCAAAGTTCAGACAACAGCTGTAATCATAAATTATCGAAAAGTCAAAGCAAAACTACACGTGAATGAGCCTCCTGGTCCAACAGACATGCAAATAAACGCTTGAGAT
The DNA here is from genome assembly GCA_037902135.1 of Cetoscarus ocellatus. Taxonomy (NCBI): domain Eukaryota; kingdom Metazoa; phylum Chordata; class Actinopteri; order Labriformes; family Labridae; genus Cetoscarus; species Cetoscarus ocellatus. The sequence continues at coordinate 1,651,949 of JBAMNC010000189.1, read as the reverse complement.
ACCAAAGCTAAGGTCATGATCTCTGTTAATTCAGTTTCAAAGGTTATAGAGATCAGCTTGTTAGTGTGCCGCAGCTTTAACAAATAAAAATCTGTTTTAAAATCCAATGGCAGATGATTACAGAATTATTTTTATTTATTTTTCGAATTCTGTATCTCTTACTTAGATGCAGAAAATATGACAAACATGTCCAAGCACTCAGATGAGCAGAAACTTCTTACTCACCTTCTGTAAGCTGGTTGGGTTCAGTTGTGTCTTGTCTATGATCTTAATTGCAACCTGGGAAACAAAAAAGACAAAAAAATGATTAAATATAAGAAGTAATGTAAGAAATTTTAAAATGCTGCCCCATACAAGCTCTGCATAAAACTGATTAAGCTGAATATTTCTAAAATGTTTGTATTTATTTACAGGTTGATATCTTTATATTGGAGGAAAATAGATCTGCACCCAATGCATATGTAGGGCCCTATGAAATCTGTGATCATGGAATCAAGGACTGAATCACGGAATTGGACATTAAAAGAGGAATTCAAGATAAAAGTGGAATACCATGGAAATGGCCGACATTTTAAAAGCTTTATTTTTGTAATAAAAAGGAACTTATCTCTCGGGAAAATGCTTTAAGGGGGTCACTAAGGCTGGGGACCTCCCCCTCCACCTCCCCTCATTATCAATGCAAACATAGCGTTTAACTGCAAAAAACAGGGCAGAGCAGTTTCCCATCGGTGATTATGTGTCAGGTATCAAATGTTCTGCAAATGTTGTCAACATACTGTTGCCTGGACCTGTAAAGATATGTGTGAGGACCACCTGAAGAGTGAGTGTCTATATTTCATTAATTTATACAGCGTCTAGGGGTTAAACTTGCTTTAAATACCAAAAACCGAATTCTCAAATAATTAAAACCAAAAAAATAAAACTGAATATGGGAAAAAAATAACAGATTTTATCAATCAATCAATCAATCAATCTTTATTTGTATAGCGCCAATTCATAACAAGTGTTATCTCAAGACACTTTACAATAGAGCACAAAGCTCTTCATATTATGGATACACATATATGCATAGATACATATATACATATAAAAATACACATATACATATATATACAAATATATACATCCAACACCCAACATGAATCCATATAGCCAATCATGAATCCCTCCATCATGGCGGCAAGAAAAAACCTTCTGTTAAGCAGCAGCATTTTATAAAACCCTACGTATGTGAGTGAAGGAGATAGCATCTTGCATTTTATCGGAACGACTTATTTATAGTGTCAGGGGAAAAGCGGGGGATTTTCAAGAAATATGGTCACCTTTAATTGAGTTTCTCACACGTTACGAAGCCAATTATCTTGTAAAAAGGTGCTGAGTTGTTGTCGAGTTGTGTGTTGCACATTTACTTGTTTTATTTCATTACCATTATTATTATTTTCCTTTTGTATGTGTTATTTTATTTTATTTCGGGGGATTATGTAGTTGTTTAATGTATATTTTATGTCATTGTTATTAGTCTTGTAGCAAAAAAAACAATAAATATATTGTTTTAAAAAAAGCGTTAAATCAATGTTTCCATAAGCCTCAGTAAAGAGCTAATGCAGCCTGTGCTGTCCAAGTCACCAGTCGTCACCTCTGTAGCTCCTCCTAAGTCCTGCAGCTGCCTTGCTGCCTATTCGCCCTCCAACCCGGATGTAAACAAAGGACAGTGCATGCTATGAAACAAACAGAACAAACTGGTACATCTCTAAGGAACAGCGCAGCTCAGCGGCATTTAGATATATATGTTGGGTTATACTTAAATATTCAATCAGGTGAAGCAGGGAGTAAACACATTTAACATACAGGGTTTTTCCCCTACATGATATCAGCTCAACTCGACTTGACTTGACTCTGTCTTTTGGTTTCCCATTAAGGATTGTGCCTCATATCTGGCACAGTTTTTCGTATCACTTCCACCGATTTCCAAGCAAGCTGAGCCGAGACTAAAAGTAATGTGCTGTCAAAGGTACTGACGCGGAAATCAAACACCCTGCGTTGTCGCCCCAGAGGTCTGATTGACAAGATGTGCAGGTATGGCTGTAACATATCTATGAAATAATCTCTAACATTCTTAGAAATTGTGACAAATTTATCATAGAGTAGCACAATCACACACACATATTCCAGTGTCACATAACCAACTTCATACCTTAGCTTTGCATATCTTTTATATTCTATGTATTATACATGCTACATACAAACATACACGGGCAATGTGCACATTGTTTAACCCATTTTTGTTCACTAACAAGGTAGAGAGAAACAGCAGGAGGACAAATAATTCTTCAGGACAATTCAAGCTTTTCCAGGACATTTTACTTTTTTTCCTCATTTCCCATGTTTTCCATGACTGGAAAATTGGTCAATCATCTTCCAGGTTTTCCAGGAAGTGTAGGAACCCTTATTTATCCTTTTCTTATCTAGTATTTGTAGATAGATATTTTCAATTGCACTGTCCTGTACGATTTTATCTTGTGTATATTTTGTACTTATTCTTTCTTGAAACAGTTTTATACTTTGCCTCTGTTTCTTACTTAACTATCTGTTTGCAATGAAAAAGGAGAAGCTCTCCAATCTCGTCGTACATTTTGTATGATGACAATAAAGGGCATTCTTTTCTATTCTAAAGAGTCAGAAGTGTTTACAGCACCCAGCACAGAGGCTGATATCCACAGAGCAAATTGACGAGGCTTTAAGAAGCTTAACAACATGTGGTGACCCGGTCAAACTGTAAACCACCGAAACATATGAACATCTCCTTCTTTTTACATGACATCACATCTCTCACATGATCGACCCTCCAGCACCCACAATGTTTCTACTGAGCAGATAGAGCAATCAACTCGAATAATGTAGGTCAGGGTTTTATGAGAAGAAAGCCCTCTGTGTGTTTAAACACACCAGCAAACACCCACACGGCAGAGAAACATGGCCGTCTCACTTCAGAGGCTTTCATGGTGTGACTGCGCTCTGAGAACAGACTGTTTGGGCTCGCTGTGGGCTTACAGAAGATGCTCTGAAATCTGCAGAACATCCCTTTAAAACCACCTGCTGGCTGAGTCATGGTGTACTGGTCTGTTTGAGCTCCCATCGACTCAAAAGACTTCCTTCTATCTGTGTTCTTAAGTCATTTACTGGCTCAGAAACAGACCAGAGTTTAACTTTAGGTCTCATAAATGAATCATATACCTGTTCTTTGTTAAACAGCTTTTAATGTTTTTAATCCATAATCTTGATCTGACCTACAGGGTCACCATAGACTAAAGTTTTTGTATCAGTTTAGATCATTTTAAAACAGAATTACGGATCATTTGACCATCATATGCATGATTTTCTGCTAATGTGGATGTTTGTGGGTTGTTTTAATCGTTGTTTGTCATAGTCTGTTGTTTGTATGAAACCTGTTATAAAGAATAAATAAAAAAAATAGAGTCCAGCCCAATGCTGATCATTGATATATACATAACATAACAACAACTGCTAAATATGATTCATCTCACAAAACCACAAACAGTACTAAATAATGCACAAATAAGGATAGGTAATAAAATATTTCTACTAACTCTATATTGCTGGTACATGCTTTTTTCTTATCAAGTCATTTAAGAACTTACTTTACAATGATTGTTTCTCTAAATATCTCATGTGGCATTTAAATGTAATATATAGTATAAGAAAAACTACATATGTAAACAATGGTAAAGGTAACATGTTGGTGCTTAAAAAGCTGGTGAACATTCATTATTTTATGCATTAAAAAGAAGTTTAAATTGGATTTAGTTCTGTGTCATGCTTTTTATATTGTGAATTTTTAATTGTTTGAGTTACATATGTTTGTATGATCCATTTCTTAAGCTTTTTATTTGCCATTTTTGGTTTATTTATATTTTTTTCTCATTGAGAGTGCCTGACAATATGTAACAGTGCAGCTCTCAGGCACTAAATAAAAAATTATGTGGCCCTCTCGGTAATCAAAGTTGCCCATCCCTGGTCTGGCCTTGTAATCTCCAGTGTGAGTTTCTTTACTGACGTTTCCACAGCCGTCAAAAACAGTCTTCAGTGTCACTTCTGTCCTGTTTTCTTAAACTCACCTCTCTGCCGGTCAGAATGTGTCGTGCCAGTTTGACTTTGGCGAAGTTGCCCTTGCCGATGGTTTTGAGCAGCCGGTAGTTCCCGATGTGCGGCTGCTCATCTGAGCACAAGGCTATGGAGTTACGACATCGGGCGCCGAGCGAGCGGCTGGACCAACCCGAACCCTTCTCCGAGCGGCTGGCTGACAGGGAGGTATGCTGAGGAGAGACAGAGAGAGTTTGGTTAAACTTATGTCCTGTACTGACCCTAAATGAACATTTCATACATCGTTATGCAACAACCAGTTCTCACAGTTAAAGTTAAACATTAGAGATATGGACCATAATAATATCTCTTTGTTGAATAAGTATGCACAATTTATATCTCTTTATTTTATTCTGTAAGGAAATAACAAATGGTCACAGTTCCAAAATGACAGTATAAACTTCAACAGATTTCCCTGTGAGAGAGAAACCTGATTGACAAAACAGCAAAAAAATTTAAAGTTCAACAAAATTTGGGCAACTTTATGTTGCCAGTTATCAAAAAATTGTAGTCACAAAAATAGTTTAAATGACGATAAAACAATTCGTTCATTCATTTTCTACACCACTTATCCCTTTTTAGGGGTATGGAGGGGATGGAGCCTATTCTAGCTGTTGCAATCCAATCACGGGGCCACATAGAAAGCCAGACAACCATTCACTCTCACACTCATACTGATACCTAAGGGCAATTTGGAGTCATCAGTCAACCTAATGAGCATGTTTTTGGTTATTTGACACGCTCTCGGAGTGCCCACAGAGAACCCATGCGTGCAAAGGAAGAACATGCAAACTCCACGCAGAAAGGCCCTGCCCAACCCGGTGATCAAGCCAGCGACCTTCTTGTTGTGAGGCGCATGCACTACCTGCTGCGCCACCATGCCGCCCCATGAAAAAAACAATGGAAACATTGTGCTCATATTAAGGTTGTCAAAATCCTGTATGTGGTCTAAAGTACTCATATGTACCTCAGTGAAAGAAGAAAAATTCTGTAATTTTGGAATTTGGTTTCACAAAGTAAAGAGACTTAATGATCCTCAGTCTATCACCCAAAAGAGTCTAAACTGAACAAAAATGTCGGCAACATTTGGAAAAGTGAGCAACTAACTTGCCTATTCTCATTGTTAGTCTAAAATAACCAAAAAGAAAAACTGCAAATACATTTTGACACGTTAAATTTACAATGGCACCTGTTTTTAGTCATTATTTGACAGAAGTTACTGTTAGAAAATGTGAAGGTGTGTTTGTTAGTTAGTCTTGAGTGTTACTGTAGCATTAAAATGTGTTTTCATCAGCAGTGGACTGAACGGTGGATAAATGGGTAGAGCTTCAGCTTCTTCCACTCGGCCATTAGAGCAGATTTAACAACACCTTGTGACTCTGCCTCTGGTCCTGTGGTCATGTGACTGCAGCTTTGCGTGTCCCAGACACCCAAAGGTGTACAGCATGAGTAACCAGGCCACCTATGAATCCCCAGCGACCCCTCATAGTCTGCGTTCTTCTCATTCATGTACAGCTGTGAGGTCGCAGTGTTCATGTAGCTGTGTGATAAGACTTAACGATTGGACCTAAATCTACTTCAACAATCCAAACTCTGCAGAGAAAATGTTAAACTCTTCACGTCACAACCCAGAGCTCAACATGAGCAACGTGAACTGTTCTTCAGAGTTTTCACAACCGCTCAGAAAGATTATCAGGAGGCCAAAGCAGGATAAGAGGGACAAATAAGTGAGGTGAAATTGAGAGTGGCAAAAAAGCTGTTACTCTTGGCACAGCATTTAAAATCATCTGTGTTTTTAACAAGGATCACTTTATTTTCTGGATTCGGATCCAGCCTGTGGCCAGTTCGCAGTGTCCTCCCCCTGCTCTCTCTTTCCTACTTTCACAAGCCTATCCACTGTCTCTTTCTCTCCTGTCAATAAAGGCACAAAATACCCCAAAATTAATCTTAAAACAAAAAATCTAAATATATGTAAGCCTCCCTTAGACGCCCCAATCCCCTTTCCCTTAAAACAAGAAAAAAAAGTTAAGCATGGATTTAATACAGTTAATGTTTTTAAACTTAAAAATTACACAAAAATAGAAAAAGAAAATTAAAGTTATTCCAATAAAATTGAGTAAAAAAAAAAAAAAAGAACCATTTATTCAGATGCATCACACAGGGCTGGAACATAGTCCAGATCTCTGTTTGTTTTCCAGCTGGTCTTTTTTAATCTCATGCACAAATTAGACAAAAAAATTTAAAATCTTCTTTCACAAATTAGTTTCTCCTCTGAGAGTACTTGACATCTTTCCACAGCCAGACACTCAGCTCTGTCTTAAACCAGGCTCAAGTTTTAAACCCAATCTGATGCAGGAAGCATATCCTAGGATTATTGTTTAATACCTATTGACAATTAATTAGATTTCATTTTCTATCCCAGCTGCTTAATGCAGTGATTAATAACAGATTTTTACCCCTAAATGAAACCTAACTCCAACATGTCTCTGGACCTTATTTAGTAAAAATTTGCTTTGTGACAATACAAGAGCAACAGAAGTTCAACAAGTTAATATTTAGTTTTCACCTTTTTATGGCTGCAACAAGTGTTGAAATGATTTGTTAGGAAAAGCATGAAAACAGTAGAAAAGGGGGGCTGGTTGCTCGGTTTAGTTCAGAGTGGATGAAGAATGTGATTATTGGTTGTCCTTGGATTCAGGGAAAACTGTTCACGGCACCAAGAGGGAAATCCAGGCACTCCAGACTTGAAAAATGTGACAATGAGGAAGGAAATATTGAGTAGCCTTTTTTGTAGTGGCTAAATCATTTAATAATTTAAAGAATTAAGCCATCACAATGAAGGCATCTTACTATTTCCTTCCTCTTTTTCACATTTTTCAAGTCTGGAGCGCCTGGTTTTCCCTCTTGATGCCTGAAAACAGTTAAAGACTCCACTTGGGTCGCCTGATCCCACTTAGAAAAGTGCTGCTGCTTTATGATACTGACAATAAAAATATGGAGGAACTTAACTCTGACGCAGACGTTAAATAGTTTTGATTAAACATAATGGAGCGCATTCAATCAACAGGTGTGATTAAACTTCTGATCAATATGTCAGAAATAACTTTACATACTGACTGACACATACAGCTCAAACCAAATCAAGACCACGAGGGTTTAATAACGGTGTTACTCTTCATTTCTGTGGAAACATCACAAAGCACATCTGTACCAAACCTCCAGGGAAACCATCACACCCTCAGATTTATTCAGTCCATTGTTCTGATTCAGTTTTCTTAAACACTTTCCTTATTTCCAGAGAGGAAAGTCAGTCTGACCCGACCCGAATCCTTCGTGTCAAGCGAGGTCTGGGGTCTGGCAGCATAAACATTAAACTCTAATCCCTCCATCTGCTCTCTGAGCACTGAGCAGAAACAGAAACGTCCCACAGAAACAGACCAGGGTGAACTTTTTATCTCCAGTGGAGACGACATGAGGAACAAGGACAAACCAAACAGGGAGTGGCACAAACCTTACAGTCGTGTGAGGGAACCAGAGGGTAAACAAGTTTTAATACAAGGTACCCGAGTTCAGGGTTTCTTTAAATGCACAGTACGTACGAGGCTCTCAATCAAAACAATGACGTCTTTCCTCACTCCTTGTCCACGTCAACACGAATGAAAGAGAGGAAAATAGAGACAGGGCATCAAGGAAAAAACTTTGCACCACATCATGCAGCTTCGCACGGCGTCGCTCACAGGCAGAAAGACATTAACACGTAAACATGGAATCAGCCTGACTTTGTTGCTGATGCTCGTGCGCACTGCGTTCACCGAGGTCATGTTATCAATAGTGAAAATCTATTGGCTTACTCTGACAAAAGACATACTGTAGTTTAAAGGAGTTTGCTGGTAGTTTTAATAACTGAAAATAATAAAGTCCCATTTAATACTGGGTGTGTGAGACTCTTTCACTTACATGGTAAAACTATTTTATATCTACTAGCATCACTTTAAAGTTAAACTTCTGTAATTGTGACAACTTAAATATGGACATCATCTCACCTCTTTTTCTCATCTGCTTTAATGTAACAATCAGTATGTAAGAAATAACCATAACTGGTTCTTTGTATTCTGTCTCACATTTCAAGCCTCTTGAACTGCAGACTATTTAAAGCAGGGGTCCCAATTTTGAGAGCAGCCCTAAAGATAAAGAGCTTTTATTAATATTATGGAGGGCTACTTGCTTGATTTAATGTTCTTAAGTTACATACATTTTTACAGTTTAGCTAAAAAAAAAAAAAAATGTAACGCATTTATTTTTTTATTTATTGTTTATTTGATGTGGACAACCCAATTACATTGGACAAACCAGATGCATTGTTTGAGTGTTTTAGCACATGTGCCAATTCTAGAATTAACACATGAAGAAAGAGAAAAAAGGCAGTATACAATAACATTACATCAATAAAAGAGAAGCAGTTTGTGTTTAATATTTACTCTTCATATTTTCTAACAATAAATATTACTACAGATTATGAAATAATACAAGCACATCACACTGACAGGCATCTTCAATCATTTATTTCTGTCGATAGAGGTGTGGTGTCAAACTTTGACCCCATGCAGGTCAAAGTTTAGGGAAAAAATAGGTGTTTTTAAATATAATGCACATGTCATATTGTCATTTTTGAATTTATTTCATGTGATTTATTAGCAAAACATGACACTGAAAATAAAAAATGGTTATTTAGATGAAGTTCTGAGTTGTTTTTAAAATGTCCCAGAGGGCTGCACCTTGTTGTGTTCCTTTTTAAAGAAACTAAGCAACTCATGACAAGCCCCGAAAACACTCTGTTTCTACACAGTGACTACAAACACACAGGACACACAGATCCAGGTCTGATTAAAAACCACGTCACCTTAAAATGCACCCTGTGGTAAACACTGAGGTCACAAGATCTGATGATCTGGCGCCTCGCACACAGGAAACTGAACACGCCTCTACCGCCAACAAAACAAACATTTTAATATCACTGCACTTAATGTGACGTATTTTCAGTCAAAGTGAACATCTGTTATAAACCACAAACTAAATTTTGTCTTTCTAATAATATATTCAAAGTCTGTTTGTTCAAATGTTCAATACATAAGGGAGCTCTCAATCAAAACAAAAGATGACGCTCAGAGAAGGATGATTATCAACTGGAGTTCATCACATCAAGAAAGCAGCAAGAGACAGATCTGCAGCTCAACAAGAACTTCTACCTTCATCATGTAGCTGAGTTTGACGAAATATCCAGAGTTTCCACAGCCACATAAAACCCGTCATGACTGATCAGACACCCTGTTACAAATAAAATCACAGCTATCACAGGGTTTCTGCAGATATCAGCCAGTCAAATTTAATGCTTTTTAATGCCATTTTAATGCTATACTGTAATATTTTTAATGCCATGACCGTGAACTCAAGAAAATGTACACAGGTTTGTTTTTTTTGTAAAATGAGTAAGGACACATTTTCAAAACATATTCTTAAATGTAATAAGAAGTAACATTTTTAATACCATGAATTTGTTTTTGTCTTAGATTTTATTTTAAATATAAAAACTGTCCCTACAGATATCTCATCTTAAACATATCAGAACTCTTGGAGCTAAGAGAGAACCTGTATTACACTGGTGGGTGACCCTTTAAGGCATGTGTCTTAGTTCGTTAGTTGTCTGCCTCTTACAGCCAATTTGTGGCCATCGGACTGCATGTGAGACTTCACGGCGTTGACACCCATTGTACCAAGCTTAAATTATTTTTTACAAGCACTGCAAAATCCTTCTCCATCTTGACCACAAATGGGCTGTACCCATTCTCTGAATTCTGCATTTTCAAGCCATTTTTGCTGGTTTGCATTTCCCTTCTCTTCCTCCACCTGGTCCAGCCCGCTGGCCACTTTCCAAACACCTGGTTATACAGCAATGGTACCCAAACGGACAGAAACAATTATCACAAAGGTTCTACGGGTGTACATATCTGGCGAATCACAGTTTATAATTCTATAGTATTATATTATTATTATCATATATTATTAAATATTTTTCTTTAAAACTACAGAAAGACTTTTTAATACCATTTATGGCCTTAATTTTCACAAAATCAATTTAATGACTACTAATGCTTTTTTATGCCCTGCAGAAACCCTGTATAAAATCAAGGATTTATGTGTACATCTCTTTATTTCACAATCTTTTTATTAATGTTTTCTGATAAAAGAGATAAGAGAATACAAGAGCAAATAAAAGAGAAAGGACAGGACGAATGTTACAATCCAAGGAAGCAAACCCAAGACAGAGACAAAAAATAAAATAATAATAAATCAAAAAAACATATAATAATACATAAATAAATTACTGCTGGTCAGTGTGGGATCCATCATGCCGGAATTGGTATCACTGAGATACCGATGGGTCACTCTGGAATAACCTCATGGATATACGCAAAAAAAGGATCCAACGTCTTAAAAACTTTCCTAAAAGGGGGCCCCTAAAAAGTCACCTCATCTTTTCTAGCTTAATAAAATTAAGGACTTTAATTAATCCGCAAGGTGTGTTTTTATGTGTCCACCTAACTGTGTTGATACTTAGATGCATATTCATGTGCATGTTTGTCCTAATCTGTGTATGTTAAACTGGGAACATGCTTGGGGTAGGGGTCTTTGGGAATATGCTGGCGGGTTTTGAAGTATTTCTTTAATGTATAAACAACCATTTTGATTTTCGGATTGCCTGTCAACCTTTTTCTTTTTGAAAACTTGGATAAAAAGAGAATTAAAAAGACTTTATTGCAACATCACCACTGTGGTCATGTTTATTTCTAAATTCACCAACTTCAGTTTCAACTCCTCTTCCCCTCCCCCCCAATATTTCACCCTCTTCCCCGTCTCATCCCATCCCCCAGACAAATCAATCCCCCCTCCTCTATTCTCAGCTCCACGCCCGGACCCACCCTCTCTTTTGTCTTGCACCCGTATCTTCATTTTCAGCAACCTTACATCAATTTAAGCCTGATGCAGCGCCCCGACTCCCCTCCCCCTCCCACCGCAGACTCTTTTCAGGGAGCCCAGTCCATCCATCCTCTCGCTCCTCCTGATTACCCCCCCCCCCACCACAGTATGTGTGAAAGAGTGTGGTTTGGTGAGGTGTGATGGGGTCTCTCTACTGCTGGTTTGGAGGGGATTGGAAAGACTTCCTGTTATATACGTGAGGTGACATCAGTGTGTAAGATGGATGAGGGGCTGGTGGATGGTATGGTGTGTGTGCATGTGTGTGTTGGGGGGGATTGTGAGCTCTAATTATATAATTTGCACATTCAGCAAACGCAGCACCTTCGACTTGCAAAGTGAATGAAGCGGAGGACCCTCACAACTCCCACTGCTTCAAGAATCTCTTTCCAATCTGCTTCAGGGGAAGTTTTACTGTTTGAAAACAAATATTTCTAAGATGGATTTTAACATTTTCACTACCTCTGTTCTCAAGAAAAATAAATAAATTACCCTTCTGCATCGGGGTCAATAATTGGAAAAACTGCCACTGCAACATTTTTCCTTTATGCTGCACATAACTTGAAAAAGAGCTGCACCATGTTGGATCTTTACAGATATCGGATACTTCCAAACTCAATGTCAATATTTTTGTCCAGAGCACAAAGTCTACACTTGAATTGAGCTCTTCCTTTCATGGAGAAAGTCTATTCATATGAAGAAAGAAAAACATATTTTTTTTCCTTCATAAATCATACTTTTCATTACTTAGGTGGACAGTAAGTCAGTGAAAAGGTTAACCTCATGGTATATTTGAACATTCTGACAATATAACAAAACTGTATATGGGATATATATGGTCAATTTGTACCGCCAATATGAGCAATTTTCTGCTGATACGCTACTGCTCCAATAATGTCATGTATTCCTGACAAAAAGTAATTCTAAAGAAATGATCAAACACAGTGTATATTCCAAATACAGAGTTAACATAGACTTAAATATGGACAATGACCATTTCATACTTGCATCATAACTTAGATGTTTTGCACTCATATCTATTCTTATATTGAACTTGCACAGTATGAGAAAAAAATGATGGTAATAATACTGTTTAATATCATGATACCAAAATAAATATACAATTTAAAGTGGTCATATTATGTACATTCAAGTTTTATATGCCCCTTAGTGTGTTTTACATGCTACCTCTTCATGATAGAGTACAGTGGCAGTAGCTGCATGAAATGGCTTGTGCCCCAAACGAGATTACGAATGTTGATTGTGGAAGCATTGCTAATTATAAAAAATATAAATATTCTTAATATTTATCAGAATTCAGCCTTTCGGAATGTTCGTATTGCAAATGCTCATTTTACAATACTACTAAATTTGTGATTACTGTGCAGCCCAAAGTATAACAAGCACTCTATTTCTAAGATGTTTAGTAAAGATTCTGCTTAAAATTGAAATTTGAAAAAGCAACATTTCGGTAGAAAAATATGAATCCTTCTTGAATCACCTGCAGGTTACACCGATGCATGTTGCTTATTAAATATTTAAGGAAAATGGGCGGAAATGGTTAACTGTACAAATTAAGAACAACTTTAACAATTGGATTGATACTGAAGATAATTTTTGTTTAGAGAAAAGGCCCATAGTACAGGAATTATTTTAGAGTTTTGTAAAAGCATTCCACAATGCTGATAAAATAAAAATCTGACAAGCCTATCTAGATGTTGAAATACTGTCCCAGAGCCAGCTTATGTCATTAGCTAAACAAACATCAGCAGGCGGCTTTAACTTTTAAATGTCTTGTGTAGTTGATCTAAATTCCATCTTGACGTCATTTCAACAACAATATGTCAAACACGTTAGCATGACTGTCGGTGGCTCCTCGATGAAACAATGAACCTGTCAACAGCAGCAGCATTATCACCTCTACATCACATAGTTCGCATGACAAAACGTGTAGCATGCTACTGTTTACAGGCTGAGGGATGACACACCCATGACACTGCTGTAAAACCTCTGAGGGAGAAGATTACATAAGTAGAAATGGATTTACTTTGCTCCAAAGGAAGTTACTTTCCATGATATAACTCCTTCTTTCACTCAGTTTACAGAGTAGGGAGCCCTTTTCCCAAACCACTCTCTATCCTCCGGTCTTGTCAAATAAGAAACTGAAGCAGAAAACCAACCAACAGACCCATGACAGAGATATTTGGATTAAGAACATCATTACCATTATTTTTTACTTTTATTTGTTTTTCCCCTTTTCCTTCAGCTCTTGCTTACTTGATATCCAATAAGAAAATCTACCTCTCCAATTGTGTTTTACATCAACCGCAAACTATCGAAACCTTTCCTGTTTGTACATGTCTATATTTTGTCTGTCTGTAACTATAAATTACTCTTTTATTTTATTTTTCTCTCTGTTGCCTCTCTTGTATCATTGTTAATGTTTCTATTTCACAAATAAAATTAAAAATAAAGAAGTAAGAACATCAGACATGAGAACTATTTTTCTGCGCTCCTCCATAATAAATTTGTGAAGTCTTGGTTAATTTGTAGGTTTTATGTTGTGGATGCTTGTCGTGTTTGCATGTCTGGCATTGCATCAGTGATTTTGCAGCTTCTATCTCCTCTCCGAGCCGTCTGTGGGCGTTCGGCTGAATAGTGAGAAATGTGAACAAATGGATGAACGGAAACTCTCATGAATCCTTTAACACATTTCTTCTTCAGTGAATGCATAAGTAGCTGCCTGAAGGTGATTCTGCTCATCTTTTATAAATCTAACACAGAATTACAAATCGAACTGTAAGTGACCCAAAGTGCATAAAAGCAGGTTTACTCTTATTAAGTAGAGCTGAAAAACATATTGAGTTTATAAGAGTTCAGAAAAGATGACAACCCTCAATCAAATATCACCAGTGTTTTTGTACAGTTTAGACAGGTTTCAACAGGCTTCAGGAGTTTTTGTCTCCACCTCTGGATAACTAAAAGGAAAACTGCAGAATATCTGTTGTCTTAGACTTTTATTTTTGTTGCTATGGTATCAAACATGGATTAGAACAGTTTTATTAAAGTAAAAGTAGAAGTGCTTTGAGAGCACAAAGGCCATCATCTATCCATCATTGGTCCTGAACCGGTCGCCAGCCAATTACAGGACCACATAGTGAGACAGACAACCATTCACTCCCACACTCAAACCTAATACCGCTTTCACACTCAAATTAGGGGGTCGACGCAGGTTTTTCAATGCGGGTTAACCCGCTAACAATCAACAAGTGACTCCTTTCCCACTGCCAGCAGGCTCCGGGTCTAATTGGCAGCAGACGAGCTGCGTGGCTGTGTTTTTTTCCTGGACATGTTTGTGAACTGTTTTCTGTACTTTATACTTTTGTCCCTCTTTAAAAATGTACAAACTCGGCGCAGACTGAACGACATTTGAGCGCTGATGATACAAAGGCGGATGGAATTTGTTGCTGAGATGGCAAAGAGTCAAGTAAGTTACAGACAGAGGGGACGGGCGCCATGTTATGCCGTGGGCACGTTACGCTGACGTTATCCATAAATTAGCGGGTTGACCCGGGTGTGACATTCCCACTGAAGCCAATCGCAGGCGAGCCAATAAAAACCCGTGTCACTTGCAGGGTCAGTCGACCCGGGTCGAAATGCCAATTAGACCCTTTCAAACTGCCGACAGGAGCCAACAGTTACCGGGTTTGAACAGGTTTTTTGGCCAGGGGTATAAGAGGTATAAGAGCAATTTGGAGTCACCGGTCAGCCTAATGAGCACCAGCTCATAACTACATTTGTACATACCTATATTTGTATAGCACTTCAAAAAACAGGTTTACAAAGTGCTCTGACCAACACACAGGAGAAAGCACAGAAGGACCTACTCAGGAAAAAGCACAATTAAACCACAGAACTGTCACAAACAAACACAAATGGCAGCATAAACCCAAACACAATAAGAACCGAGAGAGAGCAGAACTTTTACCGTGTCTCAGACCCACAGTGCTGATGAGAGTGAAACATTTTAAGGAAAGTGAGGAGAAAAGCCACCACAAACAATCCAGGCTTAGGCTCCCAACAGTGTTACTAAAGTTACCATCATAATATGATTCCTTGACCCTGAAAACCCACACACAGCACTCAGAATCATGTTGATATCATTATTAGTTAGACAGTTACTGAGCAAACACAATTGTTTGCTAATGGCAGTTATCTGGATCACCACCAAAATCTAATCATTTCTAAGTTTGGTCATTACAAACATCTCCTGAAAATTTCAGCAAAATCCGTCCAGTAGTTTTTGCAGAATCTTGCTAACAAACAAACAAACAAACATATGCTGGCAAAAACATAACCTCATAACCCATAGGCCAGAAACAGCGAAAAACCACACCAGCACTCGTCAGCCCGCGCCCCCCAGGGCACCCCAAGGATGGTGCAAACCCCCATATGAAGGCACAGTCCCTGAAGTCTCAGCCTCTTGCAAGGCTGGGCAATATATCAGTTAAATAGATTCATTCTAATTATGTTTTGCAGAAGATTTAAAAATAAAAAGTATAGTTTTTTTTTAATTACTCTGATCATAAGTTGTTCCAATGTTTGAAACACAAATACTAAAAAATTAACCGTTTTTATGATGGTAGGCTTTGTCAGGTTTTGCACAAGCATATGTTTAGGCTTTTATTTGTTTTTCAGTTGAGATTAAATATTGATCAGAGAGCTTCATGTTAATAAACTGTTAAAATAGTTTAGCTTTAAGTGCTTATGTAGACAAACCTGCCTACATCAGAACTATGACATGCACTTGAACTATGAGAGGGAAATTCTGTTTGGTTTGGGAACATATTTTGATAACATGAAGGCAAAATTTGAATCATGAAATTTTTCTGTCACTTAGAGTTTTTTTTTATTTTGAGAGGGAAATAAATCAATTAGAATTGTAAATCAAGTTTTGTGGGAAAAAAATGGGGATTTTATTTTTAGGCCACATTGCCCAGCCCGAGCCCCTTGTATAAATAATGGATGGGCTGTGATTTTTGGACTTCTGGAAGACTGCTGCTGCTGATTCGTTCTTTATTGACCAGGTAGATTTAAAGTTCTTCTGATGTGTTGAAGAACAGTGTGGAATAAAAAAGGCTCCATTCACCAACAGATGAGGAAGGATCCAGATCTTCAGTGACTTTGGGAGACAAAAAAAAGAATAAACTCAAGAACAATTACTCTCTGCTCTGTTCCTTTTATATGAAACCATCAAAAGCTGAGAGCGGACTGACCACAGCAAAGTCAAAGCTCACAGTGACAAACACAAACAAATGTCAAACAATAGACCACACCCTGCAGGAGGTGTCCTGCTGCTGCAGTCGTACGTCACTGTGAGTGTGTGGGTGCAGTGGTATTGAGTGAAGACCGGATGTGTGGCGCTGATCTCCAGCAGGGGCGTGGCATAACCTTGAGTCATCCTCAGACCCCGAAACACAAACACTGACCCACAGTGTCAGTCCACTTTCCTCTTCCTCTCTGCCGCTGGCCTTGTGGCCTCAGGGCGGGTGTGTGTCCTGACATAAACACACACACCTCCTACGTCAAACCATGACGCCACAACCTAGAGACAACACTGTCCGAATGAAACAGGAACAAGTTTTCATTGTTGCTCTGTTGACTTAATAACTTGTCAGGATATTTTTCTGGAAGTTTGTGAGATGTTTGCACAGCCTGTGTCGATGTTTCAGTCCATGTCGAAGGAGCAGCAGAAACAAAACAATGATATCTTCATGCTCCTGAGCATGAGGATGTGGTCAGTGATATCAGGCTCCGGGCTCAGGAGATTAAATTTATCATTTTGTTCCAGAGCAGCAGGTAAAGCTTGATTAAAGTCTATTTTTAGTGTCAGTTATGCAATATGGGGAGGAAAGAGATGGAGTATTAAAAACAAATGAAATGTAAGGAGATATCATTGGATGTGAAGTTTGAACATAGTGTTTGCTTTATGCTAACAACTGTCAGCCATTCAAAACGAGTATGACCTGTAGCTAAGGTCTTAAAGCATTGTGGCTAAAAAGAGACTGACCTTTGACATCTGTTCTGTCCACTGCTGGAGGGCACAACAGACAAGTTACATACTTGGTACCAATATTAAATAAATAATGTTGTCCCCGCAGTAATCTGTAATCCATATTGAAATGTAGGGGTGGGCAGAAATATTGATTCATCAATGCATTGCAATATTTCTCCTCCCAATTCAATATCGATTCAGCAAATCTTCTGAATCAATTCACCTCCTGGCCAGTGGGGGGCGCTGTGCACTTTTTCAGCGTTTATCCAGCTGTCGCCGGTCGTACAAGAAGACAAGCTTGTACAGTGAGAGTGATATGAGAGTGATTTAACGGTGGTTTATCAGTATTTTCTGTGTAAAAAATGTAAAATATTAAACACATCTGAACAAATAAGTTATTACTGTGCAAATTTTTATGTTCAGATGTTTGCTCAAAAATATGAGGTGACATACTGCATATGTTCACATTGGCATCAAAATAAAAATTAAAAAATTGTCAACAGGTACTCTAATTTTTTGTGTATTTCTACTTCTTACTGAATCGATACTGAATCGAATCCCCACTTGAAGAATCGAAATCGAATTGAATCATGAGGTTCTTAACAATGCCCAGCCCTATTGAAATGCCCACAAATTTAAGTGTCATTGTTGCAGGTGGTAAAAAAACAAGTCACAACAAGCACACAGGACTGTTCAGAGTTAATGAAGAGTTTATCTGATGACTGTAGGCAGAGGCAGGCTAACACTTCTCATTGACTCTGAGTGTTTGAGCTAAGCTAATTAGCAGTGGGCGAGCTCTGCCAGTCTCTTCCTTGTTACTGCACACACAGTAGAAAGAATGGTATCTATCTGCTTGTCATGAACTCAGGAGTGAGGCAAGACATGAAAACAAAAAGAATGTTGGCTTATCCCTTTAAAGCGCTTGTTTACATGGCCATGCACATGTCCACTTTTCACTCAGTCCCATGGTGTGGTTTTCAGGCACATGGGTCCCAGCAGCAGAAGGAAGACAGTTCTCTTGATACCCTCTTCCACTGTCTGTGATCCCTCTCCACTAACTCTGCTGTAAAAAAACTAAACAAACTACTCAAACATCAAATGCAGGCTGAAAAAGGCTTGTATACATGCAGTTTAGAGGAAATAGTCGTCTCTTTCAGACAGTTTGAATGTTCTTTTCCTTCTGAATCTTCAAACTGATCGGTTAGTCAGCATCTCTGTCTCAAAGTCTCATATCTCCATCATCCATCAGGAGTGTGAAAAGAAGAAGGAAGTCATTTCGAAACAGCCTGCGTCACCTCCTGTCCTGCAGACGGAGATGTCACGGTGATGACAGCGGACATGTCACATGTGCAGTGCCACACTCAGAAAGAGCTTCCTGTCAGCAGCCATAAGGAGGACAGAGCTGCCAGAAAAACATGTCAGTGACAGAAACAGGGACGGGCGTCTGATACTCTGAGACCAGGCTCTCCACACCAACAAAGTCTGGCCCATCTGATCAGGATTTCGGTTTAACAATGTGTTTGTAGAGTTAATGCTTGTTCTCCGGACCTGTTTTTATTCAATGTGGGGGGCCCAAAACCCAGAAGGTCACCAAAGGCAACTGGGGGTTGCAAAAACTGGAGTGAAGAGGGAAGATTTTAAAGGAAAAAATAACACAAAAAGTGGCAAAATATTCTTCTTGTAGTCTAATTTCAGTCTTATTAGAGGTTTTTATTCATAATGTGTCAAAATCAGGGTCCTTTCCCACCTTTAAAAAACATTTAACACGCACACAAAAAAATACAGAATGTGATTTTTTTCACCGCTTTCACAGCTGATATTTGTTAATATTTGTTAATAAGCAAACATAATATCCAATACAATACCCATTCAAATGTGGTTTACTGTAACACAGTGCTATCATGTTTATATTCATGTTGTGAATATTGTTAATGTTAATACTGTAAATTCCTTGGCCTTGCTCATAGTCTCACTTTACTTATTTTATTTATTTTTTCCTTCATAAAGAAGTCGATGTGTCTTAAAGATTCTGCATGTTGCAACCTGCTGTCTTAATTTTTTTGCTTAATATTTTGTGCCCTTATCTATTTCAATGTCTTTATTTGATACTCCTTCTGATATACTATGTATAAAAGCAACTGAAACAACTGAATTTCCCCTTGGGGATTAATAAAGTAATTCTGATCCTGATAAATGAATAAAACCAGAGAAATCATCTAAAACTTACAATGAATACTCATGTAAATAATTAAGAGCAAACATTCTTCTAGACTTTACAGAAAAGACACAGAATAAGATGAATAAAATACAAATTATATCATGTGAAAAAGGGAAGCATATGAAGCAGCTGTATTTTTCATTTTTTATAATTACAATAAAAATGTGCCTGCAATTCAAGACACCTTGCAAGAAGAGGGTCTCGATGTCAGACTAACATTAAAAGGGGATCCTTAATTTGGTCTAAGTTTGATGATAAGTAGAGTTGGACAATTAATCAAATTTTGATGGCAATTACAAGGATTTCCTCCCACAATGACAGAAACAGAATAACTTAAATTAAAGGTTACCGTGCAACAGGATGTGACACACTTGTTTTTTTCCCCATCTACTTTTGTATTACTATTTTAGGTTATTTTGTTGTTTTTACATCTATTTTCAGCCGTAGTTTGTTCCTTGATGTTCAAAATTTCAGTATATGGAGCATGTTGCGTGTTGTAAAATCATTAAGTAACTACAGTCTATCTATGGTCTATGATCTCAATATCTGTCAAAATACTTGCAGTTAGAAATTTTGCCCTAATTCAGCAGCCCTAACCATAAGTTGTACTAAGTAAGTAAATGCCAATGTCCAGCATTATTTCCAACTGACCAAATTAATCCATAAACAACGACACAGAGTCTTGATGGTGTGAGTGCCAATCACACCAAACCAAGCAAAATACCAGCGTAACTAACAAATCTCTGAGTCTCCTAAAAGCTCTGTAACATCATCATGTTTGACTAACTTTCCTCATAGGACACATTTATGTGACTGTTAGATAATAGTCTGCTGAAAAAGAGACAGGAAACGTGGGAGGGCAGCACGATGAATGAAGATCACACTGAATCTTAGAATAATTAACTTTAAAAGCTGCTAACAGCTCTGATTTTATTTTGGATTGAGAATGGCACAGCAGTGAATAATAAGCATAAGGCTTTAAAACGATCCAAATGAGTAATAATTACATTAAACCTGATTGTTCTCTTTCTTCTGCTGCTGCTTTAATTTATTTAGTAGAGATTTTAGAAACTTTAAGATCAGCACAGCAGCTGAGAGACAGTCTTCAGTTTCTGTCAGACACGTTTGAGCTCCATTAATAACCCACCATCCAGGCAGAGTCAGACCAGTTTGTCCAAACTTTCACTGACATGAACACTGCACTGCAGAATTTACAGGAACAGGCTGTAATGTGTTGCTCTGACTTGAAGCTCCATTTTAAACACTATGTCTAATATGCGAAGCTTTTCTCCAAGGTTTCTCCAGGAGGGACACGAAGACATTGGTCGTAGTTACCTCCGACAAGTTTGTTTGTTAGCAAGATTATGCAAAAACTACTGGACAGATTTTGCTGACATTTTCTGAAGATGTTGGTAATGGCCCAACTTAAAAATAATTCGATTTTGGTGGTGATCCAGATAACAGCCATTAGCAAATGATCGTTTCCGCTCAATAACTGTCTAATAATGATATCAACATGATTCTGAGTGCTAGGTGTGGGTTTTCAGGGTCAAGGAGTCATATTTTGATGGTCCATTTATCAGGGAACTTTTGCTTATAGATGTATCAGCAGTATGTGAGCTACCATGGTGATGGTTTGTGCTCTCCAGGTGATTTCTAGTTGGATATGTGACTGCCTGAGCAAAAAAACGAGATCTCAGCCCTTTGCTAAGGGGCTTGTCACGAAGGGGCCGTCCACATGCAGACGGATTAAGGCAAATCCACAAAAGTTTTTTATCGAATAAGTGTTTCGTCCACACAGATACGGCCTTTTGGGTGCCCGAAAATGCACATTTTTGAAAACAGGTCCCAGAGTGGATCAATCTGAAAACACCAGCCTTGTGTTTCCACGTGAACAACGAATACGGATATTTTCAGAAACTATGACATTATAGCCCCTCTCCCATAAACCACATGCACAAACCCTGACAGCAACCGAAACACTGGCTGAAAACACTGTCGCGTTCGTGCTGCAAAAGCTTCTGAGCTCGTTTTGACTTTAACAGTAAAATCTTCCACTCCTCTACGGCCACCATGAGAAACAAGAGGACACAGAGAACAGCAGATGCCAGAGTTTGTTTACATTTCTCATGTTTTATGCACATGCTCCATGTCTTCTTCTCTGGTTTTGGTGAATACCTGCAGCAGCGTTACAGCGCCATTTACAGGTCTGACTTTTCAGTATTTTCATGTGGACGGACACATTTCTTGAAACGATGCTGTCTTTACAGAAACAATTTTTAAAATAACTAGACAGCACTCTGAGAGCACAAACCTCCACCAAGGTAGCTCACATATTGCTGTTACATCTATAAGCAATAGTTTCATGATAAATGGACCATCAAAATATGATTCCTGATCCTGAAAACCCACACCTGGCACTCAGAATCATGTTGATATCATTATTAGACAGTTATTAAGCAAAAACGATCATTTGCTAATGGCTGTTATCTGGATCACTACCAAAATCTAATCATTTATAAGTTGGGCCATTACCAACATCTCCTGAAAATGTCAGCAAAATCTGTCCAGTAGTTTTTGCATAATCTGGCTAACAAACAAACAAAAATAAATCGGCAAAGACATAACCTCCTTGGTGGAGGTAACTATGCCATCTCCACAGAAACATTTTACAAATGAAAATGTTTTCATTTCCTTGTAGACAGGGCTTAAGAGAAAACTTCTTTACGGTGGCCAAATGCCAGTCACTTGAAATAACTGTATTTGTATAACACAGAAAAGTACAATTTAAAAAAATCCCAACATTTAATGTAATGAATAAATACAGAATATATGCAAATCTGAGACAACTGCAGTGTCCAAAAAATCTTGAATTACGCAACTAAAACTCCAAGGAGTACTGTTATAATGACATGCAACACAAAAATAAGTCTAAATTGTACATCTATATCCATCGATTCAGTTTTAATTAGATTAATTTCAGGTAAAATGATTTAAGGGAGACATTGTCTGTAATATGATGAAGAGTTTATAAAAGATTCAACCCTATTTGCACCATGATGTCATTTTTGGTCCCTTTAAATCACTTCTAAGTTGATTTAAAAAAATAAAAATAAAAAATGCCAAAATATACTTTCATGATCAGTAATATCTTATAATCATTTATGCCGACATGAGTCAGAGAACAGCTATCGATATGTGGACATCCCTCCCTCCTCCTGTCAGACATCATCTGGCTCCAATATGCAAAGTGTAACTAGACTCCTTATTCTGGACAGTGCAAGACAGCAAACACACAAACACACACTCTCACACACAAACACACACTCCCACACAAGCACACATTCACGTACACAAACACACACTCCCACACAAACACACACTCGCAGGATGCTTTCAGTGAGTCTCTGGAGATGTGCCACATTACTCAGCATATCATTGACTGCAGGACTGTGATGATGGGAGCCGGCTGAGTAAAGGGTCAGATTTATTCTGTGAGGATCAACAGCAGAGGATTAAAGAGCTGACTCACTGCTTGGCTAGACCTCGACTTCTCTCTCTGACGGACTGCTTCTTCTTAAAAGCTGTGTCACTGCACGCTCTTTAAGTTCACACAAATACAGACTGACACATCCATGTTTCCAGGGACGAACACAGTCATACATTACTTTTAAAATCATAACATCATCATCATCATCATCACTCAAACGTTGTTTTGGCTAATAATTCTTGAGATTATATCCTGAGCATGAGGTGACAAAGCTCCTTCAATCAGCTCTTTGTCAGGAAAACCAAAACTGATTAAAAAATGCTGTTTCCCTGCTCAATCAGCATCTCTAGCAAAACAAAAATAACCATTTTGTAACTAAAAACAGTTTGTTTAAGCATTTCATTTTCAGTTCAAACCTGCTGTCCTAACATGAAGCTTACAAATGTCAAAGAGGAATTGGTGACCAAGACTTCTGACCAACAAGGTTTTGCTTATGCTTGTTTTTTCCTTCCAGCCTGTCTGCAATTGGAAACTAAGAGAGGAACTCATGACAAAGCATTCAGCACTGCACAGTAAAACTCTGTTGCTCTGTCATTATTCATCAAGTGAAGAACAGATGTCCAAAAGTCTTTCACTCTTTAAGGAAATACTCAAATGAGAGATGTAAAGCATGTCAAAAATGTAAAAAATGTGGTGTTCAGGCAAATTTGGCATTGGTTATGTTGATAGTGTAACTCTTTGGCCTTGTTTATAGTCTCACGTTTACTTTTTTAATTTATTTTTTCCTTCATAAGGAAGTTGATATAGCTTAAAGACTCTTTGTGTTGCAACCTGCTTCTTAGTTTTTTACTTATTTTTTTATGCTCGTATCTATTTTAATGTCTTTATTTGATATTCCTACTGCTATACTGAGTACAAGAGCAACTGAAACAACTGAGTTTGCCCTTGGGGATTAATGAAGTATTTCTGATTCTGAAATTCTGTTCAGTATCAAGCTTCTATTTTCCACAGACACTGGCCAGAGCCAGAGGCAGCTGTTTCTTAAGCAGCATTTCCTCTGGCTAACAACAGCATTACAACACAAGCCACAAAATACCAAAATACTGTAGCACATTGTGCTAAGAGCAGGCAGCAGTTTTAAAAAAGACTGACCCGATGTGAAATGAGCGAGGACACAATTTCAAAACATGTTCTTAAAAGCGGTGTTCATTTTTGACAGCACTTTTTTAATTTAGTTTTAGATTTAGTATTTTGCCTAAAATATATTTTAGTTTAAGTCATCATTTATTCATCTAAATTGTTTTACGTTTAGTCTAGTTTTAGTTGATGAAATTTCACGACATATTAGTCGATGAATTTTACTGTAAATTTAGTCAACAAAAATATGAAGTGTAAGGGTAAGGCATTTTTTATGTTTCCTTGAATTTCTGAAGTCATGTTTTACACTTGGACAAAATGAAACATCTAATAACCCTTTATTTAATGCTAGTTAATTTAGTTTTTGTCCATTTGCACTTGTTTTTATAAGTTACTGTCTAGTTTTCGTCAGGGGGGAAAAAAGGTTGTTGATGAAAACTATGACGTCAACACTGCAACACAGGTTTTGGTGCTTCACCTCTTCCCATTTCTTACATGTCAGAGCTAAAGATGCTGAATCTTCTCTCCCTTCTCTACTCAATGAGCTGGTCAATATTTTCCTAAAGCTGATGAAACAGACCTTTGAGGCCCTGACAAGAAAATAAAATTATGATCACTCTTTTTTTTTCTTTTTAAGTATCAATTCAGGAACTGTTGAGGCACTGGTACATCTTTTAATTATCCAATCAGCACCATTCTAGGAAAAGAAATGCTATCTAAATCCACTCACAAAAGGGCAGAAGGACTTATGTACTTCACAACTATCACCATAAGCTAAGAGCTTCACTCCTATACCATTAGCCAGCAGAATTGCAGTCTTGACATGTTGAAAATAGATGGTACAAAAAGGAACTAGAGGGTAGAGTGCTGAACAGAAACTGCACATTTTGGACCTTGCTGAGCATCTTTTAAAACATCAGGAGGAATCCAGCTTACAGCTTCTCATCTCTCTTTTGGCAGAGCAGAAGACAGACAATGCCTCATATACGGTGGAAAAACATGGTAGATTTCAGGGTTAATAAGTCATCTTAGTGGTTATTGTAAAAAAAAAATTTGCACTTTTGGAAAAAATGTGTGCAGAAGTGTCCGTTCTTAAACCATCAGTGAAGTCTGCAGTAAAGATGAGACAGCACAAGTAGAGAAGCTGTTGGTGACTTTACAGAGACATGGTCGAAATGAAGAAATCTGAGGCTGAATTCAGAACTTTGACTGAATCTTGACACGACTTGAAGAAACATAACACAAAATGTCAAAGTTAGAGGACAGAAAATAGTAGTGGTGTTCGTCTCAACTGTTACTTCACAAACATATCAATGCAGAGGAGCTCCAGAAGCTTACTAAGATATTAACAACAGGGTAGAGAACGTACTGAAGACAAAGAGTAAATAATATTTAAGGTGGTGTTAAACTGCAGCAGCCCAGGCTTAAGGTGGACGTATGGTAAGCTGACACCTTAAAGTCCGACAGCACAACAGAGTGACTGTGTTCAGGCAATGAGGGTCTGAGGACCCTTTCTTCTGTCCAGTCCTCTTTCTGATTGTGTGTGTGATATGTTTGTCTGCAGGGGTCTGTGTGTAGGTTTCTCTGTGTGTGTGTGTGTGTGTGCTTGGCTCTGTGAACAGGGTCATTCTTCATTTTGTAGCCTGATCTGGAGAAACGCCACCTGTTGAGCACCATTCACTGATTAACCTCAGAGCTAAAGTTACTGTCAGGGAAGAAAATGTGCTGAGAAGAAGCTGTGGCACTGATATGAGCTTTCTAAAAATAATGTTTACTTCTCTTCTGATTTGACACAGATGGCCTCTTTATTCTGCATCTCTATGGACGCAAATATGGACTATAATCCAAATAAAAATGGATTAACAGAAATGCCTTTTCATTTTCAGAATAAAGCTGCATTTTTTGACTCATGAATAAAATGAATTAATAAATAATCCAAACTGCATTTTCATTTTCTTTTCCAAGACTGCTCATTCTCTGAAAGAAAAGGACGTTTAAGATGCCCCAGCAAACACTTACCGAAATTCAATTTGAAATGTCCTTCACACGACGTCACTCTCCTGCGCTGCTTAGGATTGCCAGTTCAATTGAATTATGGACCACTTTTTGCGGGTCGGGCATAAAAAAGCAATGTCCTCTTTGTTTTTTCTTTAAGTTGTGTCATTAAATTTGCACAGTCACAGAATGAGCAGTCTTGAAGAAGAAAATGAAAATGCAGTTTGGATGATTTATTATTCATTTTATTTATGAGTCAAAAAATGCAGCTTTATTCTGTAAATGAAAAAGTATTCTGTTAATCCATTTTAATTTGGATTATGGTCCATATTTGCTTCCATACATCTGATGCCACGGTTTTGTATAAGTTAGAAATCTTGACTTGATGGATGGACCAGCCTGTGTCTACAGATGCCTTTTCTTTTTCTTTTCTGCAGGTAGTGCTCACAACTTCATTTTTAGAGCACTTCTCACGTATTGGTAAGGTTATTTGAAATAACTCAGTGTGCTTAAATGAGCCTTTTTCATGGAAACATCATTCAGGTTAGATGAAAAATAAAGGATCGGGTCATGGCGTTAGCAGTGGCTTTAGCCCTGTAAGTAAACCCCTCAAAAAGACTGGTCAGATCACTTTCTCCTTCGCCACTCTCGCTGATTAAGTTGATATTAGAGGCTTATGCAAGATATCCCGCACCCTTTTGAATTTGATTGTTTAGTAAGGGCGAGGTAAAAACAGACACGTGCAGCGCTGTTGCAAAAGCTGAACTGTTTTCAACTGAGAGTGCTGTAGGCACCACAGCATGTAGCTGCTGACACAACAAGCATGTTTTTGTTCAAGGTGCTAAGCATGAAAAACGTAAAACTTTGTTGGTTTTGTGCTGTAAATGCTCTGCAGCTGTAGAGACAGCCCCTAACACAACTTATTTTTTATCCAATTCTTTGTTAAAAGGGCAACTCGACTTGCTGGTTGCCTCAAGCAAGTCGAGTTGCCCTTTTAACAAAGAATTGGACAACCATGACCTGGATGAATGAGGACCTGCACAGACATCTTATTTTTTTGATAAATTATTTATTTATAGATAAGAGTATAGGAGAAGTTGGGGAGCGATCCAATCAGAGCCACTCTCTATATGAAATGATATATTCATGTAGAGCAGGTTCACTGCTTGTTGTCGGTTCTGGTATTGTAACTGAGATGCTCTGTCAGGTAGCCTAAATAAAGGTGACTGCATTTCACACAAAAGTTCAATTTGATTTTTGTTCATTTATACATTCAAACTTTAATAGCATTTAATAAAGGATTATTAGATGTTTTATTTTATCCGAGTGTAAAACATGACTATGACTACACATTTTAGTCCACTAGATTTACAGAAGATTTTGTCGACTAAAATATGTAATGAAATTTCATCAACTAAAACTAGACAAGAATTAAAGCAATTTAGATGACTAAATTATGACTAAAACTAAAATACATTTTAGGCAAAAGAATATAACTAAAACTAAATTGTAAAGTGCTGTCAAAATTCACATTGTGTATTCTTCTGCATATTTCTTCATTTTCAGTGTATTTTTGTGCACTATGAAGCTATTTTGATGACTAATTTGTCTTCTTTTAAATCTAATCTTAAACCATTTTAAAAGGAATCACAGTGCCTACAATTCTCCATGTTTGTAGTCTCCATAAAGTGTCTGAATATACATGACATTGTATGGAAACAAGAGATCTTCATTATTTAGAATCTACAAAAGCACCTGACACACTGAGATGGAGAAGTCAACTGAAACATGTGATGCAGAAAAACAACAGAGAAAGTGAGAGGGTCTAAGTCTATATTAGTCATGCTAAACTGAGCAGGGAAAGTAAACACTTAATTTCTCCAAAACCTCCCACTGCTGTGCTCTTGAGCAAGCCATTTACAGGAAGGTCTGCCAAATCTCTTAAGCTCTTTTCCCAGTACTGACCTGCTTCACGTTCAGACTTTCAGACTCCTGCAGCTGAATCTGCTCTCTGATACTACAGTGCTCCAATGATACCACGGACAAGTATCTGACTGCTTATTAAAGGTTTACTCATAAGTACCTTTGTGGTGAAATACTTCACAGATGTAACTCAATCACCTCTTCAGGGATTTAAACCAGACGTCTCTGTGTTACTGGCCCTCTCCTCCCCTTTGGGCTGTTGTTGCACCAAAAACTCCAAACACATTTCAGTTGGTTTAAGCTGATGGATTTATAAAACAGCACACACGTCAGTGAGGCATTGTGGCCAATATAGGTCATCTAATATCAACCCACCTAATTTTATACCAATCATGTTCGGTTCAGTTGGCCCCAGTGGACCGAATGATGAACCCCCCGGGCTGTTTATGACTGTATCTGATGTGTGTCGAGGTAAAACGAATGGCAGCAGAGCCATCGGAGGTAGATGCCGGCTTCAACGAGTCAGGACAGCCTGCTCGAGGATCTTTCTCTAGTCAAGAAACACAAAGCCCTGCTCTGCCCTGCGGTGGCAAACAGAGACAGGCAACTGTTTTGATCATGTGCACACAAGTTTTAGGCTTTAACTTCTTTTCTCACACAACCGGATAAAACCCAAGGCTGGCCAGAATGGACTAAAAATTATAGAAACCTGTAAAGCAATAACAAATGCTTGTCACTAGGCCTGTACTAAAATTATCGAAACGGCAAAATATCGTCATGCACTCCTTAGGGATACATGTATCGATACAGATTCTAAAGAATCAATACGGCCTCAATGTTTGACAGTTGTTATCAATGCACTTTGGGTAATGTTAACAATGGCACAGTTCAAAGTAGAAGCCAAACTACATGGTGAAGCACATCTCCCAAATTTGAACTACGATCCTTGAGGACCTGAATTTAAGCTTCTTAAAGCCCCACTATGTAAGATTCAGGTTTGTCTGCTCTCGAGGGGCCGCTCTGGTCGTTGGGTGTAATTGCACTGTCGTAACACAGTGCCTCACAGCAACGTGCATTTGTTGACATACAGAGCCGGGATAAGCGAGTCGACAGGACATCCGAAGACACAAATAAACCCCGTGGACTGATATGGTACAGTATTATGATGTTTCTTTCCAAATATGTTGTTTTTCAAGAGTCTGCAGTCGGTTGTTTGCTCAGCGTTTTTCGGTGAGCATCCTGGGAGCATCGCTCCTGCTGAAATAACCGGAGCTGGATGTGGTTATGTTGCGTCCACCATGTTCGCAGACTGCAGGACTTAGAAATAGTGAATGACCAAGCGTCAAAGCGCCATGAATATCTCCGGCAATCTGAGAAACTCGCCGGCAAATAACCGCTGGTAGCATTTAGTGACAAAACAACGTCCGCCAAGTTACACAAAGCATGCAATGCTACGGAGCAACCACCGACTGAAACCAAGTGTTAAACGGGGGAAAACCCGACGAAAACATAACTTACCTCTCCAGCAGTAACTTTGCAAGCTCGGCGTCCGTCTTGTAATTTTCCATCTCCCGACCCTCTCACCACCGAGCAAAGTGGGCTCCAATGTTAATTCTAGTTTTGTTCCTTGCGTTGTCCGATAATCTTTTTTTGGCCCTTGAATCTGGAGAAAGAGTCCTCCTCACACGCTTTGCGGATGCCATGGCTGCTACTACTACATGCAAAACACCGGCTTCTTTAGCTGGAAGCCAACTCTTGCGTAGTGCCGTAAAGCAGTTTGCACTTCTCGCAGCATCCTGCGATATGTGTCCCCATCACGGGAGCAAAAGTTACATAGCCCCTAAACAGAGCAGGGAAGCGCTGTGGGGGAGAAGGTGGGGGGGCCATTCTCTCTGTTACAGTGCCGAGCTCCACTGAACAGACTTTGGAGAGAATATTTGAAGGCTCAAAAGATCTGCAGTGCTGCTTTAAGTTGTATAATCATTTAAAACTCATCCTTGTTCTTTTTCTTGCAGTAGTGTCAATGTGTCAAAGTGTAGTCGATGTTCACCATTTACATATATCGGGAAACATATCATATCCTGGCCTCAGTGTGGGGATATGTATCGTATTGTGAGGTTGCTGGCCGGAATCAGCAAAGAGTGCATGATGATGCCGTATTGAGTACAGGCCTATGCTTGAAATATCCAGCCCTAGTTGTCACTAGAGATCAAAACCAATGCCATTACCTATTCTGCACATCCATCAATATCGTCACTGATTCTCTGATCAATTTGTGTGGTGAAAAATAGACCTACTCAGGCTTTCTCTACCAACATCGTCAAGCACATGGCGTACATACTGAATCTACTAATGTTTCAGTGTGTTGCTGGTGTTTCACTCTTGCTTGTAAAAACAACCACAGACATTTCACATTGTGCTGCTGGTGTCATTTTTTGTAAAATGAAAACCAACTTTAGACCACTGATCTTTCCTATGTAACATGATTACTGCCTCAACTCCTTGTTGTCGTTTATGTTGGCTGCCTCTCACAAGAGCATGGATCATTGCTTTCCAAGGCATGCAGGACTAGGGCTGGGTATTTCATGCAACCTCACGATTCGAAACGTATCCTGCCTTTATCAGAATTCCTGACAACTTTGATTTTTTTTCATTGCAAAAAGAAAAAGATTGGTCTACAACTCAAGACACTTAACTTTAGGTCCTCAAAGATTTTAGACCCAAGTTAAATTTTGAACATGTGCTTCATTCATGAAGTTTGGCTTCTACTTTGAACTGTGCCATTGTTAACATTACCGAAAGTGTATCGACAACAGCTGTCACAGCATTTGAGGCCGGATCGATTCTGTAGAATCTGTATTGATGCACGAATCAGCAAAGAGTGCATGATGATGCCGTATTGAGTACAGGCCTATGCAGAACTAAGTGAAAACAATTAATGAAGGGAATTTGGAAATGATATTGATTTTTCAGAATAATTAAAAAAGGATTCTCAACAGGAAGCGGCTCTCAATTCCCACTGATATCTCAGGCATTGACATGATTCTTGTAAAAATTATTGAAAACTGATCACTTTCTTTTTGAAAAACAGAAACAAAAGTAGGAGCTCTAGGCCCCCAATATTGGGCTATTCTAATTTTTGATTGTCATAAATTGGGGGCAAACATCTACACACCAATCAAACTGCACTGTCAAAATTTGGGTAAATAGAAATGTAAGATTTTCCTGCCCTATTAAATATCGCCTTTATCAAAATTAGACAAAATCTCATTTTCTTAATTGATTTATGTAACAAAAAAACAGAAACTTGATGATTTGTTGCTGTAGAATCAAAGAAGCATCAAAGTCATACTTATCATCAAAATCCTTAAAGCTTCTTTGATAAAATAAATAAAACACTGACTCCTGATTTGGACACTAACACATCAAACGGATTAATCTCTGGTCAATAAAAGAATTACTTAATGGCACAGTAAATTTAATAATGAGCTTTAGACTTGCCATCTTTTGGTTTTCAAAATGAATTCACTCAACACAGGACTCTTCTGCGGCCACATGAGGTCAAAGAAAACACATTGACTTAAGCAGAATGTCTTTAGCAATATAAACAATATCTATAAAGCCTGAGTCATGATAAAATCCCATCACTTGTCCTGAGTAGAAAAGCTGAGCCCTTACCGATGTGCGGAAACAGAAGCACAGACGTCGAGTTCAGGCACAGCTGCTTATTACACATTAAAGGACCTTCATTGACTGTTAAAGCTCTGTACTTAGAGCTGCAGCACCCCATGGTTAACCCTAACCTTAAATGGACTCTATTATAACTCTGAACACAAGCACTACACACCTTACAACTGTCTGCTTAAGGGACAAAGTGTCATCACTTCACTTCCCTCGTTCTCCTGACCCCAACTAAACCATTAAATACACGAGCAGCAGAAACACAAAGACGTGCTTTAAAGTTAACCAACAAAGCAAATAAGAACACAGGGCAAAAGTTTCAATTCAAAGACTGTAGGATGATAAATGGTGCAGGTTTGGCTGGGTTTGTAAAGTTATGAGTGAGAGGAAACAGACCTGATGCTGATTTATGACATTATTGGGATAACTTGGGGAGCAATCCAATCAGAGCTCCTCTCTTTATGAATTGATATATTCATATAGAGCAGGTTCACTGTTGTCAGTTCTGGTATTGTAACTGAGATGCTCCGCCAGGTAGCCTAAATAAAGGTGACTGCATTTCACACAAAAGTCAAATTTGTTTCTGTTCATTTATACATTCAGACTTTAATAGCATTCAATAAAGGGTTATTAGATGTTTGATTTTATCCAAGTGTAAAACATGACTTCAGAAATTCAAGAAAACATACTACAACTAGACTAAAATTAAAACAATCTAGATGACTAAATGATGACTAAAACTAAAAGATATTTTTGGCAAAAAACTAAAACTAAATCAAAAAGTGCTGTCAAAATTAACACTGATGGGCAACTTAAGCCTGAGGGCCTTACCTTAAAAGTGGCCCGACAGTTAGTTAGAAATATCAATACACGTCAGGTTTATGAAGAAAATCTGACAAAATCTACCATAACAGCAATAAATACAGCAACATTCCCAACAAATCAAGCTTTAACTGGCATCAGTTGTGTCTTATGCATTTACCAAAACAGAAGAAAAAATATTAAAGCAAAATATGCTTCAAAAAACAGTAAATACTCTGTACTTGCATAAAAACATTGCTGAAACTGGCTTGAAATCTGTATTTAGCTCATGAAGTTAAGCATAGCTAACTGCATTTGGGTTTAAATATTTATAAAAGTTCATGAGGTAAGTTTTCATAATTGTTATGCATAGTTTTGTACCCTTCAAGTTGCAAAAGTTTGGCCCTCTGGCCATGAGGATAATTTCAATGTGGCCCTCTTGGTAACCAAAGTTGCTCATCCCTATTTTAAATCAGCTGCTGTTGAATTAGACCTTTATGTAAATTATTATGTTTCTCTGTGAGAGTCTAAAAGCCCTGAAGACAAGATATCAATAAGTCTGGTTTAATTCTGTTATTAAACAGAGAATAAAATGTAGATCTTGTTACACCTCAATTCAAACTGGTGAGAAAACAAATTATATCACATTTTTTAAACCATGGCAACACAAATAAAGGTCCTAGACTACAAATTTTAGATATCTTTTTATTTTTTAATGACCAAAACATTGTATGCAAACTCTGTCCACACACGATCTTAACTACATCAGGCCTTTGGTTATTTTTTAGCGCCAGACCAGTTGAAATATTGACAATGATTTTGTCCAAATTGAGACTGTGTGCAGGAGTTCATCTGTATTAACTGATGAATTCATTCATTCATATTCCACACACCTGTCTTATTAAATGAGGGTTTACTCATTCTTTTTCCTCAGGAAGCTTTTATGTAAGGTGGTGGAAAAACTTTGAAAACAGTCCAGTTGTAGCAGAACAACGGGGCTTTCTCCAGTTAATCTAAAGGAGTTTGAAACTGTTTCCTAAACAAAGAGGATCTGAAATTTTCACAATCAACACAGCAGCATGTGATCCAGTCATTTTAGGTTTAACATGAACATTACAAACACTGTCAGGGTTTTGAGCAGATTTTATACATTAAAAAATTATAATTCATTGATTAAAATAGAAGACAAAGCTTATTCGACCCAATGACTGCTGTTTCTTAACAAACAAGCTACAATAACATGCGTTTCTTTTACTGACTTGAACTGAAAATCTGTTTTTTCAGAGGTCAGATTGTTTGCTGAAAGATGGAGAAGGATGAAGAACATGGATGCCGTCTGGATAAGAAACCTGTTCACCCTCTGGTTTTGTGAAGCAGGTCTTTAACAGGTCAGACATGAAGGAGGAGGTCTTGATGTGGAACAGTGAGAGGAAAAACAGCACAGAAGAGATAAAATCAAAAGAAAATGTGAATTATGGATGCTGGTATGAGATCTTGGATGGGTATTTTATGCGTGTTGTGATAAAACTATTTCCAAAAAGTAGACACGACCTCAGCACATAACAGAGCCACTGGAGGATAAATATTTCTTAATTGGTATAATGATGTTTTAGATGGCTTCAGGCTCTGCCGGATATTAAAAAACAGAGTTTAGAAATGGCCTTATTGACTTTCTATTGCATGCTAAAAGCAGAGCTGTGTCAACCATGTTATTTGTTTATCTTTTTAATTATATTTTTATTATAGATGTTCATTTAAAAACAATCATTGGAACATTTAACTTTATGAAAACGTGGGTCCTGTTCACAACATTTTCTGTCAGCACTATCAGAGGGTTGAGGTCTGAAAAGTTTGTTACTTTATAAGAATGTTTTTACTTTTACTGAGCACCTTTTAAACCAAGTTATACAATGATGCACAGGTTTTATCAGTTTAGGCCATAATGTCAAACCTATCACGAGGGCTGAATGATTTTAGGAAAAGATGTAACTGTGATTTGTCTGGCAGATATTGTGATTTCGATTCAATACACGATTTTCTCCAAATAAAGCTTCAGTGCAATATTCACTTTGTTTACAGTATAGACAACAGTAAGGAAATCAATGACCAAAAGCACATAACACATTATTCATCATCTAATTTTGATGATAAATAATCTGTTTTCATAATTTAAGGGATACTCCAACTTCTACTCCTAAACAGAGGCTTTGTGTTGTTGACCTGCTTACCACTTCCATAAATGCAAATTGCCTGTAAATCTGTAAAATAGTGTAAAATGGTTGACACAACAGATCCTGGGTCAGTCAGGAGTGCTACAAAAAATTGCAGCTTTGGCAATTACATGATTGCGTTGTCTGAAATTGCGATTTTGATCTGAAAACGATAAAAAATCTTTCAGCCCTACCTATCACCATACATTATGGCATGAGTCACAGTCACTGTCACTCAGTAGATGTTTCAGTTGCTTCATGAAAATTTTATTCTTGCTGTAAAAAGCCTATCTACCCATTTAATGACAACTATTTTTATTGGGCAGAACTGATCTACTGGAAAATGTCAGCTCTTTTCTCGTTATCAAATAAGAGCGAAAATGTCCAAAAAGAACGTCTTCACTTACATAACTGTGATAAAAACTGGTATTAGCATCGGATCTGATTTTAACAATCAGTGCATCTCTGGTTTTACCACCTAAAGTCTTGATTAAATCTACTTTGGCATTGATCTCGGTGTGTACACATGTTTCAGCAGCTTTCAGCCCGATCAAATTGAATGGAAGGCATCTCCTCTGACATTTTTCTAAATTTACATCTGCACCTCAAACCTTAGAGTAGTATCTTTGACCCAATAAGGTGCAACATGTCTATTTATTAGGGGTGGGAATTGATAAGATTTTATTGATAAAAATGCCATTAATGACTCTGCTTATCGATTCAATTCTTTAACAATTCCTTTTTTGATTCCTGCTGAGTTTCTAGATGGAAAAGTGGTCCTACACAGGTTTTCAGTGGCACTAATGTCAAACATGTGAATGATAATTTGAACTGAATTGATTGCTTTACTTCAAACATGTAAAGAAAAACATGGATGGTCACCATATAAAATACATGCATATACCACAACTAAAAAAAAAAGAAACTAAACTGCTGACAATATCTTGCTTGTGCAGCAGGATAATCAATACTGTGCTGCATAGATGAATGTGTTTTTACTCCCTAAATGTTGTGCAGTCATGTTGTGGAAAATAAAGCCACAATTTTTGGATAATTGTGTCCCGTCTGCCATGATATTTGACTTCTTTATTATGTTTCAGCTGACTGCCTCTTGTGAAAGTGTGACGTCCTTGGTTTGCAAAGCGTGCAGAACAAAGTGGAAAGAATTGGTAAGCAAAATGACTAATGATATCGATCCATTGAGGGAGTTGGTATTGATTTTGATTCCCATCCCTACTGTCTTTTGGACAAACAATGGAGTATTCTGCTAAATCCTTTGGTAGTGGAAAATACTGAATACAATAATAAAACCACAGAACTGGAAAATGTCTGAGCTTGACATTGTCCATAAGAACAAAGTTTCAAATAAAAACACTAATCCACAAATGAGGCTTTGACTTTATCATCATAGGTGAAGCTGTGCTGTACAAAAATGTCTGCAGTTTGACAATAAAATGGATGAAACATCAGCACCAAGAATACTGCAACACTTGGGGCTCTGATTTTCCAACAAACTATTAAACAGAATAACTGTGCGTGCTGGTTTGAATCTAAAAGACTGCCTGAATAGAAGTTACTGTGTGATTTGGATAAGATGTCCAGGGGCAGTTGTTGGTCGGCGGGTGTAAGAGGTTTGTGGGTATAATGGACCCCCTGTGGTTGCCATGGTGAGGTTGCTAACACGAGTGGCTTGAGACTGAGCATGCAGGGTAATCACTCTGCTGTCCAGCTTCACAGCCTCAAAGTTCATCCCCTCTGCTGCTTTTAGAAAACATTCCTCCACTACCAGCTTCATTCACAAGGGGACTCAGCAAAAAGGACCTCAAAATGCAAATTTACACCATGTGAAGAGACGAAACTCCAAACTGCTGATGTCACAGAAGTTGGACTTTCCATAAGTTATTATTCTGCAGGTGTTTACAAGACTGCAAATTAAAATGGCCATGAAATCATCCTGCTGCGGGCTCATGAATTCCCTCATGTTCACTTCTGAGCTGAAAATTCAACCGCATCACAGACAGGGATGTGATGGACACACCTAAAACCTGCCAAACCAAAAACATCACACTCAATCTAAACAAATGGGCATTTACAACACCTGAGGCATTATCCCATTGGCTGGGACAGCAGTCAGCCATGTCATTTATTAAAAGAGCTGGGCAACATATCAATAAAATCAATGAATTCTAATTATTTTCTGCAGAAGATTTAAAAATTAAAAATCTTGATTTTTTTCTTGACTGTTTGAAAATATAATTACTTAACATTTACAATTTCTATGATTGAAGGCCCTGTCAGATTTTGAATAAGCACACGTTTAGGCTAATATTTGTTTTTTTAAATGAGATTAAATATTGATCAGAGAGTTCATGTTAATAAACCATGAAAATAGCTCAGCTTACAGTGTTTTTGTAGACAAACTACATAATCAACCATTTATGATATGCACTTTAACTTTAAAAGGGAAATCTTCTGAATATATTCTGATTACATAAAGGCAAAACTTGATTCACGTCACTTTTTTGTCACTTGGTTTTTTTTGAGAAAGAAAAATAATAAATAAAAATCGAAAATCAAGTGTTATTGAAAAAAATCAGGGATTTTATTTTTAGTCCATATTGTCCAGCCCTAAATAAAATATCGATGTTGAATCCATTCGTACACCAGTGCTGCTTCAAAATGATCAATTTAGCAGTAATTTTGAAAAAAATAAATAAAGATTAAATCAATTAATTCAAATTATCTTCTGCAGGAGATTAAAAATAAAAATAGAGTTTTTTTTCTCAACTTACCCCAATCACAGGTTGTTGCAATGTTTGAAAATATAAATACTGAAAATGTACAGTTTTCATGATGGTAGGCCTTGTCAGGTTTTGCATGAGCACATGTTTAGGCTTTTATTTGTTTCTAAAATGAGATTAGATATTGATCAGATGGTTTCATGTTGATATACTGTGAAAAAAGCTCATGCTTCAGTGTTTATGTCAACAGTTCTCCCTACAGTCAAACTAAATAATCAACATTTCAGGACAAAACTACAGCATTTTATCTATAAGAGGGAAAGTCTGTTTATTTTTGGAACATATTTTGACAACATAAAGGCAAAACTTGATTCATGTAATCTCTGTGTCACTTGGAGGGTTTATTTTTTTGAGAGGGAAAAACTGATTAAAATCGTAAATCGAGCTTTGAGGAAATAAATCGAGGATTGTATTTTTAGGTAACATCACACAGCCCTAACAGGGGGGTGGCATCACCTTTATCAAGCGACACTCTCTGAAGTCCTGTGTTTGGGTGTGGTCTGACACAAACAGATATATCCACATGACATCAAGATCAAATAGCTCACAGATTCTTCCTCCTCTGTAAGCGTGGCCCGGGTCTGACGAGGTCTACAGACAATAAACACCTCACTGTAAGAATCTGCAGAGAGTCGGGAGCACGGTCAAAGTCACGCAGCAGGCTGCAGAGGAAGGTGGTAGCATCTCTTCTGTACGTGCAGCCAGGGCTTAACATGTGTATGATAAAGCCCCTGAGTGCACACACACCTCATGATGAGTACATGTCAAATGTTTTCTCCCTGCTGCTGCTCAAGACACATCTGAGAGCCTGTTGGTGTGATTGACTAATGATGATGTGTACATCCAAAACTGTCGCTGTTATTAAAGGTCAAACCTTCAAGGAGACACACAGGCACAGTATTTGAGCACTCAACATGTCAGGGATTCGGGGTCTTGCAGCATACTCTTTGAAAATGGGAGGAAATCAGTCTGTGTTTTGTCAGCTGCTGGTCAGGCCTCTAAAGGAAGTCCCTCATTGTGACAGCCCGAATCAAAAGACACAGGTAAAATTCAGACAACTCGACAGCTGAAAGCCTGGTGTCCTTCAGGGCTGAGCAACTGTGGAGAAAACTGACATTGGGAAATATTTATTTTTCCTGTGTTATATGTTCACGTCTGAAAAAGACTTTCTATGGACAATTAACATTACAGTCATACAATCAGAACTAATTCTGTTGGTCCTTCTTTCTACTTTATTTAGATAGATAGATAGATAAAATCCAAAATGTACTCAAACAACAGAGACGGCATTTTTCTTGCATACAAGGCCCTCTGATTGGCGCTTGACTCTTCTATGTTGGCAGCGCATCCTTCGCTTTTGGTGAAAGTGAACACAGACTGTATGGAGGGTGTGTGGTCACGTGACTCACACAGGACAAATAATCAAAATAATTGATATGAGTAAAATTACTTCAATTAGAGGGTCTAAATGTCAGTTTCGATTATTTTTCGATTAATTGTCCAGCCCCAATACCTATATACATAAATAAGGCCAATAGGAGTCCACTATTGACAGAAACAAAAACACTTGGTATCAACAAGTCAGAGAAAATTCATGTAACACGTATGAGGTAAGAAAAAAATTATGTGCAATAGCTTTATAGAACATTAAAATCCCTAAATGAGGCACAAAAGTAAAATAAAAATCTGTATCAGCTGATTGAAACATTATTCTCTTGAATCCAAAATAAATCTTAAGAACTTTTTTCCATTTATTTTGTAGGAGATTGATCAGATGGTTTCTGATAGCTAGCTTGATTTCCATTGGACTGCATAAAAACAAAGTTTAATTGTGTACATTATACCCAGCTCTGAACTCTAAATGACACAGCTTTCTCACTGGGTGCTTGTGTGCTGCATGGTGGACGTGTTTTCACAGTCACAGCTCTGTCTGTCTTTGGAAGAACCAAAGAAATCACCCAATAAGTGACTTGATTCCCTGTTTACCTGACCCCAGAAAAGTTCAGAGGTCAAACTGGGTTTTACTTTGAAAAGCACTCAGTAGACGTGTAACTGTACTGTGTTTATCTTTCTCTGGCATTTTATATAAATAGGCAAGCCTTCCTCTCCAGAGTCAATCTGCATAACGCATACATATGATATAGTGCTCAAGCTGACAGTCTTAAAGCCATGACCTGTCAACACATTAGCATCAATGGTGATAGACACCAGCTTGACTCGAATTTACTTGGTTGTTTAGACTAAATGTGACGTGGAGACACTGCTGACCACTGAATGATCCGACTATCGCCCGAACAAGTCAAGTGAAATGGAAATGAATCACCCCACATTGTTGACTCTGACACGCTGCATTACCCCCTAAACTCTCCTCTGCTTTAAATAGCATGTTGTTCTGGTGCTTACGATCGTCTTTGAAACAAAATTTATCTTCTCACTGTGACAAAAAGCCACATGAGCTACCTTAGGGGCAAAATTCAGCCACACTTTGACAACCACGCCTACCATAAAAACCTACAATCAAGTCTGTACAGTAATGGAAAATGAAGCAGGAAGTACTCAAACCATTTAGGGTGGAGCTGTGTTG
The DNA here is from genome assembly GCA_037902135.1 of Cetoscarus ocellatus. Lineage (NCBI taxonomy): Eukaryota > Metazoa > Chordata > Actinopteri > Labriformes > Labridae > Cetoscarus > Cetoscarus ocellatus. Next base: position 1,611,861 of record JBAMNC010000189.1, on the reverse strand, counting down.
AGCAGAGAATTTATACCACTGTAAGTTATTTTTACAACAAAATAACAACTGATGAGTTAGTTAGTAATCATCTGTTGGTTCTTCAGTTGCATGCACTTCTGTACACATCTGCAACTATTAAAAATCCAAATAAAACACTCAAGGGAGTAATGTTTGTTGTAGTTCTCTGGTCAGACGGTATTGTTACCTTTTGGCTACTTCTAAATCACCTTATCAAGAAAATATGACCTGAACAGTTTAATTGTTTGCTGCCTAGTTTGTTTGTTTTCTCAATAATTTAGTTCATAATTTCCTTTTTGTCAAACTTCACAAGGGATTAGTAAAACAAAAAAACATGAACCATTAATTTGATCTTGTAAAACGTGTTGAGGAGGATATAAATGTGGTATGTTCTGAGATTTTACATAGTTTTTGGTGTTGACTGAGCCTCTGTAAATCAGGTTTGGGTAAAGTATTGTGTTTTTTGCAAATGCTCTCAGTGTAACCATGTTAAACTGGGATGTTTTGTGCTGCCCTTGTGTCCTTGACAGAAAGGTGGCAGCCTTGCTAGTGATGCCCAAATATGCATCTCAGGGGTTTCCTGAATTAATTCTTAAAAAGCTGCCATGCATAAAGACATTCTCAAAGGTTTGCCTCAAAAAAGCAATTCAGCCTAAACACCGGTTATCCCCGAGCCCAGATGCTGCCACAAACACAGAGGAACATAAACCAGGCTAGCCTGACACAGCAGATTTTGCAACATAATGCTGCCCACTAAGCCGCCTTTCACAGTTTCATTGAGGGGGAAACCGAACCAGATGGGGCAAAGGGGGGCAGAGAAGGTGAAAACGGAGTGAGCAGAACCAAAAGGTGCAAAGATAAGGGTGGTTGATTTGTGATTAGTGATTTCTTAAGTCATTATTTTCCATTGTGAGGGATCTGGATGATTATAAGAAGTACTAATCTGATATACACCAGTTATAAGAAAGAGTGAGCAAAGAAATAGACAAATCTTGGAAAATCAATAACTGATAAAAGCATTCAGACTTTTTGCAACCATATTTACCAATCCCATGGAGAAACAGGGTCAAATTATGGACAAAAACTCACAGTGGATAATGGATGGTGCTCCAAATGCTATATGCAATGGTAATATTTTGGTTTATTAAACAAAATGAAGTATTTAAAAGGGTGGGTGAAGAGGAGGGCTGGGTGTGGAGAGGGCTGGGCGGCCTTGCATCAGATTGCATTTATTATTGATCAGCTGGAGAGGGCAAACAAACATGCGCACTGAGGACGCCGGGTGGGCAAGGGAGGTGGAGGTGAAAGTCTGGGAGGATGTGTACGCATTGATTGATCACATTTGTGCATTTAGCAAATAAAATCAATGCCTGTGCGCCCATTTTTCTCCCTCCATGTCCACATCCCTATCCAGCTCTGGCTGTGTCCAAATGCGCTATGGGGAAGATTATCGCGTCTAGCTTGATTGCAGCTGCTCTTTGCACATGGCAGACTAATCTCATGGCCCTGAGGGCTCACGAAGCTGTTATGTTTTCCTTCAAGGGCGTAATGAAGCGTTATTATAGCCTGTTCTTGCAGCTGAAGGTGACAAACACACGCTTTGGGTTTTAATTCAGTACTTACATGGTCTGGGTTCCTCTCGTTTCCAGGCAGTGCCGTGCGTAAAGACATGTTTCGTCCCTGAGTTCGCCTCACAATCCAGCAGAAAAATAAAGAAGAGGGGTTCTTGTTCACACTGGGTTAAAAAAAAAAACACCACCCCAGGTTTCAGCCTAGTCACACCAGGCTCTGCAAAACAGCTTCACCTCTTCATACAATCATTGTCACAGTACTTGAAGGCTGATCACCAGTACAGTGATCCAGCTTAAACTGATGAAACAAAAGTGGTTCAAGGCTACATCCACCTCATGTCTGTGTGCTGGTATTGGTACCAGCCCAGCCTCTTCTGAAGGGGTAAACAGCCCACACAACAGCCCCCTACTTATCTTTTCACTTTCCCCGGCTCCTTTAAGGCGTTATCGTACCATGTTCAGGGCGAGGATTGCATCATACATGGAAAAATCCAGGGGGTTTTACTTCCAGCATCGTTTTGTGGTGATATATGGAAGAAAACTGAACCATTGAGGCAGCTTTGGAGGTTAAAAGCAGGAAAACAAACGAGGTCTCCGTGCGTCCTTCCGACCGGAGGAGGGGGAAAGGGGGGTTAGTGCGCTCCTGTTAGCTTGCTAGTGTGGTTTTCTTAGTGGTCTTAAAAATAAAAACTCCAAAAGAAACAGAGACAAACCCGCCTTAAAACAGCCTCTGTGGGCAGTGTGGAGCCTCGGGGATTTAATTCAATGGCTTTTCGGCGGATGTTCAGCCTCCCAGTCAACACCCGGTCCTTCCTCTCAGCCCAATCCGCCCTTAGCTCCCCTTCTTCGGCTTCGTTGCCATGGCTTTAGCGGTGAGTTCAAAGTCTCCGTCGTTGGAGGAAAAGCGACCAAACGTACGAAGAAGTGAGTCCGGCGTTTCCGGGGAAAAACATCTATTATCGGTGCGAAAAGATGAGAGAAAGACGGGATCCCCCCGTCACAGTGACAAGAGAAAGAGGGAGGCAGAGGGACGTCAGCGGCCAGGAGAGGCGCACGCGCACCAGCACGCGCCGTTCTCTCCCTGAGGCTGTGCTGCCTTCACGGACGCCTCAGGAAAATCCGTCTTTTAAGAAGCGGAAATCATAAGTGATGTGTGAATAGGAGTCAAATTAGACAAGCTTGCTTTAGTTTTCGGCGGTTTTGCACGAGGACGCTCACAAAGAGGGGGTCTGGGTTATTTAACGTACTTATATCTTGAGTAAAAGTCAAAGTAGAGGTCAAAACACGTTCTGTCTGGCAGCTTTTTACAACAATTTCGCCATCTGGTGGCCAAGGAGGTTATATTTTTGCCGGCGTGTTTGTATGTTTGCAAGATGATGGAAAAACTACTGGATGGATTTACATGAAAATTTTACCACAGCTGTGGTTTGGTCCAAGGAATAAGCCATTAAATTTTAGTGGTAATACATATATTTGTCTGAATAGAAAAAAATCCCAAAATTTTAAAAAAATCCCATAAGTTAACATTGGACGGAATTTAAAAAAAAAAAAAAAAATCATATCTCTGCTATTTCTAAACGGATTTGCTTCCAATTTTACAGGACAATATGGGGTCCATGTCGCTATCATCAAGGTAAATTTCATCTGGATCAGATTCAGATTGATGTCACAAAAAAATGTTGAACTTTATAATGGGAAATCCCATTTATTTATAATTCATATAAAATCGAAATATTAAGTAATGTTCCCAAAACTTGTTGTGTTAATACAGGATAACAACCTCCGTGTATGTGCTGAGTTTGGTCCAGATCCTGGCACTATTCTGGATCTGGTGATCCAGAATTGTATCTTATACAGGGGTTGTGGAAAAGTCACTGCCGAACTGAGCTGCTTGGTGGAGATCTGTACCCTCTGAGTGCTTTTCTAGTTTTAAAAGAAAAAACAAATATCTTCCTTCAGCATTTTTCTTATTATTACTGGCATTTGGAGGAGAGTAATGTTGGTTGTAGAAGTGGTAACAGCAGCAGCACTATAAGTAGTAATTATGGTGGTTGAAGTGGGGGAGAAATTTAACTGATCGCATTTTCTGAAGTTATTGTAATAAAGCAGCTGTCAATCCATCATTCATCAGTCCCTTAAATATAGGGATGCACGATATTGGATATTTGCCGATATCCAATATGCTGATACTCATCATTGCCGATACCTATATTTTTGTCAAGATTAGGAGGTATCTCCTATTAAAATTAAACTGTTCCTAGGGGCGACAGGTAGTCCACGTGCCTCACATCAAGAGGGTTGCTGGTTTGTTCCCATTGTCTGTGTGGAGTTTGCATGTTCTCCCTGTATGTGTGGTTGATTGGTTGTCCGTCACTCTATGTTGCCCTGCGACCGGTTCAGGGTGTTCTCCGCCTTTTGCCCGATGTCATGCCCAAAAGGGATAAGCTGTATAGAAAATGGACAGATCTGTTCCTTCATTGTGACAGAGTATTTGTGTTGGAAATTGATGTGGAAGGAAAACAACATTTCATTCTCTAATAGAAGACAAAATTGCTTTTTTAAATTAAAACAATTCAGCATGATAGGTTGGAGGTTTGTGCTACATTCATACATTCTGTGGGTATTACTGCCAATATATGTGATTTATATGGCTAATATGTATGGGCAAAATACTGGCTGTAACTATCGGCAAAAATGTTAATATCTGCTGATATTGTTATAATACCGGTAATATCTTGCATCCCTAAAAGCCAAATTTTGTTACAAAAACTCACTTATGATATACCAGTGTTTGTTGTTTTTGTTGATTATCTTTATAACTTTGACCTCTGGTGGTTGACTTAAATATGACAAAAACAACAACATGAACCACATCCACAAGAATTGTATGAAATTTGTGTTCTTGCTGTTTCAGTTATAATTCATGGTAATAAATTCATTAGTAGTATCAAGTTTGCTACAAAATTTAGCAAATAAAGTGATGATTGACCAGTAACTTGAATAATAATTAAAAAATAACCCACAAGCATAATCATCTCCATTCTCTCTCGATTGCATTTCTAAGTTTCCTTAATATCCTTAAAAAGGCAGATGCAGCGATGTGTTCTCATGTCGTTTTCTGAACCTTTCAAACAGCGACCCGACTGCACGATGACAAAGCAGTTAGTGAAATCGACCTCAGGCTGGAATAAGAGGGCACGGCTCCAGATATCAACGAGTTCAATCAATTCTGGACAAAACTGTCCTCCACCAAATGATTATATAACAAAAAAAACATGTGCACTGCAGCATTTTATTGACTCTGTGCACAACTTTATCATCTTGAGCACAAGAGGGAATTGTTCTGCATTCACAGGTTATCATCCAAAAGTTTGTACAGGATAATACTATATTTGTTTTGGAGCTTAAAGGAAATTACTCCAAACATTACTCATCTAAAAGACTTTCAATCAATCAGTTAATCAATCTTTATTTGTATAGTGCCAGTTCATGACAAGTGTTATCTCAAGACACTTTACAATAGAGCAGGCTGAAGCCATATTTGTATATACACAAACATAAATCAAGAGATATATCCATCCAGGCAGAGACAAAGGGACTAAAATAAGAATTTATGATAGAGACAAACCCATGTCCTCGTGTCTATTTGGTTGTAAAAATAGTTTCTATGGATGTATAATCAATACAACCATAGATAGAGAGATCAATCTAATATTAAAATTAATATCTATAATGAATATAAAGGCATGTTCAGTAATCATCTGATAAACATTCTCCCTCGTAGTCAGCTATACAACTGCAAGATTTCCAGTTCATGTTCTGTTGTCCTGCCAGCATCACCTGTATCAGTACTGCACTCTTGCTTTAAGCCCTCCACCACCGCACTATCCACCTGTAGGCTCTGACTGAGGAGGTTATAATACTACCCAATCTCTCCTTAAATTATGCTTATAAAAAATCTCAGAGGAGTGACGAGGTCAGAGAATCAAACTTCAACTATGCCCTGCAGCTACAATAAATGCTTCAAACCTGAGTTGTCTGACTGGACCAGAAAAAATGAAGCTAACCTATAAAGCCTTTACAGTAAATGTCCTTATACATGAGCCATAAACACAGTAAAGACAGAAAATAGAGAACACGCTTAGAAATGAATCACCAAATTAGTTTTTCTCGCTGCACTCTGAGGACCATGAAATTCAATATACAAACACAAATTGCTGGTAAAGTCATAAATCTTGGAGTCTGTTATTAAATCAAGCACACAGCTCACATATAGGATGCAGGCAAAGCACATCTTGTTGTTGTCGTTGAGAGGAAAATATGGAAAAGAGGAAAACCAACTCTGCAAAACACAACCTAATTCAAACTCTTCTGTTGCATTTTCATGACCTTCTTTATTGTTAAAATTTACTGTTTTATCCACCGCCATCAATTTGTGTAGTTATATTCTGTCTCTCCCTTTCTGAAGCGCTTAAGCACTTAACTCTGAAGTACTTAAGGCTGAGTGTTTCTATGACTTTAAGATGCCTTATAGCAAAAAAGGCAGTTTAGGTGAACTCTTCACAATATTTTAAACAAGAAAGCAAGAACCATTCATATCATTTACAAGTATTACAGTCACTTGGAAACACAATACATCTGTTTGTATTTTAACGCTCAGTGCAGAGAGCAAAACACAAATCCATCTTGTCCTGTCAATTATCTTTAATTGGCCTTTCTGTGTGGGAAAAAAACCCTGAGCAATAAATAAAAAGGATGATTTGAGGGTTTTTTGCAAAGCCCAACACAGAACGTAAGCCACAGATACTTGATAAAGCTGTATGCTACACATATTCAGTCACACATTTATTACACCTGTTTGTGTTGCATGTTTGCCTGACCTTCATACTTATTTGTTTTTTATTTTCTGCACTTGTGGAGATGGTGTTTTCGTGTTACTCTTACACATTGTCAGGATTACCTGAGGGGGGGCACACCAGATGTTTGACAACATTTATGTTTCAATCAAAAAAATTCTTACATTATTATTTTAAGTGCCCTAAATCACTCAGTAGCTTTTTAAAGAGACCATTTTATGCCTTTTATTTACTTTTATATTTTCTTTGGGGTGTTTATTGAGTCTCCTACACATAACAAAGCACTTCTATGCACAAGACAGAAAGTCAGCAGCATCAGGACTTCTCCATCTCCCCTTCTTAACATCACGTGTAATACCAGAACTGACAACAAACAGTGAACCTGCTCTACATGAATATATCAATTCATAAAGAGAGGAGCTCTGATTGGATCGCTCCACAACTTATCCCACCACCACCAAGCTAAGGCAGCTGTGATTGGATGTCCCTCTTAACTCATCCAACCTTTCCACACAACCAAAGTAGCTGTGATTGGATATATTCCTAACTTGTCCCTACTTTCTACATGACCAAATTAGGTCTGATTGGATTAAGTCTCTGTCAAACATTTTCATCTAGTCTTTATCTGTTGATGAAAATGTCAGTTAATTTAGTTTTAGTTTTTGTCCATGCGCGCTTGTTTTTATTAGTTACTGTCTAGTTTTCGTCAGGGGAAAAAAGGTTGTTGACGAAGACTATGATGAAAATAATTAGTCAACAAAATTAACACTGTACATGAGAAATAAATGAAACTAGTTATTGAGGTCCCAGTATCAGCCATATAAAAAGACAAAACCAATAAATAAAGTGGTAAGCAGCACAGTATAAAAATAAATAAATAAATAAATAAATAAATAAATAAAATACAAAATAAGGACATTTACAACATTACCATAGCCTAAGGCTAATAAAATCTAAATAAAAATAAGGATAAGTCTTTCAAACTATGGATAATTCTTTATTTAGTGGGCTATACCACTGTTTCATCAGCAGTTTAAGCCCATTAATTTCGAGATGGCAAGTCCAGTGCAGAGCAGAGACGTACAACTAATAAAGGGTCACGGACAATATGGTGCGAGTAGCGCTGTCCTGACCAGTCAGCACAAAGCAGATCAGTCGACCAGTCGGAGCGGAACAGTGAGTTTAATGTTTTATTATTTTTTGTTACTATTGTTATTTTTTCACTATTTAATTATGCTCTGCTTAAATAGCTGTTGCACTTTGAGATTTGTTTCAAATGTTAAATGTGTTTCAAATAAAATGTATTATCATTGTTATTATTATTATTACATCTAAATCTAACACGCATTAACCAGAGAAAAGGCAAATATCGGCTCTTATGTGTCGTCTGTCGTTCTCAACAAGGCAAATGCAGCTTGGCTTCTCTGATATTTTTATGATAAACAGTGCAATGTAATTAAAAGACATCATTATTTTTTATACTTGAAGAGAAAACAGCAATTATCTTTTGTAAAATCAGATGTTGCTTTTGTTGTTTTATGACTATTTCTAAAATACAGACTGTCAAAGAAACAGTCAAATAAAAACTGTAGGATGGGAGATCCTTTGTGCTCTTCACAGTGAAAGAAAGTGTATTTATAACAAATCAGCCAAGTTAATAAAAACTGGGGCATATTTTATATTGTTAAAATGTAATACTTTGTTCCACATCCCCCAGATTAAAAAACAAAAATGTGTTTGTCAGCATCATTCAGCTTGCCTAAACACTCTTCTAACAAAAGTAACCATAAAACTTGAAGACAACAGTGCATTCATCATTACATTATGTTACACATTTATCCAAAACACTTTACGGCTCTGCTTTAGAGCATTCATCAAGCTCTTGGACCCCCTCATAGATCCGTCCTATGAGCACTTTTATTTACTTGTATGTCACCTAGAGTGTTTCTGTCTGTTTTTTGTGAAGATTGTTTTATTTATGAAAGTATGCTCCTGAGATATGCAAAGTGGATCTTTGAATATGTTTAGTTTAGTAAATGTCTTAGTTTAGTGCACATTGTTAAAACTAAACATAAGAACAATACAAAATATTGAAATATAACACTGTGAAAGGGGGGTCAGACGCCCTAAAAAGCTTACAGAAATACCTCCCCTCTTACAATAACAACAGGCAGCGGTTCGGTGAGATTAAAAGAAAAGTAAAATCATAGCACTGTACAGCAAACACATCATAAAATAATCATATCAGATTTAAGATCCAGGAATTATTCAATGTTTTGTAAAGTTAATGACCTTTTTAAATGATGACAATGAATGTAATGAAGGTGACTGTAGGGATGTATGTGATTATTCTATAAAGACGATCCTCTGATTTTAATGTGGTTTGACTGAGGGACGTCCAAAATGGAAGGTAAATAGAAAAGGTAAAATTGTTCAGGTAAAATAAATACATTTTACTTTATTTTATTTATATTTTTTAATCTGTAATACTGAACTGCTACTGAATCCCAATTTCCCTGAGGACGTTTTTCCAAGGGGATTTATAAAGTACTATTTAATCTAATCTAAATGTCCTTCAAATGTCTTGTATGAAATGAATGAATATCTAAAGAAGACTTCTGCTGGGTAGGTCTTGGATTAAGTGCACATATTCATACAAAAACATACAGGTTTGATAGGTGTTCACATCTGAAGCTGATGAAAGTTTGTACTTTTTGAAAGAGGAGCAGTTGAGTCACTTCGGTGAGTTCAACCAATCATCCTAAGAAACCTCTTCTGTTTTTACGCAGCATCTTCCAGTGACAACAGCAGGTTGTAATCTGTGATAAACAAACTCAAACTGCTTCAAACATTTGACCCTGGTACTTTTAACATGCTCTGTCCCCTTCAAATAAAAAATAATATCACTTAAATCATATTTTTTATCAGTCATCCATTAAGTTTTGATGGGACTAGATAAAATAAGAGGATAATTAAGTCTTACCTGGACAGATCTGGACCTGTTGGAGCGAACCCAGGGCCTCATCCTCTAATCAGTCCTTACTTCCTGGTTACAGGTGAGACCTTCAGGGACCTGAGCCCCCACACACTGAGAAGATGACGCCGGTACAAGCTGGTGAGAGACACGAGAGAAGGTTCACTGTCATCCCTCGAAGGACAGACGCAGAGAAAGACAAAGATTTACACACAGAGCTGAGCGCAGCTGCGAGGGAATCGATGCTGGAAAAGAACAAGCAGAGCAGCAGTCCATATTTCCACGGACCACAGAGGCTGTTCTGAACACTGTGTAACAGAGCGCCCCATCACCACGGCCGGTCAGCTGTGGATAAACCAATTAGAGAAAAAAAACTCTGCATGAGGAACCATCAATACATCTAATGGGCGATGGGAAAGAAAGGGAGGGCTCAATTCTGCTTCAGCCGCTGATTCTTTGTGTGGTGGAGTGTCCGCGTGCGGAGGGCAGTGATCTGTGCTCAGCAGAGATTGATCCAGTCAGGGGTCAGACCCTGAGGACTTAATCACACAAATAAACATTCATTTGTTCACTTTTATACTTGTGAGAACTTCACTGACCTCATGCATCTACTTACCAACACAGCTTTACCTTTAATTCACATCTTTACCAAAACTCCAGCCTATTTTGGCTGACACTGACGATGCACTGATACTGACACCAGAGCCGATATACATGGAAAGACGTTTGGGCATAAAATTTGTATCAGTGAGATCAACTTCAGTTCAGCTTTACTCGTACTCAAATATGGAGTACATGTACTCAATTTTGGTCAACTAGTGCTTGAGTAGACTTAACTAGTGGAGCAAAAACCCGAACTAGTAGACAATTTTGTGTTTCTAGTACTACTAGTAAAGCTTTGAGTTGTTACTGGTAACATTTTCTAAGTCTACTAGTACTTCTAGTTGCACAAAATTGTTTACTAGTAGAGGATTTTGCTTTACTAGTGGGGTCTACTCGGGCATCAGTGCGCCAAAAACCTTTACAAGTAAAACACATCTTTTGTCTACTAGTAAACTCAGAGTATCTCACTTGTAGTACTAGAAGACTGTTTTTAGTCTACTAGTACCACTAGTAAAGCCAAAGGTTTCACTAGTAGTACTAGTAAACCTCATGCAAATGAAGTAGGAGGGTTTATAACCAAATCCAGCATCCTGATTGGTTGTAATATTTTCGATAACCAATAGGAAGCCTGAATTACCTTCCGCTCCCCTATTAGCATATAAGATTTACTGGTAGTACTGGTGAACATTGTCAAGTCTACTAGTAGTACAAGTGACACTTTTTGCTTCACTAGTAGAGTCTACTCGTGCACTAGTCCACCAACTAAGATGACCTATGGTTGAAGTCACTGATATCAACTTAATGCCCAAATGGCTTTCAAAGATATGTCACTGTGTCCTTGTACTCATAAAACTCTGCTAATACACGGCTCAGTGCCATTTTACATACTATAAGCACGTCAGTATTTACACTGTTAAAGGTAAAGAGGGGCCACGTTTGAATTTGGTGATTTTAACATCACAGGATGACTAAAGCAGAGCAGACTGCAAACTGTGCAAGAGGTAAGGAACATCTAATGAAAGTAAACAAATTTTAAAGATATTTTATTTAAGTTATAGTGTTGTTAAGCATTTATGTCTACACTCTGTATTGTTATAATGAATATGTATAAGTATGTATTGTACGATTTCCATAATATGGTCCCCTGTATCATATCAAGGTTGATATTGATTTGTAACTATAATATTAGCCTTTCAGAAATTCTAATCTTTTAGGCTAATTATTACTCAAAAATTAATATTACAGTAACTTACCACAAGCAACAAGTCATTGCTTACTGTAAAATTTAGAGTCTGCTTTTCAGTAACAGGTAAAACTTTCTGTTATCTGTGAGGCTTTTCTTAAGCACTGAACCACCATAATTAAAAAAAAAAACTTTAATTTATTTTTTAAAATGTTTCATCTTGTTGTGGGAACATTTTATATTAACAGCTGCCTGCTTGACCTTCAGATGAAGAACAAACACGCATCAACTGAAGGTCACTGATGCATTTTGTCCATGAACCATTTAACGCTTTTTCAACCTGAATGAGAAATTAAAATAGATATTCATTAAGAGATAAAGAGCTGATGTAGAGACCTTAAATAGGAAAATGTGATTTACTTAGAGGATTCAGCAAGTTGTTGAACTCGAACGTTCATCCTGACGTGCTCACAGAGTTCCAGCAGGGGGGGGCAGCGCTGCATTGAACCTCAGGGCAGAGCGGAGCATCCATCACCTCACAGGACTCTGACTGTGACCTTCATCCTCTCATCAGAGCTGTAAACCAGCACATAAAGGTCACAAATCTTATTCTAATCATAAAATGTGTTTGGAGGACAAAAACATAACTGTCATCTAACTGACATGTTAATTTAAGATACAGACTGGAGAGGTTAACACACACAACTAAGAGTCCATTTACCTGAACATGTGATACACAATTATAAAGTTATATAATAATGTGAATGTAATAATAATCCAAATATGTGAAAACAAAAATCAAGCTTGGTTTTATTATGTAATTCAGAAATTTGATGTATTAAACAAAAACAGAGAAGTGACCTGGGCTCTGCAAAACTGAACAAAAATCAAATCCTGCTGTTGTTTCGCTCAATTATGATTCACCAAAATGTCTCTTTATTTCTCATCTGAAAAGGTTAGACATGGTTCTCCCATAACCAGAATTATAACTTTGATATAATTCAAGTAGCCTAATAAACAAATTATTCTGATACCTGTTATCAAGTCAGTTATTTCATTTAGATTATCATTACATCATTATTAATGGTTATTATTAATAATAATAATAATTATTATTATTACTATTATTATTATCATTAAACTGTAGAAAAATACTGGCAACATTTCTGTATACTGAGGTGTCTAAATTTTATTAACTCTTAAATACAATGGCGTTCAAAATGATAAGATCCTCATTATTTTTTATGATTAGTGGTATCAAAAAGAGCAGTTAGTCTGTGAGCTTAGTCAGCGTTTTAAACAAAACCTAAATTACACACAAATGTTGGAAAAATCGATGGTCATGGGCAGGAAACCCTACAAACTTTAAGATATGCAGCTTCACCCACTTCTTCAAAAGCTGTCAATGTAATTGTGCAATTTAGATAGAAGATTGCTTCAGTTTTCATAATTAAAAACAATAAATTACCCAATACTGCATGTCTAGTACTTCCATTTTTGCTGTCATATTATCAAATGGTAATCAATATTGTTTGATTTTTTTCTGATAAATAAAATTATAAATTCCCGTTTAGACTGAACATTTGAAATAAATAATTTTGTGGTCAAAAGCGGAAAACTGTGAGTGTTTTATGCTGTTAACAATATCTTCACTGAATATCAGACCTGACATATATGTTTATTTTAGATCAAATTATTAAACAACACACTCACAAAAGGTCAGACAAAATCAGATACACAAAATCAATATGAACAATGTAGTCCTACCCTATATTTTTTCCATTTTATGAGTTAACTAATACACCTTTAGAACTCACTGTATTTCTTTTTACAATATTTTTTAAAACTATAAATATGGCAGAAAAGTGATCTGTAATATATCTGTTTGGACGGAAGTTAAGAACACTGAATACTGAGTATTTACTCTTTTTTAAATAACCTCATAAATGCATGAAAACATCAGCACAATGGTAAAATTATCAATGTTTTTGCACAATTTTAAAAGTTAAGAGGGGATTCTTTAGCTATTTTGATTGACTCACTCCCTTTATGAACATACAACATACATCAAATTCAGATTTTTAAGCTGATTGGTCATTTCAGTGATTGCATTGTTTGGTTTTGCAAGATTTTTAAGTATCTCTGAAATCTTTAATCGACTTGAATCAAATTTCTGGTTGATTTTGTTGCTGTTTCAGAGACAGTTTTGTGTAAAGTGACGGAGAGAAACTTCAGTCCAGCGCAGTGATGAGGTTTCTCTTGTATCCTTTGGTATTTGAATTTGTGGCTGGATAACAACCAACCACAAGTTTTCTCGTTAAACCCAAAAGTTCTGCCCCGTCTGGCTTCTGACCTCCAATAAAGAGTCAGTCAGGCTGTTTTTTTCTCATGTCTGAGATGTAATGACTTTTACCAAACGCTCACTTCCTCTCATAAACATCAAGATTTTTTAAAATGTAAGCGGTGACAGGTTAGGACATGGAGGCAGGACCGAAGTTCATTAAACTTCACTGAAGAGCGATGGGTCCAAACTGCATTAAGTGGTTCAGTCTGTCTGTCTCAGCACAGAGGTATTAAAATCTGTAATGAAATTAAAAAACTATTTGGTTGATAAGAAGAACTCTTTTGCCTCAGTGGCAGTCATATTTATCTATTCAAAGTAATTCAAGGCTCATTTTTGTGCATTAAAACAGCGTTTCTCACTATTTATAATGTTTTAAGCTATGGGCAAACAGCACAATAGTGGAACGGGGTAAGCTGCAGAGTTTTGTGAAGTTAAGGGACAAATTTGGACTAAATGAAAATGATCGATTTCATTATCTACAACTAAAGGAGAATTTCGGAGAGCCTATGAGAAGAAAAAGCAGAGTAATCTCAACTTAATATGAAAGTTTGATGTCATACAGGGACTCTTTCAAAAAAGAGATGAAAGAACAAATAACAGAAGAGGAATGGTTTATTATGTGTAAATTGCAAAGCACAACCACAAGCTCCAGAGTTTGGAGAGAGTTTAATTGGAAAACAGATTTTTTTTTAACTCCAAAGATTAGGAGGGAATTGGTATCTACACAACAGTCGTGCTGGAGCACACACGCGTATTATGGTCCTGCCAAAAATTAAAAGGGTATTGGGATGAAGTATGGCAAAGTTTGCAAAAAATAATAGGATATCAGATGCCCAAAACATGTAAGACATTTTATTTGGGAAACTTGACATACAATATAATACAAAGAAAAGATGAGTACCTTGTTAAAATATTATCAGCAGGTAAAAATGTAATCACCAGATTGTGGTATAAAGTAGAACCACTGACTGGGGAGCAGTGAGTGTGCACTGTAGAAGAAATATTTTTAATGGAGAAACTCGTTGGAAAAATGTTTTTTTCCATTTCAGGACAGAAGAGGACACCATGACCTTTACTGCACAATAAGGACATTGACATAAGGAGGATTGATGAATGATGTAAACCTGCTTTACCCTGACACCGAAACTGTTAAAGAAAAAAATCCAATAAAAAAATAAGTTAAAAAAAACAGCATTTCTCAACCTTTATTGCTATCAAGACATTTTTAAAAGGTGTCTTGTCTCAATAGAGATCTAAATCTCAATGGGACTTACTGTTGAAATAAAAAAAATACAAACAAAATAAATAAGAAACGTGAAAAAACAAAAGTCACACCGGTCAAATTATACTAGTAAAAAAGGAACAAAACAAAACCTCTGACCACTGACTTTCACACATTAGGTGTTGTTACTGGACATTTTTACAACAATTCATGACTCTAAATTATCATTAAAGGGAATCCTGAGACAATGCACACAGCCTTTACATCACTGTAGCCAACAGGTAACTAGCCTCCAGTGCTTTCCCTAATAGTTTTGCACTTTTCATCATTATTGTCAGTGTTGCCAACTGTTTAAACCAATAAAATCATTATTTCATATCCTGTTACTGGATGATCGAGCTGGTGGATCAGACTCAGAGATACGATGAAGATGAAGCTGCAGCTTGTTTTGCATCAGCTGCTTAATTTTATTGCTCACACTCCAAAAACACCTGCCAGCTGAAAAGGTGTGCTGTATGTGAAAAGCTTACTCCAATCAAAACAACAATAATCTCCAAAATCATGATGTCACTTAGCTGAACTTTTATATATCTCCAAGGCAAAGTTGACAGCCTGAGGTCACCCCAGGGTGACACAGCACCCCTACTGAGAAAAAAGATTGAACAGTGTACATTTATGGATGATATACTGACTGTACAGCCTTACAGAATCTGTTATTATCGGCTAATATGAGGAATGAATATTTTTTATCTCTTATCTGCTAAAACTGGGATTATCCCTACAGTATTGAGCATTATTAATTGTTAATGTTGGGTCTTTTTTAAATAAAATATTAAATAATATGGACTAAACCTGCTCTTTTTACAACATATGCTATGAACTGGTGCTTTACAGATGAAGACTTATCGATTATGATGCATATTGTGTAGCTTTATCTTTGAATCGAGTTATATAGATAAGGTTTGACTTGATTTGACTTTTCTTACTCCACTACTTAACTCATTATGCCTCTGGTTAGCATTTTTTGGCATGTTAATTAAAATTTAACCCTAATCTCATAAAACACTCAATATTTAACTTCGCAAAGTAGGACATTTTAAAAGCCAACGTTTTTTATGAGCAAGATAACTCTTCTTTACAGATTTTCATGAATTTTTAGGGTATGTGGTTCATGGAACAAGGGAGAATTGATTAAATTTTGGTGATCTGATTACTCTTTTAAAAGGGGCACTTCTAGTTCTGTGCGACACTTTTATTTAATGCAGTTTTGTGTAACTCTTTTTCTAACTTTACTTATCCAGCAACAAAAGTTCCTTCAGGACTGAAATATTTCAATCTTTCATTAATTTAGTGTTTTTGCTGTCACGATTCATTTTTTATTTGCTAGAAACTAAAGATTAAGAAAAGTTTTAACCTCCAATTTCAACTTTCTGTGTAAGATCAGAAAGTGTAGATCAAAATAAAACTTGTTTACACTGCACTAACCTGTGTGAAGGGATAATTTACAGGCTTGTTTGTGTATGTTTATTAGGAGAACATGTAATATAGCTTCATCGTGTGCGCATGTGTTCTTCTTCTGAGTCTAATTACTACCTCCTCTGCGTTGTGCCTCATCACCCCCCACTGACTCTCTCTCTCTAACAGGGATCAGTGGCAGTGAATGAGCAGCTCACCGTGTCACCATTAATGCCAACAAGAAACAGCCGGAGGAGGAAGAGGAGGGTGGAAGGAGGGAGCCATTCACTTCTTATACCTCCGCAAACTGACAGGAAGAGAGGAGAGACAGGACAGACGGGGAGAGGGGGAGAGGGGATACTGAGAACTGGGTAAAAAGTCAGACAGAGATGTAGAGAGAGCTGACAGAAGAGGTCAGAGAAGACTGAAGGCTCTGGATACAAACACAGAGGAGGAGAGGTCAAAGGATAAAGAGGGGTCCCTCTCTCCCTCCAGCTCCTCCTGTGGTGGGATCAGCAGGTAAAGGTCTTCATCTCCAGCTCTTCAACCACTGAGGAGGACGTCTGCAGAAACACCAGGACTGAAACAAAAAGAGGACGGACAGATTAAGAGAGGACGAGGAGGACGAGAGGAGTTTAGGTCACACAGAAGGGTGAGGACAAACAGTCAGGAGGCTTACAGGGCACGCTGCCTTTTGGTTTAATCTCATTACTGCGTTTGTGAGCCGTGTGTGTGTGTGTGTGCATGCTTTTGTTTTGAAGGGATATTTATAATGGACACTTTACAGGAGAGTATAAGGGTCAGACATGAGATAGAAGAGGGGAGGAGATTCTTTTACATTAAGCATTAAAAAAAGGAGAGACTTTTAGTCAAAATGAAAAAGAAATAAAAGACGGAGGAGGAGGAACAGCAAGACTGAGGACGGGAAGGAGCAGCAGTTGTAGTAGCCAGCCAGTAGCCATATTATATTTTATATTTATTTTATTTTATTTTTATTATTTTAATTCATTTATGTATATATAGAGAGATTTTATATCTGCTAATTGTTTTAACTTTTTTACTTTTTGATATCCTGTGTTCTTTCATACTTTTGTACAATAAAATGCTTCTGGAACCTTAATGTCCCTGAAGGAGTCTTCCCAAGGGATAAATAACCGATCTAATCTAATCTAATCTAAAAAGGAAAAACTTTAAGGTGAATGTTGCAATAACAAACTGTAAAAAAAAAAATCAGTGTGCTGGAAAAACAGTCAAAACATCAAGAATTAAGTTAATTTTGCAAATTAAGACAAAAGTTGGAAAGAAAAATGATCACATCAATAATAATATTTTACAAGTTGAAAAATAAAGCGGACATCTTGTGAAATGCCCACAATTTAAGAATAGAAATCAAATTGGCTTACAGATTTGTGAATAAGTCTAAATTCAAAATTATTTTTTCTGTCTTTTTTCTCTTGGGGTGCATCATTAAAAAGATTCCCCTCCAGCCATTTTTTCTGTCTTTTACCTGATTCTAACATTGTTTGATATACAGGTTAGTTTTTGTCTTAACTTTTAAATACAAATAGATCAACAGATCCCTGGAATGAAATAATAGAACAATAAATACAAAACTGATGGAAAATCTATTCAACTACTTCAAAATCAGAATTAGTGTACTAACAATTCTTGGGGGAAATTTAGCCATTAAACAGAAAAAGCTGTAGAATTAATAAAAAGGCTTTACAATAATGAGTAAAATATGGAGTTGTGTGGTATTTGATTTTTTCAGATATCTGAAACGACGATAAATGACTTTTTTCAATAGTACAAGCTCTCAATGCAACTAAAAATGATCTGTTCCTTTTATTGTGACTTGTATGTGCGGTTGTTATATCTGTCTAAAATATTGGCAGAAATTTCTATCTCTGCACAGACCATCGATCTACTTTTTAAGCTATTAACCGGCAATATTGATAATATGCTGATAATATTGTGCATCCCTTGTAAAATAGAAATATAAATAAATAAATGCACTGAGCAGCAAAGGGCAGAGTGTCTGAAAACTAAAACATTTATGAACAAAACAAAAAAGGACTAAAGATACAGACCGTAGATAAATACACACAATATGATTAACATCAGGCTCAATGGAGATGACACCATCCAGTTAAATAACAGCATTGCTCACATTTATGACTTAATTTGATTAACAGTTATAAGACAAAAGCACATTTGAAATACAAATTTTAATCAGTGGTTTTCAGGTTTTTATTCTAATTTTCATCATTACACTGTCATTAGGATCCATAAAGTCAGTGTATTAAGGTTTGATTTGGCAGTGTTAAATGTCTTTCTAATTATTTTTACTTCTTTTTTATTATTTAAAACCAGTTTGACAGTCTCCAGTCTGCAGCTTTAAGATTTGACAGCTATTTCAGAGGGTGTCACATTCTGCTTTACTAATTATTCATGAATGCTCTGCCTCTATTTTGTCAGAAGAGGAGGTTAAACTGAAAATGACAACGACTCAGTGGTTTACAATCAAAGTCTGAGGGTTAGAAAATTATGTAAGTCAAGAAAGAAGAATTAAAAATGTTTCTACCACACTAAATTGTTTTATCTATGGATGCAAGTAACATGTTAGAAATACTGGATGTAGGGAGAGACACCACTTTACACTTGAGATAGCGTATGAAATGATTCAATTATTAAATTAAATTATCATCGATCAGGGTGAATAATGTTGAGACAGAGCACCTGATCAAGGTATTTTTTTTATCTCTTTATGTCACTGAGTTGCCTGCAAATCCATCAGTCCATCCGGGCCAGTCCTGTGAACTCAATGTCTCAAACGTGCTTTTAGGGATTTTACTTAAATTTGCAAAAATGTCCACTCTGACGGGAGATGAACTAACTTCAATTTTGAGGTCATAGGTCAAGGTCAATGGTCTCTATTCCACCCTTGCCTGTAACTGTCAGGGATTTGTGTCAAAGTTTTCACAATAGCCACCAACTCCATGACCACATTTTGGAGGTCAGAGGTCAAGAACACACACTTAACCCTTTAGTGCATGAAAACACAAATTTTAGCCAAAAAATTCTAATTTTTTGGAGATTAATTATTTTTTTCACTTTCTACTGAAATCCTACAAAATCCAAATTTCCATAAAATTTAACATATACATTTTTTGTACCTCATTTGAGGTTTGACATTAGATGTTCTTGGCAACTGATAATCCATTTGAGGACATTTTATATCATTTATCTGATTGTATTCAGATGTTTTTTTAGTAATTTGTTGATCATATTGATTAGATAGAGGTATCATAAAATTATGTATCAAATATGATACAAAGGGCGTTAAAGGGTTAAATCTCATGAGCACAGTATTTCACAAAAAGAGTAGATTTTTATCCAATTTGACGTGAATTTACTCTTGGACTCTTGGTCAAACTGATGATTTTTTTTTAGGTCCAAGGTCACTGCAACCTTGCATGTTATTGATACTTAATTGCTATTTATTTTATGCATAATTTTGACTCCCGATCCCCTTAACTAACCCTTAATCCAGAGTTTGCATTTGAGCAACAAAAACAATCCTGAACCTTTTTCTGGAGTCATTACTGAGCTTCCACTGTCCAGTGACTGTCTACTCCAGAGAGGGACCGTTGGGTAGCAGTTCAAGTTTTTTTTTACTTTGATTTCTTTTTTGCAGCTTTTAACAGAAGTGACAAAAAAAGGGGAGATAGTGGGGACTCAAGTGCACCAAACAGAAACTAGGACTTAAACTTTTGACTGGAGTGATAAGGGCCTCTGTGCATCACCAGCTGAGCCAAACTCGTGCCCCTGAACCCGATGGTTTTTCAATATTTTACTCTTTTACTAGGACAGTATTCTTTGGTGATGCTGCATATGACACCCATCATCCAACTTGAGTCCCAAATGACACTCTTTATGTTTTATTACAACAAAACCCCCATTAACTGGATCCTAATGGCAAGTATTGAACTGACACTAAAACAAATCTCATCCCTCGCTCCTCCAAAACCTTTTTTGGTCATTTATTGTTCTTTTTGAGTTTCCCTTGAAAGTTACATTTGATCAATTGTATTTGGGTTCAACACAAGTCCACAGTTTTTCCATTAGAGGGTTCACTTTGCCGGTCTGCCTGTCCCAGCAGGAGGTGTGGTGGGGTGCTGTGGTGCACCCCGCAGGCCCATCAACAGACGGTAAAAAAGGGGTAAGAGTTTGATTTTGGCGCACAGACTGCAACAAAGCAAATTTAGATACTTTTAGTTATCATGTGTTTTATTGTCAAATTATTTCTGTTATTTTAATGACTTATCTTGGAACACAAATCCATATTACTGACCAAGAGCTGCATAAAAACAATAAAATGCTGTTTTACTTATGAAATTATTTTTAAACAGACAGACGGAATAAAAAAATGCTAACACATCAATTCTTGTGGCTCAACACTGATATCAGAATTGATTCTCATTTTCACAGTATTATTTGATAAGGTGTGCAAAGGTCACAGAGAAGCCTGTTTTTATAATTATCTGATCATTTTATGCATAAAGTTATCGCTCATTTAGATAGCAGAAAAAAGTATGGCACTTTAAAAGCTCACCAGCAGAAATTTCCTGAAAATGTTTTGTGACTGAAACATTTAAAGAGCCCACAATTTGTCTTAAATCAGGTTCACATATTTGGTTTTGTGCACTTATGTTCCAAAAACCTTCGAGTGATCATATATTGAGTCCCCTGATCCAGCCGTATTCTCTCGTTGGTGTTGGTGAGACGCTCTGTTAGAGCTCCTGTCACCCTGTTGTTCTCTTTCCCATGTTAGCCAGGAAACACACTGATTGGTTGATGGGACATTTCTGTGATAACTGGTCAGTCCAGCCCTGCTCTGTCCCATATTGTCAACAACTCTGCATTCATTCTATCGTCTCTGCCCCTCACTTTGCTTGCCACCACCAAGCTAATGGGTTTAAACAGTGACATCACATTGGTAGGTCTACTTGGTAGGATGGGGGAATGAGCAATTTTAGGCCCCTTCACATAGAGATTGAAAATGTTTTTGTTTTTAAAACATTTTCTGTCCACATGTAAATACTGAGAACACTGTAGTACATACGCCAGGCCTGTAAGTGGCACTGTAACGCTGCTGCAGGCATTCACCAAAAGGAGAAGAAGACATGGAGCATGTGCATATATCATGAGAAATGTAAACAAACACCGGCGTATGTGGTCCTCTTGTTGTTCACGGTGGTTGAAGAGGAGCAGAAGATTTTGCTGTTAAAGCCAAAACAAGCTCAGGAGCTCCTGCAGCACGAACAAGACACCATATTAAGCCATTGATTCTATTGTTGTCAAAAATGGTGTTTTCCTAAAACAATATGTAGAAAACACACTGATGCAATTAAAACTTTGTGCAGATCAGTGTTAATTTTTTTGACTAATTATTTTCTTCATAGTTTTTATCAAAAAACCTTTTTTCCCCTGATGAAAACTAGACAGTAACTAATAAAAACAAGTGCACATGGACAAAAACTCAAACTAAATTAACTGACATTTTCATCAACAAATAAAAACTAGACTAAAATGTTTGACAGAGACTTGATCCAATCAGACCTAATTTGGTCATGTAGAAAGTAGGGACAAGCTAGGAATATATCCAATCACAGCTACTTTGGTTGTGTGGAAAGGTTGGATGAGTTAAGAGGGACATCCAATCACAGCTGCCTTAGCTTGGTGGTGGTGGGATAAGTTGTGGAGCGATCCAATCAGAGCTCCTCTCTTTATGAATTGATATATTCATGTAGAGCAGGTTCACTGTTGTCAGTTCTGGTATTGTAACTGAGATGCTCTGCCAGGTAGCCTAAATAAAGGTGACTGCATTTCACACAAAAGTTCAATTTGTTTCTGTTCATTATACATGCAAACTTTACTAGCAATCAGTAAAGGGTTATTAGACGTTTCATTTTATCCAAGTGTAAAACATGACTTCAGAAATTCAAGGAAACATAAAAAATGCCTTACCCTTTACACTTCATATTTTAGTCGACAAAATTTACAGTAGATTTCATCGACTACAATGTGAAGTTTCATCAGCTAAAACTAGACTAAACTTCAAACAATTTAGATGACTTAATTATGACTAAAACTAAAAATTATTTTAGGCAAAAGACTAAAACTAAAACTCTGCCACAGATATGCCTAAATGTCACAAAAAACGAAGAGAGGGAGAAGTCCTGACACAGCAGACTTTTTGTCTTGTTTATAGAAGTGCTCTGTCACACAGAGGAGACAAATAAAACAAATCAAAGGGCATTTATAGTTCAAGAAAGCAGAATATGGGACCACTAAGGCAAATTTGAGTTACTTTTACATAAAGCAGGTAGATAACAGCTTAAGAATCAGGACATTTCCTCATAAGGCTTCGTTATTATCTGTCCCTTATTACCCCCTCCATCTATTCTGAGAGGGACTCTTTTACCATTTTCAACATCTGATTTTTTGTTTCTGCCCCCAATTTCACAGTTTTTAATTTACTCTAACTCTTGTAACACTTGTTTCTGCAGTAGTAACTTACTCACTTTTTGCTAGCTTGTTGTGATCTATATTTTAAATGTATACTGTATGTTTGGACAGGACACACACTCAAATACACACAAATGGGCCATGGCGTCATACAACCTTTGTCCCAGACCTCAGCTGGGGTAATTAGATCCTGAAATATTGATAGGAGCTCTATGTGTGTGAGCGTGTTTGTGAGGGATGGAGCACAAGGGCAGCATGCCTTCATACTATGTTAATACATGTTTCAAATTTAAAGTAATTCATTGGAGGTTTTTCTATATTAGGACCTTAAGTATGCAGAACTTATAGGGAATAGTCATGCTGTGTAGTGTATATGGAAACTGGCTGTCATATAAATTGTCACAGAATACCTCAGAGTCAACAAGCCCTCCTCATCAGGCTTTACCTGAGACAAGCAGCATCTCTGGTGTTGAAAAAATGAGCCAATGCATAAGTGTAGAAACCCGCAGTCCCTCAACTGTCCACTAGAGGCCATCTGCAAAAACATTAAAGTCACATACACACTCCATGTTAAAAATGATCCTTTGTCACATCTGCAGAAAATCTTAGTTGTGTTTCTGAATGTTTAAATCAGTCAACAACCAGCAGTCTGCAGGTTTAAGTTAAGGGTCAGGTAACCTAAAAGCTACTTTTCCAAAGGCTGAGGTCAAACAGTTAAAGCATAAACAAATACATTTTTTATTTCTTAATGGCAGACCATACAAATTTCTACTTCAATCCAACCCACTTTATACATACAGCACAAATTTAAAAACAATAAAGTTTACCAAAGTGCTGCACAGTGACTACAATCAGATATGAAATTGAATAAAATAAACTAAAGCAGAGATAAAACCAAACAATAAAAGATTACTAAAAAAGTCTTATCAAAGATTAGAAAACATGCTAAAATTCAAAAAGATATAATTATAATAACAAATTAATACATTAAAAGCCAACAAATAAAAAGAGTATTTAAGACAAGCTCAGTAGACAAAAGACAAAAGTAGGTACGATGGGGGACATTCTGACTTGAGGGGGTAGACTGTTACATAATTTAGGAGCCACAACAGAAAGGGCTCGCTCACCTCAGGTTTTTAGCCTGGCCTTAAGAAGAAGCTGCTCTGCAGACCTCAAAGATCTTTACACTTATACCTCACCTCATTAATGTAACTCTGGTATAAAAGCGGATTTTTAGATAAATTAAGAAAGGCGGGAAGAAGGGCCTGATGAAGTTTTGGATACCAAGCATTTCACTTATAAAAATACCAAATACTAACAAAAACACAAAGTTTGATTGTCACTTTATGGACATAATAATCAGAAATAGTACAAGAACATGACAAAGGCAGTTCAACTACAAATAAACTATGATAAGTTGGACTGTAGGAAAAGAATCAGTGAGAATTATTCTCAGTAGCCATTTAAAAATCAAGAACAGTAAAAGTGAACAGACTGATAAAGCCTTAAAATGCAAAGGATGTAAAAAGAAAACACGAGAGAGCAGAAGTGCAATAATTAAAGACAATGGATGTACAGCAGTAAAGTCAAATAACAGCACATTACCACTGAAGAGCTCTGAGCTCTTGATCTAACGTCTTTAAGAAACAGATTCTCTGAGAAGCAGATCTAAGATCTTCTGTTAGTGTAAAACTTTATATGGAACCTCATGAGTAACTCTGGCTCAGCTTTCAAAGAGAACAGTGAACAAAACATTTAATGAGGTTAACCTGTCGCAGCTGCTGTGTGTCAAGAAGTCAAAGGATCAAACTAAACCTTCATTAAGATGGGCTGAATTATTTACAAGGCCTAGTACACACACACACTTACACACACACACAACTGCAGTTAGACAGGCTGCGCAGATTAAAGGTACATTTTAGCATGTCTCAATCTGTCCTAATGAATAAAACATGAAAAGATACACCTCTAACTTTAACATGGGGGTTCCACAGGGGTCTATACCGAGCCCACTGTTGGTTTCACTCTTCTGACTGTGTGCAGTGGGAGACAGGGACAGATTTACACAAGAAGATGGTAAAAATGTGTCATGTTGTGTTGTATTTGACCATCTGACTGTATTTTTCTGTCCTCTACAGGGTCTACATGCGACTGCTGATGTCCATTCATAAAGACAGAAAACAGAACCATGGTCATTCTACAGCAGGTAAAGTACCAATTATAGCTGTCTTCATAATTATCCATCCATCCATTATCTATACCTTCATACCCTTTGGGCTCGCAGGCAGCTGGAACCTATCCCAGCTGACATTGGGTGGAAGGCAGGGTACACCCTGAACCAGCTGCCAGACAATCCCAGGGCCACATAGAGAGATGGACAACCATTCACGCTCACAATTACACCTAAAGCAGGGTACACACATGAGGACTTTCTAAATCTTAAGAGGTTTTTTATCTGTTAGAGACCCCACGCATGAAGATAAAAAATCAGGCATTGAACAATTTGGATCATACTGTGTGTGGTGTGCTCCAATAATCTCAACACAGCACACCACACACATAACCATTCTGTCCCACCACCGATCTAGAATCTAGTCCTCCAAGACAGAAATCTGATCTCAAGTGATCTAACAAAAACAAAGAAGAGGAAACATACCAGCAACACGCAACATGGAAGAGGACATACAAGAAGAGGGAATGATGGTGGTCTTGGGAGTATTTTTGACTGAAAAATCC
Source organism: Cetoscarus ocellatus (assembly GCA_037902135.1). Lineage (NCBI taxonomy): Eukaryota > Metazoa > Chordata > Actinopteri > Labriformes > Labridae > Cetoscarus > Cetoscarus ocellatus. The sequence continues at coordinate 1,586,386 of JBAMNC010000189.1, read as the reverse complement.
TGAACTAAAAAAAATTAAAGTCTGTGGGAAAAATCCTGGAGACAGTGAGAACATGTGAGCTGGTCCTCCGATTTTGAGGTCCACTAAACTTTATGTTTCAGGTCGGCCATGTTTGTTTTTATTTACACCTGCTTCCTAGTTCCTCGGTCAGCTCGCTTCTTGATTGGCTACATTTCGTTCCACATCACAATTCAAGGAGTCATGACTCGGGAGTTGTCGGCTTTCCTCACACACATGAAGATTTTTGGTTGTAAATATTGAACAAGTTTAATATTTACGATTGTTGGGACAAATTCACTCTTAACATACCTCAGACCACAGCATAATCTTATAGGATAATCTTATAAGACATAAAATAATCTTGAGTTTGCCATCCTTGGTTGGGAAGGGGAAACGTCAGGACAAAAACAGCCTGATAATCCTGATGTGTGTACCCCGCTTAAGGGCAAATTGAAGTCACCAATTAACCTAATGAACACGTTTTTGGTCTGTGGGAGGAAACCGGAGTGCCCGGAGAGAACCCACACATGCAGGAAAAAAACATGCAAACTCCAAAGAAAAAGGCCCTGACTGACACAAGATTTGAACCAGAAACTTTCTGTGAGGCATGTGCACTACCTGCTGCGCCACTGTGCCCCTTAGGCATAATTAAGTCCAATAAAAATATTTTATTTATAAATGTATTGTAATGTTTCACCTCATAAGCTCCCTGCTGGTGGGTCAGACCCAAAAGTCAGCTGCAGTTTTTATATGGTCATAAATGTTTTCCTGGAAAAAACAACTGTGTCAAAAATTCTACAATGTACACAAAGCTACATCATTTTATTTGAATTGTGATGTTTTTCAATTTTAAGAAGTCCATTTTGGTGGCTGAAACCCTTTTATCAGAATATCAAAGCTGGTTTTCCCTTGATAATAGTTAAACTAAAACATGCATGTGATCATCAAAACTTAGGTTAAAGGAATTACTGACGTATAAGATATCACCAAAATAACAATATATTGCATCATTTTATCCCTCTCTCTTAACACAGGAACCACAACATTTGTAGCATATGCAGTTCAAGCTTGCATACTTCATGTGTGCATGTATGTGTGTAAGGCCTGCTCTATTGGAGCCTCATTAGGTTTCAGTAACTCATTACGCAGCATTGTTTCCACTGAATCCTTCTTGTAGCCGAGCGCACACACATTTACACACAAACTAAACATCCTCTGTGTGTGCGTGTGTGTGCAAGCATGCATTTGACCTTGTGTCGGTATTTTTGATTCTCAGTGAACGCATTGTTGAGCCTGTCAGCTTTTCTGATCGAATAATCAGCTCTGACAGTTTCCCCCCACCGTGGAGGCCCAAATAGGACGAGCCAATAAAAAAAGAGCGAGCAGATCAGTGGTCGAGCTTCACTGTAAATGTTTATCACACACACACATACACACACTGTGACCTCCATCCACACCGAGCAGGTGTATTCAAACAGGGCTACAGAGGAACTTCTTACTCTCTCACTGCTTTAATGATTCTTTTTACTGCAGCAGAGGATTGTTTCTTGGATTTTTTTCCACAGCAGGAAGGTTAATTTTGGACGTAGCCTGTGAATCTGGAGGGAAATAAACTATAATTTATTTTGCAGAAATAAACCGTCTTGGATTTTACTGGGGAGATGTACTTCCTGAAGCACATTTTTCTGGTGACTGAACATTTATGAAGAGGGAGGAAATATTTAGGAGTATTTCTTTGCTCTTTTTTGGTCTATAAATATATTTGTTTACCATAGCTCCAGGGGTATTTGCACTTTGGGATGTCTCTGGAACTTTTTTTCCAATAACAACAATGCTCAGGAGATCTGTTTTCAACAGCTCAAAAATAACTCTCAACCAGTCATCAAATCCAAACGGAGTCATGAGAATGGTGTGCACATCTTAACTATTCAACCATGGCAATGACGACAGACAGGAGGGGATCTGCTTGGGGACTGGAGGGCTGGGACTTAAATAAACGCCGTCTCAGCTACAGGTGCACCGCTCTCATCCAGGTAAAGTCAGGCCCATTCTGACGTTGAAATTAGAGTCACCACAAATTGTAGCAATACCCCTTTATTTCTTTGGACTAAGTACAAAAACAAGAACTTACATTTGGGTACCAACAATACAGAATACAAATAACAAGAACTTGTGATGCCTTATTACAATTTATGTTCTTTACTATTGGGGCCCAGTGTTTCCTCTGGTTTGTCTGTTAAGGACAGAGGCCTGTTTTTTCTTTGAGAAACTTTAGGATCATAAAAAACAGTTAATGTTTCAGCCACAGGTTAGCTGCATACTTTTCAATATCAAATTTTAGACAAATCAAGACGTTTTAATACTGAAATAAAGAAAAGTCTAAATTTTGAACCAGCTAGCTGCACACTTTTTAGGTGGGACTGAATGGTTACTATTTCAACTGGGTCTATGTAAGGGAAAGAATCTAGCAATGCCACATGTATTAAGATACAGAAGTGATGAAACAATATATCATAATATACCATGATACTATTAGCAGGATGATTTTTTTACTAAAAAGTCTATTTTTTACTTCTAATCATATCAAGATCCAACAATATTATATGCATACAAAAGACATTCCTAATCACTGATATTTACGTAAGCATGGTTCCTGCAACATGGACAAACTTAACTGTCTGCTCCAGTAACAATAATAATAATAATAACAATAATAATAATGACTAGAAGTGCTCATAGAGCACAACCCTCGGCCGAGGCACGTCTGGCAATCTTAGCTGAGTTATCAGCAATGTGTGGGAAACTTTGAATAATGTTAACAAATCCTTAAAAATTCCACATCCAGATTTAGATGACCACAAAAACCTTAGAACTTCTTCCTTGTGCCATGACTAACATTCCCAGAAAATTTAATCAATATCTGCACATGACTTTTTGAGTTATCTTGCTAACAGACAAACAAACAAATGCCAAAACATAACCTCATGGTAGACGTAATAAGTGCAATGGAGAGACTAAGGAGCAAAACATGTTCCTAATTTCTTTAGTAACTAACTAACAAATATCTATACTATCAACGTTGAGCTGAAAAATACTGGGGTACATTTGTGAATTGATATTTTTTACATCCTCAGGTTCCATATTCCAATTAAAACAACATCTAAATGACAAAAAGTTATCAGGAATGTCTCAGACAAAGTGCTACTAAAAAAAAAAATGCACTCTTACTGGGAAAAGAAGACTTTTTGAGACTGTGACTTAGAAATTGGAAATCTCATTCAACTCATTTCCAAGACTTCTTAAGTCTCTGCATGACTGCTGTCCAGATCAATGTTAAAGGCAAGTTTATATCTTTGACATAAACACAGCAAAAACTCATGCTCTGTGGAAATCGAACAAACAAATGGTGTAAACCCACAGGCTGAACATGGTGATTTACTTCTCTTTTTGGGGTGGTGGGGCTTGGGTTAGGTTGTTGGGACCCCACTCCAAAAGAATGGTAGGGGACACACTTGTACAGTTTAATGTTTAACTCCAAGTCCTATTCAGAACTGAACTGCACTTACGTTGTGGAAGTTGACTCAACGTGAATGCTTATTAAAAGCTCATGTGACTTCATCTGTGATAAAATAGGTCATTGGCACCTAATTAATTGGACCCAACTTCCAGCTGTATAATGACAGCTCCTGTGAATCATTGATTGAAATTCGTACATTGAGCCCAACGAGCACGCCAAAGAAGGCCCCGTGCCAAAATGCAGTGATTGTTTATTGTGATGTGAACCAAATCAGCTGAAACAATGTTGGTGCTTTGTTCACAACAATTAAGAATTAAAGATGAGTTACTCCTGATCTCCTTTGGAAATATTACAAAAGGTTATATAATCGTTTTATATTCTTATTTAATTTTACTTTAATTCTTCTATCATTTTTTATTACTGCAAATAACTGCTTTGCTTGTTGAGGAACTGTAAACAGAGTGTTCACTGATCCCTCCAGAGCTTTTGAGAGGCCCTGTCACTTGATGAAAAGTTCTTCAAGTGTTTCCTGACCTCAGGCATCGTTGTTCGGTTTTGGATTGTTGGTGGAGAAACACAAAGTAGACTGAGAGGTCCACAGAGAAGAGAAGTATCATATAGTATTACGTTTTTGGTGTCACTAAGATAAAGTTGAGGTGTTCATGCACTTATTCATTCAACAGCTCTTTGTCTCATTCATTAGACATTTAAAATAAAGATGTGATGGCAGAAGTTGCTGTTAAAGAGAAACCAGCCCTAGTGCAGTTTATGGGGCCAAAGAAAAACAAAGATGCTTTGCCACTGGCTGCTTTTTTCGCTGAAGTCTTACTGAGGTTACATTTGATTAAATTAAACATACTTTTTTGTACTCGGGGAGATTATCAGTAAACAAAAAAGAAGAAATATAAGACAGGCAACCATAAAAAAAAAAACATCAAGTAAAAAATTAAACTAAAGTGATAAGATTCCCACGGTAATAAGGAGTTTTATTTTTCACCAGCAGAGGGCAGACCTCACCTGAAGACCTCTCCTCTGTAGACTCTGTACTTTGGGCTGAACTTGCTTTTTTTTTTTTTACACCTTTAATGATACTTTAACCTTTGACGTTACTACATTTATTCATTAATACCTTTCATAGCTTTTTCAATCCTTCCACTTTATTGAAGTGATTAAAGACTTGAGTAAAAACCTAAAATATTAACAATCAACTCTGGCCCAATATTATCAATAGTGTTACTTCAATTAAATTAACAAGGTAAACATGATTGGATTGCCAATGTAGAGCAGTTTTGCTAATTTCACATCAGAGCTTTAATAAGAACTGGTATAAATAAGAAATACATAAGCTGATATCTGAAATTATTTAAATTTAGTCATGGAGCCTATTTCATAAATTGCCATTTAGTGAAACCAATCTATACATCTTACTTTACTTGACCAAAAGACAGATTTTCTCAAAGTGTTAGTGTTACTTCTTTCACTTGGAGGACGGATTTAAGTTTCTTGAACCCTTTTCTCAGTGCATTCAGACAAAAATGCCACAACAAAGCTCCATCATCGTTACACCTTGAGACATCCACATTAACAATGCAAGGATGTGATTTTATGTCACTATTCACAGCGAGATATGACAACACACATAGTGCTACTGTTCCCATACTCCTCTCTCACCTACGCCCCTGATACAACCGTTAGAGACGGGGGCTCAACCTCTTCCCCTGACTCTAGCCCTATTCACACAACTTATACCCTAACTTCAGTGTTACATGTTAAAAAGTATATCAACAGCATTGAATAAAGAGTTGAGAGGATCACTGTAGCTCACAGTAGTGAATATGAAGAAGCGCCACTATATGCACGACGATTATGCCAAGGAAAGAAAGCAGCAGAGTTTTATCTCTGTATCCAACAGCAGCATGAGAGAGCCAGTGGTGATCGTTTTGGAGCAGATAATCTACAGAACTTTGATAATGTAAAGCGGAAACAACACTTCAGACGCACATTGACTTTGTATTACTCCTCTTACAGTCAGATAAACCGCCTCAGCAGTTGTTTTGATCCTCTCTGAGTCTGAGTCTCTCTTTTCCTGGTTCACACCACTGGCACAGGACGATGTCCTCAGCCCTTCCCACTCGCCCCGGTGAATTTCCCTGGTAATTCACTGCAGCGTTCAGACATGAGCCTACTCGGACTCTACTCTGATAAAATACTAGGGAGGGCGCAAGGAAATTACCCAAATTACCAAGTCTGAGTGAAAAGCTCATCTGTTTGTGTCCACACTTGCGGCTCGCTCAGATATTGTCCGGATAATTTCAGTTCTTTTTTTCAAGTGTGAACGTGGGTTTCTGTCCCCAATTATCAGCAGAAAATTCATCATTTATCATAAATTCTCGTTTTGATGCCATTGTATTATTCAACATCAGTCATCTCTACCTTATAATCATTCTAGATGTTAATGTAAATATTAGATTAATTACTAATTGTTATTGATTATACTTCTATAAAAACTATCACGGCAATCATACAGACAAGAGGACCCTCCTAAAAACGAGATTCTGCATCTCAAGGAGCTAACCTCTAATAAATTTATATTCAGCAGAGACAAATATGACGAGGACAGATTTATGATTGGTCCATGGATCTGTCTCTATCTTTGCCCACACACCCAGCACAGCTTTGGTATGAGTATGTCTTCAGCCTGCTCTATTTTGAAGTGTCTTGAGATAACACTTGCTGCTATACAAATAAAGACTGACTGATTGATTGATTGATTGATTGATACAGTGGAGGTGAAACATCACAGGGCTGTAAATCTTACAGCCGCATGAATGAAGCTTTAATCCACTGTCTATCACCGTCTACTGACTTTATAAATGCAAACTAAAAATAATGGCAGCATTTTCACAGCAACACTCTCTGTATTAAGACGGTTGGTTCTCGTGCCGTCTCTGTGACAACAGACAGGAGATAAAATGTTAATGTTCACTGAAGCAGAAGAAGAGCCCGTCTGTCAGTGGTTTTATGATGATGTTAATTCAGTGACAAATATCAGCACATTTAACTTGTCACATTGTCTCACCCTGTGACATTTGACTCATCTGAATGATCCATCTAAATGCAAATGAGTGGAGCTGGAGGCGTGTTTATCAATCACATGGCCTTTCATGGGCGTCTTTACACCCACCCTTTAACACTCATAACTCTAATAACTGGAGTTATTTAAGTTGTGGGGTCCTTCACAATCTAATATTCAACCCAAATGTTTTCAGAGTTTTGTTTTTAAAGTATCCTCAAAACTCTATTTTCAGTTTCTTATAACTGCCAGTAGAGGGAGGTCTCGCACCTGAGGCAGACCTCACCTGCAGACTGATAATGTTCAGCCTGAGATGGTGAGCTGGTTGTACTGTAGACTGTCATGGAGAAAGTCTGTCATGTTTGTAGTTAACCTGTTAATGCCGAGTGAAAGCACGTTACCAATCTGCAGTTTTAATGCTGAGCACACCTTTCAGGTGCAGCAGAGAGGCTTTTACACCAATCATTTAAGGCTCTTTACCCTTGTAATGGCCCTCTGTTAAAAAGGATATCTGGACTAGAAATATGACAGAAAACCAGTCTAATGTCTTCATATCAACCCTTCAAGGTTTTTATTTCTGCATTTCCTCTTCCTGGTTTGTTACCTTTCCAAGCAGGAGTTACACAAGCAGGTGTAAGAGAATACCCGGCTCATGTCGGGCCTGAATTATTTACCTGAAGAAAGAAATGACGAGAACACCCGTCCCCTGCAGGCAGGCAAAATGAACATTACATCAGTACAGTCCTGATGACACTCGTTTGAGGCTCTCGTTGTCCAAAGAAGTTTAGCAGCGGAAGTCCAGAGGAAGTCCTTTCCTCTGAATCTGTCCTGTAAAAAAGGAAACCGCAGTTAAACACATTTAATCAAGAACATCACATCAGAGGTGCAAGTCTACAAGCTGTGACAGAGGACACTGAAATAAACACAAGATAGGACAAGATCTTTGTTAATGAAAGAATGGGCACTAAGTAAGAGAGAACCAATGACCCAATTCTAAACTCATGTTTATAAAGATTTAAAGCTCCTCACAGCTTTATTTACATGCAGTACTAACCCACTTTGATGTATGGACGCCTGAAAACACCTTGAAAACCTGAGAGCTTCCTGAAAAAGTGCACTGGATTTTTACCTTTGCTCAAATCCTCTTTCCTCAGCACTCTGGAGTAAAAAGAGGCATAAAATAAAAAGCATTAGAAAGCTTAGACCACTGACTTTAACTGCACATTAATGCCTTTGCCCTTATATTAATCACTAGTTTTTGAATCATCAATCAGTCATATCAATATTATCAATCTTCTTCTTCAAAAGACATTGCTCAGATCTTAAAGGTAAAAGCACGACTATGATGCACAAGGTCCGAGTGGATTTAGTAAGGATAATAAAGCGTCTTAAATCCCCTTGAGCCTTTTAGTTTAATTATTCTATCAGTATTTACAGTTTTCTCCAAAAATCACAAACAAAACATAAATAAATCACAAATGAAAATACACTGGGGAATTTTGCTGATCAAAAAGGTTAAGGCTGAAGTTCAAGCTTATTATACCAACTCTTTTACAACAACAAAAAAATGAAGGCTACCTTTAACCTGCAGTAGTGAAGTAAAATCACAGTAAGTTAGACTTTATACATTCACCACTAAACAAAGACTGGAGATTCTGAGTATCACATAATAATATATATTTATAATCAGTACAACCAGGAGTCTATATCATTGGGTTATTACCATAGCTGATCTTTATATTTGTTTATCACCCTGTTTTTAAATATTCTTTTAAATGATCAAAGTCAACAACACATTTTCAATGAATTCTTATAAATGTTCCATAAATTCACTCCTCTGGTAGACAAACATCTCTGCAATAGGTTCGTCCTAACTTTAGTTTGTTTTTTTTTTTAATTCCTTCCTTTATTGGAAATAGCCTACAGGTGGATGCTGGGATGGTGGAGGGGTTGAAAGCAAAGGCGCAAGACAAATGCAGGGCAGAGCTGGCAATGGCAGAGAAGACGGAAAGACCTGTCTCCTTCAAAGTTCCCCATTCACTTGTCCATACAATTTATTCCCCAAACTAAACTGAGCCCCTCTGTTAATGCCTCCTAACACTGCAGTCACTGCACCACCTGAAGCGTTGACAGACAAAAGAAACATATAACTTATCCACAAAATAATTACAATAACAACAAATAACTAAAAGCTATATTAAGCCATTTTTTTTATATATATATTTTTTCATCTTGTACAGCCAAACATTGGCAACATTCGCTCAATCTGTTCAAACATTGATGACTAAAGTAAATGTTCATTTAACATCTTAACTTGTATCTCTGCCCCTGGTTGATCTTAGCTGATTATCTGTTGAAAATACAAACACATGGATGGTCTTTTATTGAGATACAGATAATAAAGTGTGTTTATTTCTCTGAGATACTAAAAGCCATAAACCACAGAGTGACTCAATCTCCTCTTTCCTCTAATAATCAGTGGGTCATGGATTAGTGTCTGTCTGCTTTGTTGCCCTGAGGCCTCCATCGACCTTCCAGTAACTCGTGTAAAAAGCCTCCTAAAGGCCTCTGAGTCAGAATGAACTCTGTCTATATGAGACTGATGTGTGTGTGGGGTATGTGTGTGTGGGGGTGTGTGTGTGTGTGTGTGTGTGTGTGTGTGGGGGTGGGTGGGTGGGGGGGTGGGGGGCTCAGACATTTCGTAGTCAAAGTGTTGTTTTTGGCCTCTTTATCAACTTTTAAAAGAATCAATCGAAAAGAGTTCAGGTTATTTTTCCAAAATTACTTTTCTCTTATTTTCTTATGTTTGTGACAAAAGTTTGTGAAATCCAAAAGATTACAGTGAACAATGTCTATACTTAAGCCTCAAAGCATCAGTATGTCCCTACCACCTTGAAATAGTAGTTTCACAATTTGTTTAATACTTTTCATTGATTTTTTATTTCATAACATAAATATATGTGTGTTGTTTGCAACATACATTCTTGAGGTAAATTTACACAGGTATATCACATTTGTTGCATTGTTATGGTTTTATGGCATTTTTCCTTGTACCCATCCCAACCCAATCTGTCCCAACATCCCCTCAGACCCAGAGGCTACAAAAGAAATGGTACGACAGATTTCATAAAATGCAGAATATTGCAGGAGCTGATCAGGGTGTTAATTTCACTATTTGTTTAAAAAATTTGAACAGGCAGCGTGGTGTCTACCTACAGAAACATATATTCACATCAAAAAGATCTGCTCTTTTTTTCTGAATTAGCAATACAGTTATCTCAAAAATACAACTCAAGCCTTTGTTTAAAAAAAAAAAAAAAAAAAAAAAAAAAAAAACTTAATAATAAGTTATGCTTTATAAAAATGACCTTATAATTCAGTAAAAGTGCTAATGCAAGCCACTCAAAAATGCTCACATGGTGAGACAGCTACATTTAATCCAGCTTTATTCATGTTTGGTACTGTTATTGGTTTTTCTGTCTGAATGAACAGAAATAAACAACAGCTGTTCAGACGCAAACTCATCATGATCTACTGGATCAGGGTCAAATAATAATAATAATAATAATAATAATAATTATTATTATTATTATTATTATTATTATAAAAATAAAAATAATTAACTAACTAACTAAATAAATAAAATAACAATAACAAAATAACCACAACCAGTGTAACATTCCTTAAGGGACCCCAGAAATTGTGCAAACTTCTGTATATAGTCTGTATACTATGCATATAATATATACATGCAAAGTATACATAATATCCAACCCTAACCCTATTTCTATTCATATTTTTACACTTTTTTTCAATTTGTAATTCTTTTTTACATATTTATTCTGTCGTGATTTTATATTATTATATCTTTATTCTACTGTGTAGAATACTGTGTGTGATGTACTGACCTACTGGATACCCAAATTTTCCCAAGGGGATGACTAAAGTATCTATCTATCCGGCCTTTGCAGTATTTCAGAGTTTGTACTTGTCAAAATGAAATTTTTGAGATATTTATGTCCTTATTGATAAATACAGAGATACATATATATATATATACACACACACACATATATATATATATATATACACACACACACACACATATATATATATACATACACACACACACACATATATATATACATATACATATATATATATATATATATATATATATATATATATATATATATATATATATATATATATATACACATATATGTATGTGTGTGTGTGAGATATAAATGCTGTTTTATCAAAAATAAAAGGCAAAAATGTAGATCTTAATTCTGAGATAATTACCTCATTCATTCAGAGAAACATGAGATTTTTATTTTCCTATATGACTTCAATACCCCTCTGTATCTACCCCATTCCTATACCAGTTGTTGTGTATTTCTGTCTTCTTGCTATAGCCATAAACCAGCTGAGATGACTAACTGGCTTCTTTGTTAGCTGAGAGCTAGTGTTTAGACCAGGAAACATTTCCCATGAGAGAAGACCAAACAAAGTTACACCGTGCTGAAAGTAGACGACTAGTGCACTCTGTGGAAAAGAGACTGATGGCACCATTATTACTATTATATTAAATTTTACTCTCAGACTGAATTTGAGATGACTTTATAAAGTGGAAAAGTGACATCTTGTGTCATTAAAAGCTAATAATCATTGTTTTAAACCAGCTAAAACTTATTGAGGCTAAACCCTTTAAAATATTTGCTAACTAGTTTTGCAGTACAGCAGTTACAGGACAGACACAGTACAGTAAGCATCAACAACAGGCAGAGGAGGAACTTAAAAAGAGGAGACATAAACAGACACCAAACAGATCCTCTCTTAAATTATTCAGCTTGTGGTTTCTGATAGATGCTGTTGGCCCCACTCGCTCCTATTTACTCTTTCATTGGCTGCGTGAGTGTGCAGATGTGTGTGTGCGTTCGACAGGTGCTCAGTGGTGTAATGTTCAGGCGGCTCAGTTTGCCAGACAGAGTATTTACTTAATTAAACCGACATGTATGTAACACACACTCAAGCAACCACTCATCACACTAATACACGCAAACATAAACACCATCAGTTCTTATGTCACAGCAACAGGCTGCTGTTAAACATGCTCAGCATGTTACGATGCTAAGACTAACAGATAACACTAAGTAAGGCCTGATGATTATAAATATGGAATTCCATCAAAAAAATGCTAGAACATACCATAATAATCAGTCTTTAAGAACAACAAATACTTCACTGTTGACCGTTGTTGACCAGTCGCTGCTGGTTCAGACAAAAAGTCATTTAAGAGGAGGTAAAGCAGAAAGAGTTGATACTGAAATAATAATAATAATAATAATAATAATAATTATAATAATAATAATGACTATATTAGTATAGCACTTTTAAAAAATAGAGGTTTACACAGTGCTTTGACAAACAGGCAGGAACATACAGACAGCAAAGCCCAAGAGCTTAAGCACAAAAGGAAATAAAACCCAAAAAGCTCAATTTAAATCAAAGAACCGAGGAAGAGGATATTCACGCAGGTGTCCTCCCCACAGGAAACAGTCCAGACTCTGGATGTTGACCTGTCGACTTTATTTAAGGCAGCAGCACTGTGGGGAATATTCCTGTGCAGACCAAACAGCTCAACAACATTTTTTCTGACTCTGTTAGCTTTGTAGTTTTAGATCCTGAGTATGTGTTAATGCCACTGATCTGCTATGCCCTGAGCCTTGTTTAAGGTGGTCTGTCACTCTGTCTTTCCACATGGGTCGTAACTGTGAGAGCAGCTTTTGAGGAATGTTTGAATTATTCACTCTGTCTGAGGTCATAGGACAAAGGTCAAGGTTAATGACCGTCATGATCACCGTTTGCTTGTAAACACTAACCTGACAAACCAGATGTTTCACTAGTCCATCTGGAAAAAAGCCCACAGTAAGTGTTTGGGGAGGGCTGAACCTTTCAAAAGCAAATCCAGCAGGTGATTGGACGTTCGTTCTGTCAATCACAATCATTACTGGCCAATCAGATAATGTAGAAAGCAGACACTACTGCAGTGGTGTACAGGACAGAACATAAGCCACTTCACAGACAAACTCTTAACAAAACATGTCAAAGTGAAGCATACATATCCTTACTATAGAGAAGTTTGTAGTATTGGTATTTGTTTTTCATTTAGATCTGATAAAACCGCTCCTGAAGCTGTTAGCATCTATGCTAATCTCAGTATGAGCAGTAGCTTCCAGCTGTGCTTGTAGCTCCACCTCTTCCTGCTCTAAAGGACTCTGATTGGGCCGTCCCGCTTTGGGCCTCTCACAATCATTATAGCCTGAAGACTGATGAAATGGATTTGCCTGATTACAGACACTAAATCATGCTGATCCATCTGCACTGCAAGGTCTTGTAAATACAATACTGAAAGGACACTTAAAATGATTTTCTTTAAACTTCAGACATCCATCATGACTCAAGGATGTATTGTGTTGATTTACGAGGATGTAGGTCAAAGCTCAAGGTCACAATGTGCCATGTTGATACCTTCATGATGCCCTCAGAATGCTAAGAACAATTTTCTTCTGCTTTTGTATTAAATCACTCAGAGTTAAGGAAGAAGTATTAGATGTATGATAATAACACATTTAAATAAATACATGTTAAGGTCAGAGGTCATGGTTATGAGGCTCCGTGGTCATTTCTAGCTTATGACTCAATATCTTGAGCATGTTTTCAGGCATTTTCTTCAAACTTGCACAGAAGTCAATTCTGATCCAGGGATCCGTAGCTTATATTTGGACACAAAAGGTCACAAGTCCAAGGTCCTTTTTGGTTAACAAGATTCATTAAAAAAACTTTGAGGGACTTGATGTTTATATAGCACAAATATCTACGCTGCTGCAAATTTTGAGTCCATAGGTCAAAGGTCTAGGCTGTGGATCCTCAAGTTTATCTTTGCCCATTAATATACGGTAATGCTTTCATTTATGTCAGAGGTTCACCTGGGAACAGGCGATAAAGTCAAATCCAAGCTGAAGTGCGTTCCAGGGAGCAGAAGTCAGAGAGCACTTTCATGTTAATAAAACTTACATTGTAGAATAACAACTATTCCTCTAGCACTAAAACAACTTTTTCCTACGATCATATACTAGTGGGACTACACTACAAGATGATTTTACACAAAAGTCAAAATCATAATATGTCAACAGATAGATGTGAATAACACTATCGATGTGATTGATTTCAGTGCATGAGAACAACCCTAAGTTATTTTAGGTTAAAAAAAATGCTCTTCCCATTCTCACATTAAGCAGTCATTTTTGTTGACAAACTTGAGGGTTGTCTTAGTTTCTTAGACGTTCAGAAGACATTTTCCAACTTAAAGTTGCAAAGGGAACACACCACATGACTCAAAGATAAACTGATGATATTTTGAAGGTCAGAAGTCGGAGATTGTGGGCACTGAGCCTCATGTTCATCCTTCACTGGTGAAGAAAATATTTCAAAAATGCTTTGAGGTAAAAGCGTTCAACAACTGTCCATTCTGGCTCAAGAATGATGTGACAGACTTTTGGAGGTTGTAGGTTCAAGGTTAAGTTCATGTTTTGCTTGTTCATCATGTGTTTGAAAAATAAAATCTGAACAGCTTTAATGGATTTTCTTTTCTTCTTTCTACGGATAAAATATTTAGGTTACGAGAGCAAAAGCTCAAGTTTCCTTTGACCTCAAATGTTGTGTGCATGCACCTACACCGTTAAAGAAATAACACTAATGCTGACCACACTGCTACAAAAACCAACCCGGCCCCTTCTCTTTACCCACCTCTGTATTTTACCAACTGCCTGAGGGTATTCCTATTTGTTTTAAGGACCTCTAATTTCTTCAACCATGTCTTAACCAGCCAGCAAACTTCCTTCATGAGACAGCATCTCTCTAAATAACATGATTCCTGAAGGCTGTGTGGTGTTTAACTCCAGTCTTTGAGGAGCAGGAGGGTTGACACACAAAAATAATAGAAGCAGGTCAATTAAGATTACAAGTCAGAGTCACAGTTCATTGAAGTTAAAGCCTGGTGTATATTCATTTATTCAGAAATTCAACACCACTGGATACACCTGAGGAGGAGGTGACTCCTTGTTGCTATGGGCAACAGAGGAGGTTGCAGGGGGCTGGGTTAACAAACACTGAGTGTGATAGAGAGAAAGAGAAAGAGAAAGAGGGTAGGAGGAGGAGGAATGTCTCAAAATGATACAGCTGAGGAAACTGAAGTTATGTGAAACTTAGTAGAGATGTGTTTTTATTCAGTATTCTCACGCTGATTCTTTTCTTTAAGTGAAAACTTAAAGTGGAATAGAAGTATACGAAGAGGGCAGACTGAACTAAGGAGTTTATACCACCTTCACTGAGTGATGTCAACAACTGGAGCATTTCCTTTGACTTTGTTTTTTGCCTCAACTAAAAGGCCTTGTCGTATTTTTCAAAGATGATTTCAGGGAAGAGGACTAAAGGTGATCATACTCTGATGGACCTTTAATGAAGTGACGCTGCTGAATGATGAAGATTTTGGATGATTCACATCTTTATGACAGCTTCATGGATCATCCATCGACTTGTCCCTGAGTATTATTTTGATATCCAACCACGATATTTGGATAAAGTTCATACGAGGGGAGACTAAACAAATGTCTGACAGCCTCCGCCTGTCCTGGTGGATATTTTTTTGTTATTGTGGATCCAAGTCTGAGACCCTTGGATAATATTTTTCAGACTGTGTGAGTTTGTTGAACACGCTTGAAGATGTATAAGCGTCGAGATTATGTGGAACTCTATGAGAAGGATCTGGCCAAATGGGCACTGCTACGCAATGTCAACACAGTGATGAAGCACAGCACACTGCTGCCGGTATGCAGACCCTGTGTGTGTGCTTGTGTGGTCTTAGTCAGAGCTTTACTTAATCGATCAGTATGTCTGATCTCTTTGGGATATGTGTTTGAATGTGTCTGCTCTTGTTTCATACATCTGAATCACTGATTCAGGGTCTGCCTTTGCTGGTCAGGAGCTCTGTTTTTAATTTGGTTTTCTGCTTTTGGACACAGTTTGGAGAACTAAATCATAATCATACGTGTGAAAACAGTGTTTAACTTTAAAGTGCACCTGTGTGTGTTTGCATGGATGTGTGAGTCGTCTTTGTTGTATGATATTAAAAGCCACAAAGGCGTCCATTTGTGGTCGTGGCTTTAAGAAACTAAAGACATCAGTGCAGTGATGATAGCTCTTGACTGTGTTACACAGTGAGAGGATAACAGATTAGAGTAATTATCAGTCACCATGAATTAAAACCCTTTGACCACTTGTTCCACGTGCTGGTTATAAAACCACACAAAGATGATTGTATGTCTACCTTTAAATGTGTCCACCTGTGATTCAACAGCATTGTGTGTAATCTGTAATGGCTGCCAAATAACAGGAATAACAGGTGTAATAACAACTGAAGTGCTCTTGACAACAAAGTGGGCAGTGGCAAAAAGTAGTTCGCACATGCACGTGTCATCACATTAGTTGATATGGTTAACATTGTTCGGACACTGACACAGCTGTGTTTACCTTCTGCTGGCATGCAGCTACATACCAACAGGTTGGAGAGAAACTAAAAGTAGCACAGCTGCATCAGTGAGTTTCTCTTCTTGTATTGTTCTCCTAGAAGCTGAGGACTCAATGCAAGATTTTTTATTTACCGAGGATTCACAGTTATGCAAAATCTGCACCAGTCTGCACTCGTTGGGGACAGGTGGCTAGTTGGCACAAAAATCTGTTAGTGTGTGAGAGGAACAGACCCATACCGGCCTCAGTCGCTGCCAGTCAAACACATTTGAATATTTTGAGCTGACTATGAGCCGATTACCAACCCAATTGCAAACACGTATTGCCTGCAGCCAATGAAAAAAGAGAGGGTGGGAACATCTCTGGGCAGATTTATGTCAAAACAGTTTGTCCGCTACTATAAACTCTCATTATAGATTGATTAACTATAATATTCTGCATCAATTATACACTACCCCAGAAAATGACATTCATACAAATCTGACTTGTCAGAGATGTGCTTCAGGTGTGATATTGAAGTTGGCTCCTTTCTGCATTGTACTTGGCTGTGTATAAAAGTGAGGCCTTTCTGGCATGACATATGCTCCAATTTAACCAGGATCACAGGAATTAATGTTCAACTTGACCCAGAGCTTGGTCTATTGGTCTATCTATAACTTAACAAGTATTCGGGGTTCCCCAAACAACACACAACTCAAATTTATGGAAACTGCTCTATCTGTGGCCAGGAAATGTAGTGCAATGTCATGGAAATCTGATTACCCTCTCCTTATCAGTGGATGGTTTTTGGAGATGAGCACTTGCATTCCTCTGGAGAAAATTACATACAGTATAAGAAAATGTTCTGTATGTTCTGTTTGTAATTATATAAAACTGAAAATAAAATAATCCCCCCAAAAGAGAGAGAGAGGGTGGGACACAGGAAATACCTTCAGAAGACGATGAAAAGTTGCAGGAATATCAAAACAAACTTTTGCCCTTGTGTGAGTTTAACACATTCATTTAGCCACGTTTTTGATCCCTCATCAGGTGTTAAGTGTACAATCCACAGACTGCTGAAACCAGTCTGTTAGTGTGAACTCCAAGTCATTTCAAAAATCTGTAAAGACTGAGAAATTTGTGTCCCAGCTTAAGCAAAGAGAGAGGGGATGTTTTTTCAGAGACTAAATGCTTTTATGAAATAAGTTAATAATAACAGATAACTTGCAAAACAATTGTTTTACTAACACATTACAGCTAAAAAGTAAGCAAGTGAGTGCTCTATCTGATTACTTTGTAATGCATAAACCACAGTCCCAGTCAAGAATACAACATCAATAGAAAAAGCATGTTAAAAAAATAAATAAATCTGAGTAGTTAAAGCCACATGCAAAGGCAGAGCATTCTTAGACATAAAAACAAAATTCACAAAGTTTTTCACCTGTATGCACTGGAAAAGCTGAGTGTATTTTTAACACTCAAGAAAGGTCTGACTGGATGAGATTCAGGTCAGAAAACTCTTTGGGTCTGTCTGCACAGTGAGGTCTTTTTCAGGAAGTTTTTTGTCTGGGCCATAGTTGGCAGCCAGTTAGCTTAGCAGTAGAATGAAATGGAGCCCTATTCACACATGCAACCCTGATATCATCAGGATGATACATGGACAGCCAGCCCAGGAAATGCCCTGACATGGTTGGTCACACTTGCTCCTCTCAGCAGGGAGTATGTCCTGCTGGACGGGAGAGAAGTGGTTGAGGTGGGCAGGGGGGACACCAATGGGCAGCACACAACGTCAAATATACACGTCAGTGTTTGTATTATGATAGCGGACGATCAGTTTATATCACAATTTATGCCCTAAATTCACTGATACATGCTAAGAGTGAATCAGCAGCATTGATTAAAATGTTGAGAGGAGAAGTGAGTATGTCATTATGTACATGATGAGAAAGAAAGCTGCAGTGTTTTATCTCTGTATCCAACAGCAGGGCACGACAGATCTTGGATTCACGAGAGACTCGTTGGTGCAGTATTAATTTTGTTGACTAATTATTTTCATCATAGTTTTCGTCAACAACCTATTTTCCCCTGACGAAAACTAGACAGTAACTAACAAAAACAAGTGCACATGGACACAAACTAAAATTAAATCAACTGACATTTTCTTCAACAAATAAAAACTAGACTAAAATGTCTGAGTGAGACTTAATCCAATCAGACCTAATTTGGTCATGTAGAAAGCAAGGACAAGTTAGGAATATATCCAATCACGGCTGCCTTAGCTTGGTGGTGGTGGGATAAGTTGGGGCGCGATCCAATCAGAGCTCCTCTCTTTATGAATTGATATATTCATGTAAAGCAGGTTCACTGTTTGTTGTCAGTTCTGGTATTGTAACTGAGATGCTCTGCCAGGTAGCCTAAATAAGGTGACTGCATTTCACACAAAAGTTCAATTTGTTTCTGTTCATTTATACATTCAGACTTTACCAGCATTCAATAAAGGGTTATTAGATGTTTCAATTGTCCAAGTGTAAAACATGACTTCAGAAACTCAAGGAAATCTACAGATCTACAGATCTTTGATAACGTTCAGAGGAAACAACACTTTAAATGTCCAGACACACATTTGAGTTTGTGTTACTCTCACTGCAGTCAAATAATCTTCCCCACACTACTGCAGGTGTTTTCATCCATCCTGTCAAGTCTCTCTTTTCCTGGTTCAAGTATATGGTTCAATCAAAAGACTCCATAAATGTTCTTATAAATCAAATTAAGATGTTGCACAGAAGGATCTGTCTCTGGTTTTGTAATCTGGCATGATCACAACATTATTATTATCATTATTATTATTGTTATTATTATTATTATCATGCTGATCCTGATTTAACGAACAATCCTTCTCATCTGGTTATACCTTAAAAAAGACTGTGATCCATTATCTGATTTTGGATTGAAATGTTGGGTTTCTTTCAGGGTGACTACGTCTGGCTGGACCTGAAGACTGGCCGGGAGTTTGAGGTGCCGATAGGCGCGGTGGTCAAACTCTGTGACTCAGGACAGATCCAAGTGGTCGATGATGAAGGAAATGTAAGTATGAGTACCTATTATATCACTCTTGCTGCCTGTGGTTCTTTGTTTCTCTAGTTAACCTTCTACACATTAAAAAATGTACAACTTTTTATGTTTTTGAGCTGCAAAATATTGACAGTTTCACAAAATATGAAGCTCTGCTGTTATGCTGTCTTTGCATTTTTACTGTGAACATTCGTGCATTTTCTTTTCTTTGAGTCATTAATTATGATCATTCACCAAAGTCTGAGCGTTAAGTTTACCAACCTCCCTCCATTTCTCCAGGAGCACTGGATCTCCCCCCAAAATGCCACCAACATTAAGCCAATGCACCCGACCTCCATCCATGGTGTGGAGGACATGATTCGCCTGGGAGACCTCAACGAAGCTGGCATCCTCCGAAACCTCCTGATAAGATACAGAGAAAAACTCATATATGTGAGTATTTGTTCTAACACTACACTTGACCACATGAATTATTTTCTCAAAGCAACTAAAGGAGAAGGTGGATTTTAGGTTTAACTGTATGATTTACCTCCTCAGCCAAAAATATAGAGGCCCAACATTTTTGGTCAAGTCTCAGGTCTCAGTTCAATTGAATATTTAATAAGTCAGCATTAAAAATGTCCCAAAGGTAAATTATGTTTGTGATAAAGCTAACATAAAGCATTTTGCATAAATATCCATCTGCACACCATTTAAGCCCATCTTTTTTTTTCTTGGGTGAGGGGCTTGTGTTTCCCCTTTCCTTTGACAATTGGGGGTTTTATAGTTGTCCATCCATAATGATCTTGCCAACACAGCTGTAACTTTATTTATTTTCTTCTTTGGGAAAGCCCCTAACCCTTACCTTTAGCCAGAGCTCAAATAATAGAAATTACTAGTGGTTCAAGAAAATATTAATACACTCATATATTGTGATATTTTTGGCACATTAATGCATACATAATTTTAGTGTAATATAGAAATTTAGGACACTTGTTCTGTATTATAGTGCAGCTTCCAGTTGCTAGCTGACAGGAGGCAATTAGCAGCTGTACTCTTTGTCTCCTGGTTACATTTAATATTATTATTATTATTATTAATAATAAAACCTTTGTTTAGTCCAAAATCACAATAAGGTTGAGTTACAGAAAAAGCACAATTAAATGAAGGAAAACAAAGAAGAATACACAGTAAAATGTGGTAAAAAGGTCTGCAATTGTCTCAACTGTCCAAGAGAAACAAGAGTGTCAACCTTGAGTCTTTGTTGTAAGTTTACTGCAATTATTTCTGTCACAGAGACAGACAATAAAGTTTATTATTGTAACAGGGACCATGCTTTATATAAATAACACTTATTAGCAACTGTATCTCATACATACAATTAAAAAAAATTGTAAAGAAAAAAGAACAGTTATTGCCCTGTTAATAGTACTGTGATATATCATGATATACTGTATTATCATCCATGTATACAATATCTATTATATTGCCAGGTTCCTGCCAATACACGCCAGCTCATCTCTAATTTCATCCTCAAACTGTCCCACTGGCTGTGTTTCTGACATCATTTTAATTTCTTCCTTCTTTACTCTCTTTCTTGCTCTTTATTATCTTCTTTATATTCTCCTACTCTTTCTGTTTCTTCTGAAGACAAACTGTGGTGGCAGGGTAAGTCCGCTCCTGCATGTCAAGCATGTCAGCAGAGGAATGCAACCTCATATAAAACCATGCACTGAAACATACATGAATGTCAATATAACACCATCATAGCTGCATCTGTACAGTAAATGCATGTTATAGCTGTTTCACACTCAGAACTGTCCACAGAGTTTCAAAGAAAAGCCTTCAGAATGGACTACAGTTAGAGTATATATTTGGTTTGACAAATGCTGCAGGAAGTACAACTGAGGACAAAACTACATGTGCACTGGAGGTAAACACACTGTTGTATTTGTGTTACAATGAATTGGACATTTACACCCACCAGCCACTTCATTAGGTACACCTGTTCAACTCCTCTTAACGCAAGTAACTGATCAGCCAGTCACATGGCAGGGACTCAATGCATTAATTCATGTGGACATAGTCAAGACTGCCTGCAAAGGTCCAGGAAAAAAGTTGATTTAAGTGACCTGGTTGTTGATGCCATACGGGCTGGTCTGACCACTACAGAAACCACTGATTAAACAAGTACGTGTAACAGCCAGGGTATGTAGAAGATCATTTCTGAATGCACAGCACAGCTAATCTTAAAGCAGAAGAGCTACAGCAGCAGAAGACCACAGCATTTGCCACTCCTGTCAGCCACAAACAGGAAACTGAGGCTACAGTTCACACAGGCTCATCAAAACTGGACAATAGAAGATTGGAAAAAAGTTGTCTCATCTGATGAGTCTTGAATTCTGCTGCCACATTCAGATGGTAGAGTCAGAGTTTGGTGTGAAAGCATGGATCCATCCTGCCTTGTATCAACGGTCCAATCTGGTGGTGGTGTCACTATGTGGGGGAATGTTTTATCAGCACACGTTGGGCCCCTTATTACCAACTAAGCTGTGTCCTATAATAACCCAAGCTCAGATCATCTCAAGCTGGTTTCTTGAACATGATCCTAAGTACACTGTACTCCAGTGGCCTCCACAGTCACCAGATCTCAATCCAATAGAGCACCTTGAATGGGAGATTCTCATCATGGATGTGCAGCTGACAGATCTGCAGCAACTGTGAGATGTTATCATGTCAACATAGACCAGAACCTGCAGGTCTGAAGATTAGAAAGACCAGAAAGGTGTACCTAATATTGTGGCCAGTAAGTGTATAGTATATTTGAACATAAGCAGTAACAAAGCTCCGAGCTGCAGCCTTTTACAGGATGATTGGTTACCAACATGGCCGCCTGTTCTCATGTAGTGAACTCTGATACGCTCGTATTGTCACTCTTCAACACCTGAGCTACGAAATCGGCGTCATCCTCATCTACACTTCACCTGCCTCAGCACGCTGCCCTCTGTCCTCATGATGCTGTCGAGCAGAGAGGAGAAGATCTGAAGTCAAAACATCTACATAATCTACAGTGTAGTTGGGATTTCAGTGATTTTGTTTTGTAATTTCTGAAATTATCTGATCAGTTGGACAGTAAACGTTGTGAACAAAGGAAGAATCAATGCTCCTGCTCCGTGCAAAACATATATGTTTCCACTCTGACTGATTCAGTTTGGAGATTCAGGTCAAAACAGCTAAACAGATCTGTACTGTTGTGCTAAGTCAGTCTGTTATGAGTGAATCAATGAATCCTCTTTTCCTGTGTGCAGACTTATACAGGCTCCATCCTTGTAGCTGTCAACCCATACCAGCTGCTGCCCATCTACACAGCCGACCAGATCCGCCTCTACACCAACAAGAAGATCGGTGAAATGCCTCCACACATCTTTGCCATCGCAGACAACTGTTACTTCAACATGCAGAGGAACAATCGGGATCAGTGCTGCATCATCAGGTGAAGATCAGCATGGAGTTTTAGAGGGCTTGGAATCAAACAAACCATTTTCTAAGCATACAAAGTCCTTACTCTATTTCCCACAACACAACAACATGCTCCTTTAACAACGCGTTTGTGTTTGTGTTACTCACAGTGGTGAATCTGGAGCAGGGAAGACAGAGAGCACCAAACTGATCCTTCAGTTTCTGGCAGCCATCAGTGGACAACACTCCTGGATTGAACAGCAGGTCCTTGAGGCAAACCCCATTCTAGAAGGTAGGGAAATACATACTTTATGACATACATTATGACATACAATCAAAAACATCAATACATTAATGCACATGCTTGAGGTATGAACCTCACTTCTGATCTCACAAAAGTGTTTGATTCACATTATTCAAGAGAAAATGCACTCAATGTCTCAGTCCATGAATTCTATTTTGATTTATATTTGTGTTATTTCGTCTGCATAATGTCTAGATTGGATTCCTTTAGTGTAAATGCACTTAATATCATCACAATTTGTTGCACATCAAGTTTTAAAAGTAATATCTACCTAGGCAAGGTATACAAGATGGTTCAAGAGGATGCAAGAGTAGACAATTCTGCAAAGCACATCTAAATTCTAGGGATGCACGATATTATCAGTTTGATATCAGTATTGGGTGTTATTAAAATTTTTGCAAATATTTACAGACGATTTATTGGCCACATATCGGCTGGAATATCTGCAAATTACACAAATGTACAATATTGATGCACCTACTCATTACCTCATGGGTAAATTTAAAAATCAAGGGTTTCATTTTTGCAAGAGTTAAATGCTGTTTTTCTTGTTTTACATCTGTTCCTCACAAAAAAATATACTGTATCACCAAAAGAAACAAGTTCATTTTTGTTAAGTACAGAGCTTGTGCTCTTGACAAGAAATATCAGTATCGGTACCTGCAATAATTAATTTAAAAAATCTTCGGCATATTGGATATCAGCAAAAATCCAATATCCTGCATCCCTACTAAATCCTTATCAGTTAATCCATGAATCAGAGTGGATATTAGAGCAAAGCTTTGGTGAAATCCTTCAAAGTGTCAAAGAGATCTAAGATACTGTGTAAGAAGCAAGAAGCAAGGGATGAACAAGGGATTCATGAAATGAATATGAGGCTCGATGATGAAAACCTTAAGTTTGAAAGGAAATTAAATCAAATCAAGTAAAAGCCACCAAAGTTGTATTTTAAATGTTAAGTCTTGAAGCAAGAGATGAACACAAAGCTCCTTAATCTTGACCATTGACTTACACAATCTAATCAAATCATCCTTGAGTCAAAGTTAACATTCGTGTAAAGTTTGTTGAAACTTTGGTTTCCCAATAGTCCAGACAGGTGGACATGTGAGCATTTGGACAGAAGGACAACCTCTAAACATTTTGCTTCCAGCCTTAATCCCCTCTGGCACTAATAGGAAAAGGTGGAAAACAACATTTGGGCTTTATTTGAACATTACAGGGAGAGTGGAAAGCTAGGGTTTGTCTCGTAGAGGTGGGATGTAGGGGGTTTGTTGTGGATGAGCCATCTCAGAACTGGAAAAGCTGGGAGTGCAGGGGCAGCTATGGAGATGGCAGAGGAAGCAGCTAAGTCAAGTCAGTGGATTTGGATGAGGACGAATAAGGCCTATCAAAGACCAAAACAAAGACTGACTAAAGCCATTCACCTGCTATGATCCTCTCCATTTCCTTACTTTCCTCTCTCATGGAAGTGGAGAGTAGGGGGAGGTAGAGCAATAGTTTAATCTGGGCACCTTACTGTCTTTACACCTCGGTCCTCTCTCTTAAGACTGATTCTCAAAGTCTGTCTGTTGTCACTTGTATTCTCTTGGTTTTTCTATCCGCCACAGAAACATATGCAGGATTTCAGAATCAGGCAGGTCCGTCTGCTCTGCAAGGCTATAGTATTTGCACATTTGTATAAAAGTGGTTTATATAATATTTTAGTCAATATATTATAAGGACCATTGGTTCCTGAGTAGAGGGTGGATACTGTAAATATTAAAAATATGGAGAAATTAAAAAACGCTACTGTAGTACAAGGTAATAAAAGGGGTTGGATTAAATAACTTTATACTTCTTCCTACTCCTTTTCAAACGGGTAAACTTGCTGCACAAGCAAGAAAGTGTCAAGAGTTTACCTTCTTTGTTTTTGCTTTTGTTTTGGTACATGCATGTTTATTTTTATGGTAACGAGTCATTTATTTATTTATTTTTTTAGATGTTTGAAATAAAGCATTCAACTAAATTCAATTCAATTGGATGTTGGTACTTGGGACTGTTGGAGGGGACCAGTTGAGGTCTTGTGTGGGGAAGACAGCAGCACCAGGCCTTGACCCACACATGGACATGGTAGAAGTCACGCTGTCGTCACTCAGTCTAATTGTCCACTGAAACATGTGACAGTGTCTGAGTGGAGGAGACACCATGTTACCTGTCTGACCTACTTTACAGAGGAAATACGATCTACAGGCATCATTTACACTTCAATGCAGCTCAGTGTTAAAGACTCACCTAAACGAAAAACTATACGGAAACGTCACACCAAACTACCACGAAGGATCTCTGAGCAGGCCTACTGGGCCCAGGGGCCTGGGGGGTCAGAGGGTCATCTGAGGAGGCCCCAGTCTGAAGTCACTTCACACAGGGGTCCTGGGTAATGCATGTTGGCTCTAATGTATGTCACTGGCATGTGGTCGATATGAAGGGAATCAAGTGAACTGGAAACCGTTGACATTAGGAAGTCAACCAAAAGGATGCAGATAAACACCAGAAAAATACGACAAACAAACAAAATAGAAATAACTCGGAGAGCGCAAACCTCCGCCAAGGTAGCATCTTGCTGTTACATCTATAAAGCTATAGTTCCATGATAAAGTTACCATTATAATGATAATATTCCTTAACCCTGAAAACCTACACCTAGCACTCAGAATCATGTTGATATCTTTATTAGTTAGACAGTTATTGAGCAAAAACGGCTGTTCACTAATGGCCGATATCAGGATCACCACCAAAATCTAATCATCTTAAGTTGGGCCATTACCAACATCTCCTGAAAATGAAATTCAGCAAAATCTGTCCAGTAGTTTTTATGTAATCTTGCCAACAAACAAACAGACAAACAAACAAACGCTGGCCAAAACATAACCTTCGTGGAGGAGGAAACAAACAAACTACAGGAAAGACGTGTCTTCACTCTTTCGCTTTCACTCTTATGGCCAAGGGCTTCAGAGGGCATTTACACATTTCTTGGCAAGGACCCTGGACTTAAAATCTGTCCATGCAAAATCTGAGATCTCTGTTCAAACTACTGGTTGTTCCTATTTGTGGTATTGGCTAAAGTCATCTTGACTCTACTCTGTTTTGGTAATAGACACTTCATTTTCCATTACAGAATACTGATTTACACAGTATCTCTTCAATGTAGGCTGAGCCATGACCAAAAAGTCCTCAAAAACACCATAAAGCAGGACAATGAGGTAATAGTGTAGCTGGGTCTAAGTTTGTTCCTTTATGTCACAGGAGGGGGGTGAATTCAGTCCTGAGACGACTGCAAGCAGCCAAACAAAATACTGTTAATATAGAGGTGAGGTGAGAAAATCACACAGAACAGAGATGACGATAGGTGATCTTTCTTCTCATGTCCAGGTTATGATGCTCACGGTGACAAGACTCTGTGACAAATCAATGACTGGCAGTCACATTTTTGTGTTGCTTAGAACTTTACAGGGAAAAATTATTCTTGGTACAAACTATGATCTCTGATGAAAAAAGTGCATTTAACCAATAAAACACACAACACATTTCCATCAGTGCATTCGTGATACAATAACTACTGATTCCTGTGTTGATTTTTCCCTCAGCCTTTGGCAACGCTAAAACTATCCGCAATGACAACTCGTCTCGCTTTGGGAAATACATCGACATCCACTTCAACAAGAGAGGAGCCATCGAGGGAGCAAAGATCGAACAATATCTGCTGGAGAAATCAAGAGTCTGTCGACAGGTACAACACAGAGAAAACTGTGACTGAATAAGACTTTATAGAGTAATATGATGAAGCACACTCTTCTCTCATCAGGCGTATGATGAGAGGAACTATCACATCTTCTACTGCATGCTCAAAGGAATGACTGTGGAGGAGAAGAAGAAACTGGGGCTGAGCAAAGCCACCGACTACACCTACCTGACCATCGTGAGTACAGTTCAGCCTTTAGCTTCATGTTAGGTTCATTACAGGACACATTCAGTGGCCTCTATGAATCAATCATGAAAACAAAAGAAACAGAGGACAGAGATAACAGAGGCATATACCAATGTAAACTTAAAAAACATGAAGTGCACCAAACCCATATTACAAAAAATCTGCATAAAAAGTAACAAATAAAGCTTGAACTTTCAGTGTGGACAAGACAATAAGACTCTCGCCAGTTCAAAAGAAGCTCGATAAAGGTCAATTCCAAATGTAAGCAAAAAAAAAGGTTTGCAAGGCAAATTCAACACAAGCACTAAAAAGACCTAGCATTGGTGGTTTTACACTTCGATGAGGTTTACAATTTCCATACAGTAAAAGTAAAGCAAGGGGTCAAAAAGACGCTCCAGAGTGGAGTTTGTGGTGGAAAGAAAATCTCACGGGAAAGGGATAAACCAGTGACCTTGGCCTTTGACCTTCTACTTCTCAAATGTAATCTGTCCACCATCAAGTCAAAGTGGAAATTTTTGCAATTTTTTGCAGAACTCCATTGAAGAAATCTTCAGATATCAAGTTCACAAGTAAGAGATAGTCCTGAGATCTCGAGTTCATCCTTTAATCAAAGCCAACAACTGTGTGAAATTTGAGGAAAAGCCTCCAAAGCATTTTTAAGGCATGAAGCAGGGGCTAAACATGACACTTTGACTTCAGAACAACCCTATCTTATCTGTAAACTTTTAGTCAGAGAAGACAAATGTGCAAAGTATGACAGAAATCCTGAAAAACTTTCTCAGAATTTCACATTTACAGGCTTATTTTGCTTATTAACAAATATTAACAAATCAAAGGTGAAAACAGTGAAAAAAACGTGAAAAACGTTTATTTTCCAGGACCTGACAGAGCAGTGATATTATAGGGAGGAATTATAAAGTCTGAAATATAAATCAGTTATAAAGCCTGACTTATGCATAGGCAGACATGAAAAGATAAATACTTGTGAATTTATGTGTGTTAATTGTTAGAT
The DNA here is from genome assembly GCA_037902135.1 of Cetoscarus ocellatus. Classification (NCBI taxonomy): domain Eukaryota; kingdom Metazoa; phylum Chordata; class Actinopteri; order Labriformes; family Labridae; genus Cetoscarus; species Cetoscarus ocellatus. Next base: position 1,558,436 of record JBAMNC010000189.1, on the reverse strand, counting down.
ACTACTCAATAATCGATCATCAAAAGAGGTGTTTCTCCTTTTACAATCAACTGTCATTCCTCATCCACCCCTCTGTCCTTCTGCAGGGAAACTGCACGGTGTGTGACGGCCGAGACGACATGAAGGAGTACTCCAACATCCGCTCTGCGATGAAGGTTTTGATCTCAAACACACATAACAGAGGCTTCAGCTCCACTTTTAATCACTTATGTGGCAATATAAAGTCTTTTATTAATCTGATCAACAAAAACAAATGTGATTAAGTTTGTAGGTAACCTGAGGTTGGATCCAAATATAAATGTCCCCTCCTCTATCTGCAGGTTTTAATGTTCACAGATAAAGAGAACTGGGAGATCACCAAACTGCTGGCTGCTATATTACACATGGGAAACCTCAGATATGAAGGTGAGGGCTGGAGGAGTTCAGCTAAATGTAAACATCAACATGATCGATTTACTGTATATTTAGTGCTGCTCTGATATAGAAACCAGCTCAGTCTCTGTCTTGGTGTCAAAGCTACAGGGCAGCAAATATTGCAAAATCAGACTGAAAGAACAGGAGCTGTACTTTATTTTAAACTCAAAATACTTCAGAAAATGTTCAATAGACTTTAAATATTGTTTGCAGAAAAATAAACTTAAAAGGATTTAAAGCAGGACTAAACATTTGAGTTGTTTTCATTATAAACATGGAGACACATTTGAGAAACAGTTAGTCATTTTTCTCCATTAACTTTGATGTTTTGATCACTTTCCAGTTGAAAATACATTTTAAAGAAGTTAAAGATAAATTGAGCCATGAGAGAAGTTTTACACATTTGTAAGCCTCTTGTGCCCTTTAAAAAATGTCATGATGTAATTTCTGTGTAAAAACTCTGATATTCCTGTCAACCTTTGACCCCGCAGCTCGAAACTATGATAACCTGGATGCCTGTGAGGTTGTCCGCAGCACTAATCTCACCACTGCGGCTACACTATTGGAGGTAACACACACACACACACCCCCACACACACACAGATCACATGATGGTCTTGATTAAAGATGTTTTATTATGAGAGAGTGTGTGTTCAGGTGGACGGTAAAGACCTGATGAACTGTCTGACCAGTCGGACTCTGATCACCAGAGGAGAAACCGTCTCCACGCCACTCAGCATGGAGCAAGCTCTGGATGTGCGCGATGCTTTTGTTAAGGTAAAACACCAGATAATAATAATAATAATAATAATAATAATAATAATAATAATAATAATAATAATATTTACATTTATCTGATCCAACACTTCATAATCTAAGCCAGCAAATGTCCATGAAGAATCATAATCACTTTAAATTCTTTCAGGTTATGTCTCTTTTAGCCTTTTGGGTTTTTTTTATTAACCAATAAGAACTCTCTAGACATAGCATTGATTTTTGTTTAGTAATAAAATCTAACTTTACATTATTTGTTGAAAAAAATGTTTTCCTCATTAAACATCCTTTATATTTTGAATCAAGTATTCATAAATTCGGTAAAATAAAATATTTGTTTCCTTAATTTTACAGCGTTCCTCCTCAGTCCCTGTTGAAACACAGTTTATGTCAAACATTACCTGCAGATCAGTATATGAATCAGACGTGTCTGACATAAACGAGTGTTTGGGTTTAGAGTGATCAGCTGACAGGAGAAATATTTTTAAAACAAGTTTAAGGTTGTGACAAATCTTTATTTTTATTTATTATTATATTTATTCAGCCTGGTGCCTCTCAACTGGTCCCTCCTCAAGACCCAGCACAATCTTCTTATTGAACAATTTTGATCTCAAAGTCTGGAAAATTTCTGAAACTCAAATTTATTTACTTAAACAGTTTCAATCAAAGTCTAAGATTGGAAAAATATTAGGATTTTACCCTAAAGATGACAGGCCAATGATGCCTCCGAAAAAGCTGAAGAGAAACTATGTTTTATTCTACCTTATTTATGTTTTATTTAAAGAAACTACCCCATCATGATGAGAATTTCCTCATCCCTAACCTCTTAAGTGTTCAGGTTAGGGATAAATGTACAAAACAATAAATAAAAAGATCACATCCTGTGCAATACATTTCCATATATACAGTACATAAAAATGTATTTTTATTCTTAATATTTATCCTTTCTATCTTATATTAGTATAAAGAGATTTTCAACTCTGTTTTATACTTTAAACTAGTTTAGACTTTACTTCTGTTTTTTTAAGTAACTATCTATTGCATTGAAAAAAAGAGAAGCTCTCCAATCTTGTTAAGCATTTTGTATAATGACAATAAAGGGCATTCTGATTCTGAGGACAATTATTCAAATTGAATTGTAATCACAGTGAAATAAAGTAAAATGAGATAAATGTATGCATGTTTATTCAGGACTTCTGAACATCATCGACATGTAGGAAAAGAATTTGTTGCCAAGAAGACTTTTGTAACCTTTAAAAAAAAAAAACAGGTCCTGACCCACCAGTTTAGATTAAATCATTGTTTAGAGAGTAAAGACTAGTTAGACTAGGCAAATAACTGTAGATAACTGTAAATAACTGTGTATACATTTTTTCTGTATTTTATATTTGATTTTATTCTAATGAATAATGCACGCTCCTTGACTATTTTTATTATTATTATTATCATTATCTTTTTACTTATTTGTCAGTTTGTACTTTTCACCAAGAGCACCAGAACAAATTCCTTGTAAGTGTAAAAACCTACTTGGCAATAAATCTGATTCTGATTCTGAAAATGCTTCTTGGTCATTGAAAATTGATAAATGAAACTTAAAGAAAAACTTTACTTTTGTGTTTTTGCAGGGGATTTATGGCCGATTGTTTGTGTGGATCGTGGAGAAGATCAACGCAGCCATTTATAAACCTGCATCCTCACAGTCCAAAGTCCTCAGACGCTCCATTGGCCTGCTGGACATCTTCGGTTTTGAGAACTTCACCGTTAACAGGTAAAACATACACATAAAATATGCTTGTTCACCTCCTATAGCACAGAATCAGTGTCCCCTCTAAGGTCTCCCTCTCGCCTTACTGTCTCCATCTTTCTGCTTTAAGAGCCTCATCTTAAACTCTCCTCTCTCTCAATCACTTGTCATCCTTCTTCTGCAGCTTCGAGCAGCTCTGCATCAACTTTGCCAACGAAAACCTCCAGCAGTTCTTCGTGCGTCACGTCTTTAAGCTGGAGCAGGAGGAGTACAACCTGGAGAACATCAACTGGCAGCACATCGAGTTCACCGACAACCAGGACGCTCTGGACATGATAGCCATCAAACCCATGAACATCATCTCACTCATTGACGAGGAGAGCAAATTCCCAAAGGTATGAACCTCTCTCCAGGTCCAGCATCACTTAAAGATCAACACCATCTCACTAATAACTACAAAAGCACTCAGAGAGCGCAGACATCTGCCAAGCAGCTCAGTTCCTGCAGTGGCTTTTCCACAACCCCTGTAAAAGATACAGTTCTGGATCACCAGATCCAGAATAGTGCCAGGATCCAGCACATACATGGAGGTTGTTATCCTGTATGAACACAACAAGTTTTGGGAACATCACTTAATATTTGATTTTATATGAATCATTAAATGTCGTCAATGGGATTTCCCATTATAAATTTCAATGTCTGGATCAGAGCCAGATGAAATTTACCTTGATGATAGAGACATGGACCCCATATTATCCTGTAAAATTGGAACCAAATCCGATGAAAAATGGCAGAGATATGATTTATTTTTAATTCCACCTGATGTTAACTTATACAATTTTTTGAAATTTGGGGATTTTTTTTGCATCCGGACCAACATCCATATCACCATCAAAATTAATGGCTTCTTCCTGGGACCAAACCACACCTCTGGAAAAATTTTTATGCAAATCCACCCAGTAGCTTTTCTGTAGTCTCGCTAACAAACAGACAAACAAACAACCAACCAAACAAATATATGCCTACAAAACATAACTTCTTTGGTGGAGGTAATGACCTTGACAATGGGCCAACAATGTCAAGGCGAAGCTCATGAGGTAGCCTTATGGTAATGTCACTCACTTGATGAACGGAGAAAGTGAAGTAAAGTTCATGTGTGAAGAGGCTGTGGTCCTGGTCACAGGTGGTCCACGGTCTGCATGTTGTTCCACAATCTCCCCGATCTCCCTCTCTATTCACCGTCATGTCTAAACAACAAAAACATAAAAAGCCAAAAAAATCACCTCATGTTTCTGATTGTGAGTTTTTGTGTTTCCTGCAGGGCACGGACACCACCATGCTGAACAAACTGAACTTCCAACACAAGGTCAACACAAACTACATCCCTCCAAAAAACAACCATGAGACTCAGTTCGGCATCCAGCACTTCGCTGGAGTGGTTTACTACGAGACGAGAGGTCAGAGTCTCTAAACTTTCACACACCAAGAGATTTTAATAAATATGTTTTACTGTAAGACGAACATGGACGGCCTTCATGATCTGCTCTCCTCTGTTTTATCTGCAAAAACACTTTTAATGATCAGGGAACTTTTCAATAATCATAATAGCATGCCTTATTCCTGCTTGTGTTTTCACTTCGGGTTTGTTTGTGTGTATTTGTTCTCTAATGCGCGTGATTTGGTCTTTATCCATCCTGAAGGCTTCCTGGAGAAGAACAGAGACACTTTATACGGAGACATCATCCAGCTCGTTCACTCGTCCAAAAACAAGTTCATCAAACAGATCTTCCAGGCTGATGTGGCCATGGTATATCAACACACACGCTCACACAATCATGCATACGGATGGGAAGTGACAGGAATTTATTAGCAGAATAGAATAAACATTTATTCGTCTCACTGGAAGACATTTGCAGTGTTACAGCAGCAAAGGGGACAGCAATGATAAATAAAAAACAGACTAAGTATAAAAAACAGTATGTGTATTATTATAAATAAAAAGACTAGAATATAAAGCTGAAAACTACATTTACATAAGAATTATTTACACATTAATTACGTAACAAAGTAATTGCATGCGAATATTGCATGTTGTTGGGAGAACTGCAGGGTTTATGGTGAGTAAGTGTGAGTGTAAGTGTGTTTTGGTACTATGCATTGCACGATACTGGATTAGTGCTGATATCTGATATGCTGATATTTCCAAACTCATTATCACCGATTCTGATATTGATATTTTGTGTCAAGGGGACAGAGTTTCTGATTTACTAAACTGACCTGTTCCTAATAACTAATAAATGGGATATTTAATTTTAAATTGTTTTTCTTAATTTCTCTGAGGGAGTCTTCCAAAGGGATAAATAAAGCTCTATCTAATCTAATCTAATCTAATTTCTAACCACTTGGTATGGTCAATATATCAGCTGTAAATATCTGCAAAGTTTTCATACCTGCTGACACTGATATTTGTTTCACAATATCGTGTATCTCTAACTGATTCCAAAACCAAAATCATTTCTGCACATCAATCCAATTATTTATTGATTCCTGTGAATTTTCTGCGTAGAAACAACAAAGGCCTGTGCTGGTTTTCAGGGTCAGCGATGTTAAACACTTTGTTATCCCGATATTTAATGCAGTGACTTCATACAGTGGATGAATCCATCTTCAGGTTGCTGCTGTTTACACCTTCACAGCGTCATTTTCTGTAAAATTAAGCCACAATTTTGACCTCTTTGGTCCCCGTCTGCCATGATCCCATCTTTGACTTTTCTGCTGTTGTTTCTGCTGACTGCCTCTGATGAGGGTGTGATGTTCATGATTTGCAAGGCACGCAGAACAAAGTGGAGGAAACTGATTACAGAATTGATAACGTTAATAGCATAATTATATCGATTCCTTATGCTACACTGAAAAAAACTCAGACCTAAGTGAGAGTGTTTGTCAAATTTCAAGACAAAAAAATCTCACTAGACAATTTCCTTACATGTCTGGATTAAGATATTATTTGAAGAACTTGAGCAGATATTAAACTTTAATTTAAGACCCTCACTAAGTCAGACTTTCCTTGTTTCATTGCTGGTTATTTTCTCTTTATAACAGGCAATTCAAAGCCTTATTTTTGCCTTTCATTCCTTAAAGTAAGATATTTATCTCAACTGAATAAGTGAATGTGGATTAGAATTAATGTTTTACATATTTTTGACTTGAAAAATAGACAAACACTTGCCTAGATCTGAGTTTTTGCAGTGTAATTGTTACTAGTTCACCACAGGAGCTGGTTTTAGATTCCCATCCTCACTCAAGCGTGCTCACACAGCTGGACCGTCTCCTCCTCTGCATGTGTCTCAGTAATGTTGAGCTCAGAGCTAACATTACCGTCCTCTCTGTCTTCCCTCTGTCTGTGTGTCTGTGTTTCTATCCTGTCACGTTAGTTTCTGTGTAGTTGTGCTGCTGATATTTCAGTGGGTGTTTCTGCCCGATCTCCTCTCAAGGTAAAAATCAAAGTTTACTTCTCATTCCTTCTAAACCGTCTCTGTCTTTCTGTTTTTCCATCTGCCTCTAATTTCGTCAACTTTAAGTCCTCTGAAGAGTTCACTCTAGATGTTTTAATTCCTCAGATTTTTGTTTTTATTTACAGCACAACTTATGACTGAAGTTTCATTGAAGTTATTTTATTTCATTATTTCTTAAATAATTTCAATCATCTCATACATCTTCATTTGAATATAATATGACCACTGGAGGGAGGCAAACTCTAAGGTTTTACTTTATTTAATTCATCATAACTCTGAGCATGCAGGATAAAGTAAAACAAGACAGCTCTTAACAGAAAAATCCAAGTGTTGCAGTATCACAGAACGATAATCACCACATTGTAAGAATATCATACAATTATATATCAGGATTTCAGATAAGCTGAGGAAAATTAAATAAATCGAATAAGGTAAATTACTAGATTAAGAACTAATTCAATTCTAGTGTCATAATCACAGAATCTGACAAAGACTGGGATGAATCAGAATTCATGTTTTCATTTTTCAATTAAATTATAAAATTACACATCTATACATGCAAATTAGTGGAAAAAGACACCCTAACATTATAGCAACAAATAAATTCTGAAGTACTTACCAGACATAATCAACTCGTGCATGCAGACCTGCAAACAAAGCATAATTTTTGTTTAAATAAAATATTGATACTTCAGGCAAGCATATACATAATTGTATTACACATGCAAGGACAAAAAGAAGAAGCCCAACAATTTCTAAAATATTTATGTTTTCTTATTTTTATGACAGGTGGATAATAACAAAAGTTTGGAACAGAAAAACGTGCAACATGGAAATTAATAACCATTAAATTGTAAGAGCTACAAATAAAAAGCCAGACAGTTAATGATTTGCATTTAAAACTTTTTTAAGCTCATTTAATTTTTGTTTTAATCAAGACCTTAAAGCAGCATTGCAGAAACTTTGTTTCAAAGAGATGGTAATGTTGAAAGACTTCATATACTTTTTACTTTATATGCCAAAAAAAAAAAATGATTTGGCAATAAAAAGAAGAAGATTTAGCCTTTCAGGTGCTGTTAAACATCTCCAAATCTCTAAAACAGAGATACTGAAACTAAATGTTTGGAGGTATTGTTTCAAGGAGAAACTTCAGCTTAGTTTGGTGGTGTTTGAGCCCTTAATGCTGCTGATGAATCAGAGTGAGCACAGCTTCTGAACGTCTCTGTCAGATTATTTGATTCTCTCTAAACCCTGAAGCTGCAGAGTCAGCAGACTTTTATATTTAGAGACAAAAAGAGGAAAAAGTTCAGAGTCAGGAAGAGTAAAAACCAGTCCTCATTGTTTCTGAACTGACACTTTCTCCACTCTTGTCACTGTGTGTTTGTGTGCATGTGTGTGTTTGTGTGCATGTGTGTGTTTGTGTTTCAGGGGGCAGAGACCAGGAAGCGTTCTCCAACTCTCAGCAGTCAGTTTAAAAGATCTCTGGAGCTGTTGATGAGGACTCTGAGCGTCTGTCAGCCTTTCTTTGTTCGCTGCATCAAACCAAATGAGTACAAGAAGCCCATGGTGAGTGTCTACAACATGACTTTAATATATAACATCAAATTTACCTGCTTTTGACAAACTTATAATTAGGCAAATGAAGCTTCAACTAGTTGTTGACAAAAGTGAATCCACAGCTGCTTGCAAGGAAAACATTTATATTGTATTTAAAGGGAAACATTAATGAATGGACTAAATATTAATTGCACGTCAACAGTTTTAGCACAGCGAAGGAAAATCTTTGACACCTCTGATAGTTGATAACTAAGAATCTTCCACTGACGCCTGCCGAGGACTTTATTTTCTTACTTTAGTATTGACGCAGGTCTCCATAAGATTTTATTTTATTTTATTTCGTATCATAATAAAGTTTAAAATCACTGCAACACGAGTCCTTCACTCCCTTTAAAGTCAAATATATTTAGTTTTTATTGTGTTTCCTCCTTTATAAATCAAGAACAACACTGATATTTTTTAAGCGTGAACATGTCACATTTTGCCTTGATTAATCTTAATGATTTAAAATTTGTTGACAATGAATGCATGGCACCCAAAGCTGATGTTAATTCACTTTAAGTCAAAGTGGAGTCTATTTATCGTCGTTAAATTGATCGCTGAGATTAACACAACTGAAGATAGGGTTCAGTCGACAAAAATTGAGAATGAACTGATTAAAAATGTAGAATAAATTAGGTTTCACCTACTGTTTATAACTCAAGATTTTAACTGAAACATGTTTGTGTGTTTGTAGTTATTTGACAGGGAGCTGTGTGTGCGACAGCTAAGATACTCAGGGATGATGGAGACCATAAGGATCCGCCGTGCGGGATATCCCATCCGTTACACCTTTGTGGAGTTTGTGGACCGTTACCGAGTGCTCATGCCCGGAGTCAAACCAGCGTACAAACAGGTAACATGCGTCCGAGTGTTTGTTTTGGTGTGAATGCATGCTAGAGGATTTTTTTGCACAAGTTTGAAAATCTATAATTTTTCAATATTAGGACCAGACCATTCAAAAACCCACCAACAGTTCTGTTTTTATGTCTGTATGTGAGTCTGAATGATGATCAGGGCCTGAAGTGTGATAGTTTTTGGTTATCAGGCCGTTTTTCCCACAACACATCAGCTCTGTTTTCATTGGACCCCTAAATGTTTTGTTTCCTCTCTGTGCCGGTCTGTAGGACCTCGGTGTGAAGCAGTTTGCGTGTGTGTGTGCCAGTTGATGCTTTTTTTCAACTAAGACAAAATTTTCAAAGCACTGAAACGTCTAACAAACCTTTCTGATTACATGGAAAAAAAAAAAAAAAAATATATATATATATATATATATATATATATATTTATATATTAGAACAAATAACCGAAGAAACTCTTAAACGTTTGCTTTAAACATAAAGGCATGATGGTGTTATTATTTAGAAGTGATGGGCAATACCAGCCTTTTTCTAATCAATAGCACACAAATACATTTTGCTGTAATTTTTTGATACCGATACTGATAATAATCATCTCCTTCAACGTGTACATAATATTTATGAATTTTACCTTTTAAATTGGCCAAAAACTCATAAAGAAAACATGTCGTCTAGACTCAAGACCATTAGATCTTAAATTGAGTTTAATTTTAAGTCTTAATCCCAAAAAAAAATGATATTTCATCATCAAAGACTTAAGTAACATGTTTTTTAATAAATTGATGAATACAAATACTAAAATAAAACAACTATGTAAATGTAGGCCTATGTTACACTGATGTATATATCTCTTAAACTAAACAATCAACAATTACTTATAAAGTCTCTTTAAAATATTTTTCAGAGAGTAGCAACTAGGGCTGCTCATAATCATAATCTTGATTATTCTGAGAGATACTGAGATCATGATTGTGAAACGTGATTACTCACTGATTTTAAAGCACACACCACATGGTTTCATTGAATGTTTATGCTTTTTACACTATCATTTTGAACATTAGAGAACGGGCCATACATAGAAATATACCAGTAAAAATAAAAATAACTCTAAATAATGATAATAATATTGAGTCTGTCCCTATGCAGGTAACATCCTCTGACTGTATGTGCACCTGTGCACTTTATTTCTTCTTTGTTGTTGCTTGTGTCACTCTGTGTCTTTGCTATTATCTTGCACATATTGTTCATAATACACATATTCTATTCCTTACCTTAAATTTAGTTTTAATTTTTATTTAAAGTTTAATTCCTGCTTTTGATTTCCTGCTTCTACTCTGTTTGTATATGAATATACACTCTGGTGTGTATCTAGTCTGTACTTAGAGAGTGAAGTAAACCAGCGCCAAATTCCCTGTATGTAACATACTTGGCCAATAAAGCTGATTCTGATTCTCATAACAATTAAAATAGAAAAAAAAAGTCCAACATGTCATGTGGCACAGTGATCCTTTAACCTCAGTTACTCAGTTTTCATAATTGTAAAAAGGTAGTAATTGTAATCTTGATTAAAATTCGATTAACTTCCCAGGAAACAGTCCATAGACCTTCCCAGATAAATCTTTTGCATCGATATTTAGGGGATTAATCGATGCTAAAAGAGCACTTGTGAACATTTTTACACTCAATATTGATGTTCCCATGGAGTCGATGGACATCAAGATTTTTCTCGCCTCTGCAGATAACACAGAGAATGAGCCTGACTGGTGGTCTTTTCTGCCATAATCCAATTGTTTTTATTCATAAATTGAGTAATAACTGTGACACATAACAATAAACTAAGTTTATCACTCACCCTCTCTTTGTGTCCCTCGGCCATCAGGAGGACTTAAGAGGAACCTGTCAGAGGATCGCAGAGGCCGTGCTCGGCAGGGACGATGACTGGCAGATGGGCAAGACCAAAATCTTCCTCAAGGTACCTGTGACATAAACAGAGCCAGATAAAGTAATGAGTTAGCTGGGTAGAATATTTCAGTTTGTCTCCGTAATGATTAAGATGAACTTGCTTGGAATAATAAATTAATTCACTAAGAGAGTTATTAAACCAAAATTTTAACAAATCAGGCTCTTAAATTAAGAAGACGACGAAATTCAAAGCAGAGAATTTCAAGCAGAACAATCAGCCTCCTAACTTGACACGCCAGATGGACAGTTTCATATTGGAAATATTTCTCTAATCCATCTGGGAAGGACCCGTTCGTAAATGTTTTCAGGGGCAGAACCTTCAAAAACAGCAGCTTGTGATTGGACGATCGTTCGGCTACACTCATCACAGACCAATCCACATCAAGCAACGCTGCTACGTATGACGTGGCATACGTAGCGGCAACACGTAGCGATTAACGGCTAACAACAGATAACAGCCGTTAGCCGCTAGAGCTAACGGTTACTTACTTTCCTTTCCCAAGGATCGAACTCACGATTCCCGGGGCAAGAGGCAGTGACAGTGCCGCTGAGCCACAATGAGCACGGCTAACAACGGCTAAAAACAGTTACTGGCCGTTAGCCCTAGCGGCTAACTGTTAGCCCTAGCGGCTAACTGTTAGCCCTAGCGGCTAACTGTTAGCCCTAGCGGCTAACTGTTAGCCCTAGCGGCTAACTGTTAGCCCTAGCGGCTAACTGTTAGCCCTAGCGGCTAACTGTTAGCCCTAGCGGCTAACTGTTAGCCCTAGCGGCTAACAGATATTGAGACCGCTTCAGAAGCCGCCATTGTTGTCAAGCATGCAGTCACTTCCTGTTGTCGTCACGTCCGCTACTCCCGCAGCTCCCGCCGATAAGATTCCAGCCGGAGTTCTTCTAATTTTTTGTAAAGGAGGTGTGATTCTTATTATTTCTGAGTATATTAATGTTCATATAACTTCATTTGTTCAATAAAGTTTAAAAAAAAAAAAAAATTCCAGCCGGACTGAAGTCGTTGGACAATGGAGGCTGGCAAGACGGATATGCATGATTTCAGAATCAGGCAGGTCCGTCTTGCTCTACAAGGCTATCAGCCTCCCTGACACTTCAATAAATCCAAAAGATACTAACAGATGCTCCTTTTTACATCTTTCAAAAATATGCTCTTAGATTTTCAGTAGTTTGCATTTATCTATTTTAATCTATAACAGACTCCTGTGGGCAGGGAAAGTGTTGGTATGTGATGCTGGAGTTTTTGTTGATTCTGAAAACAAACTGCTGGGAGTGTTTGGATCAGTATCATGAGCTGAAGGGAGAACATATTAACACGGAGGAGGCTCTGCTGTTTTTCCACAGCTCACTTATCTGCTGACAGGAAGGACTGGGTTTTAGTTTCCTGCTCTCTCTGTGTGTCTAGAAGAGAAAATCTAACAGTGAGAAAAATAAAAATGTGATTATATCTCCCATCATGTGTGTTTGTTTCTGATATTTATGCAGCGGGTGTGTGATCATGTCTGTGTTTTAGTTTCCTACTGTTTGTGTTTTAGTGTGAGTTCATTTGTTTTGCATTAGGCGATCATGTGTTTTGGTTAGCAGCCCTGTATGGACAGTTGTTTAGGGGTCAAAGGTCACTGGTAAGGCATATCCGTTGGCTGGCTGTCATGGTGACCCTGTAATTGCTTTTCACAAAAAAGAGGATGAATGAAAGTGTCTGTGAGTTCAACCGCATGTTTTTAAAGTCTGACCCCTCTGTGGTGGACCCTGTTAGAGTCAGACAGACAGACAGATAGATAGATAGATGGACAGACGAAGAACAGACAAATAGATAAATGAAAGACAGACAGACCGATCGATGGATGGCTGGACAGACAGACAAACAGATGGATGGATGGACAGACAGAGATAAACAGACAGATAGACTGATAGATGGACAGATGAACGAACAGACAAATAGATATATGAAAGACAGATGGATGGGTGGACGGACAGACTGATAGACAAACGGATGGATGGACAGACAGACAGAGATAAATAGACAGATAGATGAAAGACAGACGGACAGACTGATGGATGGACAGACTGACAGAGATAGATAGACGGACAGATGAACGAACAGACAGATAAATGAAAGACAGACAGACAGATAGATATTTTATTGATCCTAAGGGAAACTCAGGATAGAAATTGTTTAAATGAAATGAATGGAGAGGAAAGGTTAATATTCTTTAATACCAGCATATTAAAATATTCAGATGTTTTATTCTTACAGAGAAAGAACCTACAACAACCTTTATTCTGGCAAATTTCCAGCTTTCAAACATAAACCCTTAAGAACAAAAACTTTTTTCTACCCCAACACCCTCTTTCCCAATGTGTCCATCCATCCTGTGAGGGAAGTGTGGGTGCTGCCCTGCCTGAACCTCGCTGCACTTTCTACTTCCTGTTCTTCTTCCCTTCCTGCAGAGCATTTAGGTCCTACAGACACTATAGCTCAAAGGCAGAGGACTGCAGTGACTCTGTGTGAAATCAGCCGAACAGTCAGATTAAAGGAATCACCTTAAGGTTGTCAAAATTGTTGTTGATACTTTGACTCTTTTTAATATTATATGATTTGAAACATGATAGTCAGCTTTTCATCATCTGGTGAGTATTAAAACGTACCAGAGCTAAAATAAAGGAAAGCAAGTGAAAGAGAGTTCTGTCTAAACTGTAGAAATGTTTTGGTAATATTTTATGGCAGTGTGCAGGAGTGTGACTGTGTTATTTGGTAGGAACACAGAATGTTATTGGCAGCATTCATGTATCAGCAGATTTTAAAATTCACACTAATGTTTACTGTAGTATATCTGCCTAATATTTTGGCCACATATATTTCATATTTTGGCTGTATTATCGGCAAAATCTACAAATGTGCCATAATGCTCCCCCTCAAGTGTTTACCATTAAAATTATATTTTTCCCTGATGAATATGTAACCCAAAGAAATCTTTTATTTGACAGTCATCACAGATTATCCACCCTAAAATAACATAAGTCATAACTTTCGTGGGTATTAAATGTTGTTTTTCTTGCCTGTCTGTCCCTAAAACACTAAGAGGGTTTGCTGGTATCCTGGTGGTTACGTCCGTGCACAGACATGTGAATGCTGAGGTGCTCACTCATGCAGTTGGTCCTGGTTCGATTCCAGCTTTAGACCAGTTTACTGCATGTTTGTTCCTGCTCTCTCATCCCCTCTCTGGCTCTATCCGCTGTCTCTCCACCCGATCAATTAAGACAAAATGCCCAAAAATAATCTTTAAAAAAAATCAAATCACAATAAAAGGATCCAGGCAATGGTAGAATGGGAGAGATTTGGTGTGCTCTACAAAAAAATGTTTATGTATCAGTTGAAGCAAATTTGAAACTGCTGACATGTCAGATATCATCAAAATTCCAACATAGTTCACCTCTGCTCTGTGGTGATTATTAAAAAACAGCATTTGGTGTTTCAAGCTTGTTTCTTTGGTGATACTGATGCATCACTTTGTGTCCTGCAAATGTAGCGAAGGCTCTCCCTCCTTTTCTGGCCGCTGACAATCCATGTTTGATTGTAATAGCTGTCTTTTTTCTTTATATCTGGAGATTTTGCCTTTGCTTTTTCAGGATAATAGATAGAGTTGATAATCAGAAAGACTGGGGAATGACGTGGAAATGAGGCCACAGGCCTGATTTTAACCTTGGCTGTCTGTTTTAAGGACTTGAGTCACCCAATCGCTTTGTCATCAGCATCCCATCTGAACCTTTTTAAATATATGGCTCAACAGGTAGAACAAATGTGTGTTTTTCTTTTGATTTTAGGCTTTGTAGGTTACATACTGTGAATGAAGAACATGGAGAAATTAAATATATAGATAAAATTTCCATAAGCATTTGCTGTAACAAGTAAAGTAAAGCAATTATCAAGCACTATCTACAAATGTGAATGAATACCAGGGCAATAAAATGAAAAAGATATAGCACCCACAAGTGTCCATGTTGAGTCCTGAAGCAAATGATCCTCTTAAAGGTGAAAGATCCAGAAGTCTCAAAGGGAATGGAGACCTTATCTAGGAACAGGCTGAGGACAAAGAAACATTAATCTCAATGCCTCTGAAATACAGCCTCATAACGCCATGACATAAATGCTTGAGACACAAAAACTAAAAAAAAACAAAGCAACAGAGAACGCATTCAGTTATCGTTAATATATCTATTTCATGTAGGATCACCATGACATGCTGCTGGAGATCGAGAGAGACAAAGCCATCACAGACAAAGTGATCCTCATCCAGAAGGTGGTTCGAGGATTCAAGGACAGGTAGGTTGAAGAAAACTGAAATTGACCCTTCAACACGTGTCAGTGTCTTAAAACATTGGTCACTTTGGGAAGACTCAAAAACAGTTGTGTTTCCATATTATTCAAGTTTCATTAAATTCCTTCCATCAGATCAAACTTCCTGAAGATGAGGAAGTCCGCTGTGTTGATTCAGAAGACATGGAGAGGATACCACTGCAGGAAAAACTATGGAGCTGTGAGGACACACACATTAAATCATATCAGATAAAATATTTTCCTATATTAAAGACAACTAGAGTGAGGCATGAGAAAGCAAATAACAAAGGAGGGTTTTTCCTTTTCATCATGAACTAATTTAAGTGACATGAATAAAATAAGTGTACAGTTGTGTATGAAGTCAGAACTTTGAGAATGCAGTCAAAGCAAAACAGAAAAATTCTAAATGACAAAAAAAAAGTTAAAACATATTGGGAAAATTCAGTTGTTTTTTTTGGGAAGAATTCTGTTCAACTTTCAAGTCAAGTAAAGTCAAATTTGTGTTTCAGCTTTACTCTTGACATGCAAACCAACACACTTCCACACCCAACAGCATCAGAAAAAGTTAAAAACAAACCCCTCATCTTTTGCTTCATATTTCCTCTCTGTCCCTTTAGATGCGAGCCGGTTTCTCTCGGCTTCAGGCTCTGGTTCGTTCCAGGAAGTTGTGCGCCTCGTATCACGTCGCCCGTCAGCGAATCACGGGCTTCCAGAGTCGCTGTAGGGGCTACTTGGTGCGGCGAGCGTTCAGACATCGACTGTGGGGCGTCACCACCATCCAGGCATACACCAGAGGGATGATCGCTCGCCGGCTCTACAAGAGGCTGAAAGGAGAGGTACCGTTTATTTATCATACATTCTTAAAAACTGGTCTTGTCTCAGGAGGCACTGCTAACTTCATGATGGCATCCATCAGCCAAAATTTCAGTCATTGAAAATTAATACAGTGAGGGATGCTGCAGTTTGGATCAGAGACAGAACATCACAGTTTGTCTTATTATTGGCCTCTTACCTCAGATTTATGTCTTACTTGTTCTATAATAAAATTGAATTAAACCATGTATTCTGTGTTTTTTATTGCATATTTAAGTTGAGCTTTAATGCACTGACAGCACAAAATCAACCTTAAACTTATTATTTTCTCTTTATGATTCCCGAACATCCACAACCTACTGATAAATCCTGACCACCACTTTACAGCCACCCATTTAAATGACTGCTCTGATTTTTATACATTTACTTCTACCCCAGAACATCTGAATAAGAAATATTTTATTAGTTTATTTAAAATATGTCTTTGACATTGAGTAGTTTGAGTAGTCATATTTATCTTTTTATACGTAAATACAGCCGTATTCATCTCTGTTTATATTTGTATAGTATTTGTACAGTATTATCTTGCTGTTTATTTTCTGTGTTTTATTTAAATCTTTTTTTTATTCTATACCTCTTACCTGGCATTCCCTGTGGACAGCAGAGTAGAAATTGCAGGGTGCAGGGAAACATGTTTCTTAATGTGCAAATGACAATAAACACTTTAAATCTTGAATCTTTTAACTTGTTGATGTTCAGTACTTTTTGACATTTTCCTCTCTAATCAGTATCGAAGGCGTTTGGAGGCTGAGAAGATGCGTCTGGCTGAGGAGGCTAAACTGAGAAACCAGATGTCTGCAAAGAGAGCAAAGGCCGAGGCTGAACGTATACACCAGGTAAGATTTCACAACAATCAAGGACACACCAAGATATTTAAAAAAAATCCTCTTAAATGGTGAAAACTTTTGTTTCTTATTTTTTCACTTGTAATGCACATATCATATAATCAGGGGTGATACCAATGTTTATATAATAATAGAGCCAATGCTGATAACAATGTTTTATCTGTTTTGGCAAAATTCTCCCCCAATCCCATTATATGTGTCTCATGTTTGATCATGACAGCAGACAGATCACAGTTTGTCCATCAGGTCATTTTACTGCCAAATAAAAAAAATCTTCTCTGAATCAGTAGTTTGATGTGCCTGATGTCTAATAAATATCTGAAACTAATATCTGTTCACCCCGCATTCATTTGGTTATGCTTGTAAAAAAAAAATGTACCGGTTGATACTGATGTTGAACTGATGCATCTGTGACAATTTTACCCAAAACAAAAGTCATATTTTTATTTTCTAGGAGCGTCTTGCTCAGCTGGCCAAAGAGGATGCCGAGCGAGAGAAGAAGGAGAAGGAGGAGGCTCGCAAGAAGAAAGAGATGGTGGAGCAGATGGAGAAGGCTCGCTTGGAGCCCGTTAATGACTCTGACATGGTGGATAAGATGTTTGGCTTTCTGGGGACGACGAGCTCACTCCCGGGCCAGGAGGGTCAAGCCCCTGCTGGGTTTGAGGTGAGATGGTTTAAAAAAGTTTTCCTCTCATTTTATAAAGTCAAACAATTTTCCTTTGCTGTCACAACCACAGAATACACTGATACTATACGCAAATATCTTAACAAGAAATAAAAATATTTCAGGGTTAATTAGTCTGGAACCATCTGTACAGAAAAAACAAAGACAAAAAAGATTACAGGGACAAATTAAATCAAATGTAACAAGCTGAAAAGTATAGAACAAGACCAAAGTTGACTACTGACAAAACTGAACCAACAAATTAAGAAACTGATTAAAACATATTGATGCTGAAGGCTTACTTTTTCTGCAGGTTAAAACACAGAGCTAGAACAAGCTGGAATAGCATCAGTTATCTCATAATATCTTTATTTATCTAAAACTTTGTTATCCTTAAAAATACAACAGCTCTTAAAACAGGAAATTGATTGGGATTTACATAGAGCATTTATAGATAATATATACAGAAGCTTAGTAATGCATCATCTAGATTACATTACATAAAACTTTATTGATCCCTTTGGGAAACACCCTCAGGGAAATTAGGTTTCCAATAGCAGTTTGAAAAAGTAGATAGAAAGGTATATAAAAAAAGATAGATATAAACAAAAATATCAATAAATTTAAAATAAATATAAATAAACAAATAAAAATAAAAATAAGGCTACTGCCTGGCTACTATGATATCTAGGTACAGTATGTGGGTTTGTATTTAAAGTCTTAAAAAGGAAATGCCTTAATTGTTCGTTTTTTTTCTGCAGGATCTGGAGCGGACTCACCAGGAGCTGGAGGAGGAGGACCTGGACGAGGCTCTTCCTCTGCCGGAGGATGATGACGAGGAGGATTTATCAGAGTACAAGTTTGCAAAGTTTGCTGCCACCTATTTCCAGGGCACCACCACGCACACCTACGTCCGCAGACCGCTCAAACAGCCGCTGCTGTTCCACGATGATGAGGGAGACCAGCTGGTGGGTGAACTTTGACCTTCAAACACACAATGGTTCAGTTAGGGTTTGACAGATGTGCAGATTTATGTTTGTTTGTTTAGTGGGGAACATTGCTATGAACATGTTCAAAAGATGTGAAAATAAGAACAAAAGACTCATTGATGGCATTTTAAAAATCATTAACACGCTGACTGAAGTGATGTGAAATCAGGGTGGATGCACATTTTTTTTTCTAATTAGTTTAAGACTTCTAAAGACTTTTAAAGATCCACAACAGAGAAAAAAAGTCAAAATGTTACACTGTGCTGCATCCTTTCTTTTCAGATTTCATGTGTAAGCAGACTTGAGTTCCACTGTCTCAGTTTAAAAACTCTTTTATTTTGCCTTAAGTTGCCTCATAATCATTTCCTGTATTTTTCACTTTAAAGTTAAACTTCCTTGATGAGTCATTTCCCCTCACATCTTTTCATTTTTTACTCAATCTGGGGTCATTGAATTTCATATGTGCTAAATGTACCGTCAACAAACCAATCCATGAAGTAAAAAATCAAAATAAACGTTAAAGTGATATAAAAAATTAAAGGATTCAATTTAGAATTTTTGTTGCTTTTCTGATCATCTGTGTTCGTCAATTGTTTCAAATAAATTTATTGGACCCTAGTTATGCAGATGCAAGTTCTTTACTTTAGTTATTTACTTCATTCTTAATCCCTTTCAAAGAGAAAGATACTATAATATAATAGATGTAATATCATTTTGACAGAGAAAGAGGCACTCTGTATTCAATATTTTTCACACTCAAAATTTAAAAAAAGGAAAAATACTGTGAAAGTCAAATTTAACACTGCAAAACAAAATTAAAAATATATTATACATTTCATTTTATAGCTTTTTAAAGGCACTGAGTGTCTGTTTTTGGGGGAAGAAATATCCATTTCAGAAAATAAGGTATTCTTAGTCTTCTCTTATTTGACACACAACACCATGGAGCTGATAATACTGCAAAACTTAAACACATTAAATGAATATCTCTGTATGTTTAAGGCTGCTCTGGCGGTGTGGATCACTGTGCTGAGGTTCATGGGAGATCTGCCAGAGCCTAAATACCACACAGCCATCAGTGATGGGAGTGAGAAGATACCAGTCATGACCAAAATCTATGAGACACTGGGAAAGAAGACATACAAGAGAGAGCTGCAGGCGCTGCAGGGAGAGGGGGAGGTAAGAAAAGAGACGGGGGAGATACTCCAATGATTAAGAAACTCTTCTCTATGATGCTGTTTGCAGATCCAGACCTTCTTTTACACTCTTCCATGTTTTGACTGCTGTTGTTTTTACAGTTACATTTGTGAAACATACCTAAAGTTTTCTTTCTTGTTCTTCCTGCAGACACCTCACTCAGACAGCGTGAAGAAGAACAGCGTCCGACACAAACTGGTGTCTCTAACCCTGAAGAAGAAATCCAAGATCACTGAGGAGGTGAGGCAAAAGGAGAGAGGGGGGAGTTGTAGAAGCAAACTCACTCTGCAAAAGCAGAAGGATTAAAGTTTGATGTTTTTCAGGTCACCAAGCGCCTCAATGATGGTGAGTACAGTCTCCATGGTAACAGCATGCTGGAGGACCGGCCTACATCCAACTTGGAGAAACTTCACTTCATCATTGGCAACGGGATCCTGAGACCAGCACTGAGGTACAAACAAAAGCATCAAGCTTTAGGTTTTCAGTTAAACCAGTGCCCTTTGGATAATCGCAGTGTTTTTGTTTCAGGGATGAGATCTACTGTCAGATCTGTAAGCAGCTGAGTCAGAACCCGTCTAAAAGTTCTCATGCTCGTGGCTGGATCCTCATCTCTTTGTGTGTCGGCTGCTTCGCACCTTCAGACAAGTTTGTCAAGGTTTGGACATGCCAAATATTTTTGATTTAATACGCAGGAAAATAAAAACTTGGGGACTTTGATTCTGTGAGCTGACCCAGTTTTTTATAATCTGTAAATAGTATGTATCTCTATGGCTGCTGTGTGAGTCATTCCTCAGAGATAAATACTTTTTTACTGTATGTGTATTTCCCCTCAGTATCTGAGGAACTTCATCAACAGTGGACCGCCAGGGCTACGCTCCGTACTGTGAGGAGAGACTGAGACGAACCTTTGTCAACGGAACGAGGACACAGCCTCCATCCTGGCTGGAGCTACAGGTACAAATTAACACCCATATCGGGATAACATGTAAAATAAGAATTGTAAGGTTGTCAGTATGGTTTTCTATTTAAAGTCGCTTCACAAGACTTGTATCCTGTAACTTCTTACCAAAAAGTAGTTTATTCAAGTGTACTACAAGTATACTTATTTTATACTTCAACTGAGGCAGCATGCTTGAAGTTTACTTTTTATATATTATATTTTATGTACTTAAGAATAGTATAGTGCAGTATACTTGGCTTATACTGAAAAGTCTAAGACTAAGTACATTAATACTGAGACTTAAATACTAAAATTTATACTTGTACTTTAGTATACCTTTTACTGCCAAGCAAATAACTAAAAGGAAGTCATAAAAGTAGCGTTTTTTGTTTCTATCGAGTTATTTTCCTTTACCATTTTTGACAAAGAAGGACCCCCCCCATACACACACACACCCACACACACATACACACAAATATTTAAAAAAGGAAGACTGTACTTGTGGTATACTTTAAGTATACTTCAATAAACTGAAATGTGGACTAGAAGTATATACCTAGTACACTATTAGTATTTAGATAAGTGTACTTGTTGTATACTTGAAAGTGTACTTTTGTAAACTTAAAATTACCTGATAAAATATACTTAAAGTATACTTTTATAAACTTAAAATGTTCCAATTTAGCCCCAAGGAGTATTAAATTAGTATACTTTCTAGTACACTACAAGTACATGGTCTGTAATATACTTGCTATACTTATACTTTTACTCAAGTATACTTAATAAAATGAACTTCAAGTTTACTACTTTTTGCTAAGGGATGCTTGAGCACAGTGGAATTTCATGATTTTAAAATGTACCATTAAATTATTGGATTTAGCTGTAAGAGTCTGCCCAGGGTACAGACCCAGGTTTAACTTATAATCAGACAAAATAATAGAATTAAAAGTGCTTTTTTGGCAGGTTACAGGAGTTATTAAGTTACATTGTTCTGTAAAATAGGACTCACAGTAACTGATGACTATGCTTACAAGAAAAAGAACACAACTCCATCTATGTAAACTGAAGTCTGTTGGCTTCATGTGCCACTAAGTGCAAAAATATTGATCCACAAAAGGCCAAATTAAACTTTATAAGAAGTAGATGTCAAGCTCATGCTTTTGTATGTGTTGGAATATAAGTCATTACCAGAAGAAAATCATTGTCACACTTAGTAAGAACTAAAATGAGCCTATAGTGAGGGGGCTTAGCTCTTAGGTGTTTTAACTCGTAGTCCTCACCACATCATGCTATGTGAGTTAAAATATGTAGCTGCTTAGCCCACTTGTTAAAGGCTTTTAAAGTTTTTTGCTTTGCAGTATGCCTTAGATCTTTTCTTTGTTATGACTTGTTTAACACAGAGCAAAGCAAAAGTCTGACCTCTGACCTACTTTATCCACCAACAATCACATGTATAAAAATAGTTAAAAATAAGGCTGTGATCTAAAAATACTATTTTCCTCGGACTAAAACACCCTAAAATGATCTGTAATAAATCTTCAGGCCACCAAGTCAAAGAAGCCCATCATGCTGCCGGTGACATTCATGGACGGTACGACCAAAACACTTCTGACCGACTCTGCAACCACAGCCAAGGAGCTCTGCAGCGCTTTATCGGACAAGGTCAACCTGAAGGATCGATTTGGATTCTCACTCTACATCGCACTGTTTGACAAGGTCTGAAAAAACGATCATCATGACACTATTTTAATGATTGTTGTTCTTTAAAATAACAGCAGTATATTTGCATTTTTAAATCCTTATGTAAGTTAAAGAGTTTTTATTAATTACCACCAGACAGCAGTTTTCAGAGGTGGTTTGAAAACACCAGTGAAACAGAATAAAATCAGATTTTTGGCTGCAGATAGACGGAGAAATGTCTACTATAATAAATGTCTTTCTCCTCCTTCAGGTCTCCTCTTTAGGCAGTGGAAACGATCATGTGATGGATGCTGTGTCTCAGTGTGAGCAGTACGCGAAAGAGCAGGGGGCTCAGGAGAGGAACGCTCCCTGGAGGCTGTTTTTCAGGAAGGAGATCTTCACACCGTGGCACAGCCCCGCAGATGACCAGGTCGCCACCAACCTCATCTACCAGCAGACGGTCAGGGGGGTCAAGTTTGGAGAATACCGCTGTGACAGGGTCAGTTTTTACTCTTCCTTCTTTACTTTGAAATTACTGATGGACCTTACATATCAGTGTTTTCCTCAGAGGATGATGAGCATTTTATTGAATAACTTTTTCAACATACAGCACACAAACTGCTGCTATAGTCCCATATGCTGCTTATCTATTATTTAATTGCTTTTAAAGGCTTTTAACCATTTTTTTCAGCTTAAAAATGTTTCGGTACTAAATTTTATTTTATTTCTTTATCATTTTTAATACACCAAGACTTTTCTTTTTTTAATGATCCGAATGGCAAAGACTTTCTGAATCCTTGAAATGTGTAGAGTAGGGTTGTTATGACACCAAAGGTTTCAACTTTGATCTAATGTTACTACAAAATCAGTTTAATACCGATTCCTCTTTTGATACCATCCAAAAAATTTAAGTAGTGGTACCCAAAAATGGGATATTTCTTGTTTTCACTCAACAGAAACTGCAAACAAACTCTATCAAAGTCTAAACTGCACCATGTTTGCCTCAACTGACCAAACAGCAACTTTCCTTGTCTGACATCTCTCACTCTGGACAATTTCTTTTCAACCTCCTGAGGCCACAAAATGTGAAACCAGTACTGTGGCAATAGTGCAATACAATCAGGTCACTTTATTTGAACGTGCTGGTTAATTTTTATCATATATTTATATTTCTAATTTTAAATAGTTGGTTGATTGTGTGTGTTTCTAATGTCTCTTTTATTTGTTCTGCACTCATGGTAGACCGCTCAAACAAATTCCACTGTATGTTCAGCATGCAATGACAGTAAAGGCTATTCTTTTCTATTCTATTCCTCAAAGTACAGACTTTATTAAGAGACATGTTTCTGATATTGCTGCACACTGTCTTATAGTCCTTAGTTTGCTTTATTTTCTCTGTAATCAGTCCAAACAAACTCACCAGCTTTGATCTCTGCGTTTTCAGGATGACCTGGCAGAGCTGGCCTCTCAGCAGTATTATGTCGACTACGGTTCAGAGATTCTTCTGGAGCGTCTCCTCAGCCTCATCCCCTCCTACATCCCCGACAGAGAGATCAGCACCTCCAGGACGGTGGAGAAATGGGCTCACTTCATCATGGCTGCACACAAAAAGGTGATTTAGTCAGTAAGACATTCTCAAACCAGGATTTAAGGTCTGAGCCAGGATGCTGAGAGAGCGCAAACTTTAAAAACAGACAATGTTTTGATTTAATACCATCATGTTAATGACACTTCACCTAGAACAGTGGCTATAGATTATATATATATGCATCTTGGAAAAGGCACAAAAGGTTGAAGCTGATGAAATCAAACTGCAGTTTAGGCTATGCAAACTACATCTTGAAAACTGAATAGTCAGAACATTAAAATCAGAGAAGAGATGGGGCAGCCCTTGGCTTACAGCATCTGTTCTGGTGATTGAGACATGTCCTGTATTTGAGACAACACTAAAATAATCAGTTATTTTTCTTTATTTCTATATCCAATTTGAAACAATAAATATGGAGTGAAGAGACTGAAAGACACACTGTAATTTTTCCAACATCTTAAAGAAAAAATACATATCCAACAACGGTTGGTGTTTAAATTCCAAATAAAACTTGATGAAGCCTCCCATCAAATAAAGAATTAAAAAATCAATCTTGTCTTGAACACTGGCAGATTTAAAATTTTCTCAATACACAGCATGTGGGTTTTTTTTTTCATTTTGTTCTTGTTATACTTTATAAAACATTTCTCTGCCTCGTTCTGCTCAGGGTATCTACACTCAGAAAAGGTTCGACACTCAGAAGGTGAAGGAGGAGGTGGTGGACTTTGCTCGACACAAGTGGCCTCTGCTTTTCTCACGTTTCTATGAAGCCTTCAAGTTTTCAGGTGAGTTTCTACTACCTGTTTGTCTCTCGGTTTAAAAAAGCTTTCAGTTAATAGACTTGATCGTGGTCAGTGGATATGAGAGCTGTTTCAGTGTTGCTGGTAAAGTTTTTGATCCTCTTTGTCTTGTAATCTTTAATCGATTGTCTCTTCCGGGGACCTTCTCATGAACTTACAGATACACTTTCAGAGATTTCATTTTGAATTCAGACTAACTGAAGATTTGCTCTTTCGTTCTGTGATTGTGCATCCTTTGGTTTTTTAACATCTCCTTTCCCGTCAGGTCCCAGTCTGCCTAAAAACGACCTGATCGTGGCTGTGAACTGGACTGGAGTTTATTTTGTGGATGAACAGGAGCAGGTCCTCCTAGAACTCTCCTTCCCAGAAATCACTGCAGTTTCCAGCAGCAGGTGAGGTATCTTGGGAACTGCAGTCATCATTTTCTTGATTTTCTTCTAAATTTCTTAATATGTTATCTCTTTTAAGCTTTTTTTTATCCCAACATGGTAAAAACAATTTGAAAAAAAAAAAAAGAAACCAGCTCAGTTTCCCTCCTCATTCAATCTACAATAAAATAAACTGCAAGAAGATAAACTGCAGTATCATTTTAAGTACATAATCAGCCTTTTATGAAAGTTTTGAAATATTTTCAGTGCCATAAATCAAGTCAAATGTGAAATGAGGTGCTTCTCAACAAACCATTTCTCTTTCCAACAGTAAATCATATTAGTGGCAGGTTTTGTGGTATAATTTGAGGATTTATTCTTTCAGGGGAGGTAAATTGCAGAGTCAGAGTTTCACTTTGGCCACCATTAAAGGAGAAGAGTACACCTTCACATCCAACAACGCAGAGGACATCAGGGACCTGGTGGTTACCTTTCTGGAGGGTCTAAGGAAAAGGTCCAAGTTTGTGGTCGCTCTGCAGGACAACCCAAACCCAAGTAAGTCCAGAGCACTGCTTTATATCAATGAAACCAAAAAAAGAAACACTGGTTTCCTCTATAAAGTCGAGGACTAGAGTTTTTGTTGGTTTTAGCCTTTAATGTAATAACAAATAGTTAAGAAAAATGCAGATAAATCATCTCACCAGAGGATAAAATATTTCTCCAGCAGGCGAGGAGTCGACGTTCCTAAGCTTTCGTAAAGGAGATCTGATCTTATTGGACCAGGACACCGGAGAGCAGGTCCTTAACTCAGGATGGGCTCATGGAGTCAACGAACGAACCAATCAGAAGGGAGATTTTCCAGCTGACTGCGTCTATGTGCTGCCCACCATGACTCGACCTCAGCAGGAGATAGTGGTGAGAAAAAACATATTTCAGAGGGTTTATAAGGGATGTGCAGCTTTGGGGCTCTTTTTAAGCTTGTGCTGACAATTAATAGTACAGCTAAGGAACCAGCAGGACTTCCTTCTGGACCAGCAGGGCTAGTAAGCCTTTGGTGTGGCTTCGGTCATCTTTTGATGTTTGTTACTGGTTATTATTTGCGTCAGTTGCTCCAAACAACTCCCCCTTGGTCCTTTTGATTTATATGCAGGTCCTGAGAACGCTTTGTATTGCACAAAATTACAAATCCAATTCAAACGGCCTCTGTCTGCCACAAAGTTAACACTACTAGAAAAGCACTCAGAGAGCGCAGACCCCCGCCAAGCAGCTCAGTTCGGCAGTGGCTTTTCCACAACCCCTGTAAAAGATATAGTTCTGGATCACCAGATCCAGAATAGAGCCAGGATCCAGACCAAATCCAGCACATACATAGAGGTTGTTATCCTGTATGAACACAAGTTTTGGGAACATCACTTAATATTTAGATTTTATATGAATTATTGAATGTCGTCAATGGGATTTCCCATTATAAAGTTCAATGTTTTTTTGTGATGTCAATCTGGATCGGATCCAGATGTAATTTACCTTGATGATTGAGACAAGGACCCCATATTATCCTGTAAAACTGAAGCAAGTCTGTTCAGAAATGGCAGAGATATGATTTTTTTTTTTTTTAATGCCGCCAAATGTTAACTTGTGGGATTTTTTGAAATTTTGGGATTTTTTTGCATCCAGACAAATATATGTATCACCAACAAAATCTAATCATTTCTAAGTTGGGCCATTACCAACATCTCTTGAAAATTTCAGCAAAATCTTTACATTAGTTTTTCCTGTAATCTTGCTGGCAAACACACACCAGCAAAAACATAACCTCCCTGGCGCAAATATTAAAAACGGTTTATGCCATTTTAAGAGAGGGGGGTTTACGATTATATGCAAGCAATACAGAAGAAACCTTTACAGAAGCAACGATAGATAAATGTGTATATGTTACCCAAAAAGAAAGTAAATATTTAAGTAAGTAGTAAAGTTTGTTTGAATGCTAAAATTTGGAAAAGACTTTTCTTTTTCCTCATGAAGCTGCGCCTAAGACAGCTTTTTCTTTGTTCCCCTATTCATAGATGAGGTGGTCTTAATCATCCGTCATTTAAGAATGATTTAAAATAATACAAAAGTTCTGAAGAATAGGAGCATGTGGTTATTAAAAAAGGATGTAGAAAAAGTATTTCTCCACAGCACCAGACTTCATCAGTCCATTTCTTTGCCATGTTTCTCTTCCCAGGCTCTAAGAAAGTACATTTTTCTGTCCTATCTTCGAATGTGTAATCAGATCAAAAGATTCCAACACCCTGCAACACGATTTATTCCATATATTGAAATCTGTCAAGGCTTGGCGTTACTAACTGTCCCTGAGGCCCCACATGCAAACACAAAAACTTCAAAGCTGTCACTTCCATGTAAAACTTTGTGAAGATCTGGTGAAGTGGAGCATCATCAGTCTCCAGACGGCTGTGATTTGGTAGAAGATCTGACACGAGGAATCAAAACACAGCGGTTCATCAGACTGCAACGAATATTCAAGCTTTGGTGTCGTTTTTACATCTTTCTGACACAAACTTCTGATTCATAACAGAAATCTGCTGAACTTTGCTGTTAGACAGAAACTTGTCCTCATCACACTGATCTCCTTTTCTTCTTAGTTTTTTGATTTTGAGGAAGCTGTGCCATGTCACCTTCAGCAGGGGCAGTTGTGTCTAAATATAATGGAGTATCAAAAAAATTATCCAGGTTTAGAAAATGTTGAAAACCTCTGGAGTGTGTCAGAGTAATTTATTCTGATGTAATTGAACCCTACAGGCGTTGGTTACCATGACACCAGACCAGCGTCAGGAGTCGGTTCGTGTTTCACAGGTCGTCATGCCAGAGACTGACGGCAGGATGAAACCTTATACACTGGAGGAGTTCTCCTACGATTACTTCAGGTACCCACACGCTGACAAAAGAACAAATGAGCATAAACAAATGAACAAACAGCCTCTTTAAAAACAAAGCACCCTTACATCCATGGAGAAGCAATACTCTTACATGCACAAGAGCACAGTCATCAAATATCTCAGTTTTTCCTCTTTGTGGTTTGAGAATGTTTATGAACCATTAACAGTATTTCTGTCAGTGAGGAAGCAGTTTTTAAGCAAACATATGCCTCAAATATTCTTTTTAACTATTTTAGAATCAGTTTATATTTTCGCTCACTTTAACATGCAAAGATGTATAAAAATCTCATATTGTCTTTTTGTTTGGCTGTATATGGATGTAGCTTATTCTACATTGTGATGAAAGTATGTGCACATACTTTTTAAATTTTCTCGCTTTTTTACTTTGTTTATCAAGATATTTTAAACATTCAACAAAACTTTACATTTATTTCATATTCAGTCACATTAACATTCAAAACATAACTCACTTCCTCTAGGCCTCCTCCTAAACACACGCTGAGCCGAGTGATGGTCACCAAGAATCGAGGGAAGGACAAGATGTGGAGCTGCACCAGAGAGCCGCTCAAACAGCCGCTGCTGAAGAAAGTGGTGAACCACGAGGAGCTGGCTCAGGACGCCTGCATGTCCTTTATAGATATCCTTTAAACATGGAGGGTTGTGTTCAGGACCCTGCAAGAGATCATAAAATCATGTAATTTACGTTGAATGCATCATCTTCTATCATCATTTTATTCTTTAGTTTTAATATGAATGCATTGTTAGTTCACTAAACAAAAAAGAAAAGCAAACAAAAAGTTTCATAGTTGCAACAAATATTTAAATTAAAGCTGTTAGGGAGCAGGAGGCATCACACTGAAAAAACTCAGATCTAAGTGAGAGAATTTGTCCAATTTCAAGAAAAAAAAATCTCACTAGACTTATTCTAATCCACTATTTCCTTACATGTCTGGATTAAGATCTTACTTGAAGATATAAAAACTAAAAATAAGGCCTGAGTTGCTTGTAATAATAAGTAAAATAATCTGCCAATAAGACGAGACAAATTTAACTTGAGGAGATATTAAACCTTAATTTAAGACCCTCACTGAGTCAAACTTTCCTTGTTTCATTGGCAGATATTTTCTCTTCATAACAAGCAATCCAATGCCTTATTCTTGCATTTCATTCCTGAAAGTAAGATATTTATCTCGACTGGCTTGGTGAATGTGGATTAGAATAAGAGTTTTGGATATTTTTGACTTGAAAATAGACAAACACACTTGCCTAGATCTGAGTTTTTGCAGTGTAAGAAGTGATATCTCTCATGCCAGACAATCACGGTTGATAAAAATACATTTAAGAGAACATTTCTTGTGCCTCTGTGTTTGTATGCACATTTTACTTCCGTATTCAAATTATTCCTTAACCTATCTCCCACCTATGATGAAGTACATGGGCGACTACCCATCTAAACGAACACGCTCAGTGAACGAGCTGACAGATCAGATCTTTGAAGGAGCGTTAAAAGCTGAACCCCTGAAAGATGAGATCTACTGTCAGATCATCAAACAGCTCACTGACAACCACGTAAAGTATGTAAACCCAACATCAGTCTTATTAATGCGAAACGAAAGAAAAGAGATCATAATCAGTAATCCTTGGACTGCAGCAGATTTTAATATTCTGAGGCTAAATGTGAGTTTTGTGTCTGCAGGTACAGCGAGGAGAAAGGCTGGGAGCTGCTCTGGTTGTGTACTGGTCTTTATCCTCCCAGTAACGTGCTGCTGCCGCACATCCAGCGTTTCCTCCAGTCTAAGAAACACCACCCGCTGTCTGGAGACTGCATGCAAAGGCTGCACAAAGCACTACGGTGACACTTCAGTTTGTTTTGTGTGGACTGAATGACCCAAAAGTCAACTTAACCACTGATGAAGTTTAAAAAGTTGGTCAATGGTTAAATGGTTTTAATATTATTTAAATGTATTTTTAGTTGTATTTATTTTTACTTTATTTTAGTTAAATTAATGCTACTATCTATTCTAATGTCTCATCTGATATTTCCGACTGCTATACTGTGTATAAGAGCAACTGAAACAACCAAATTTACCCTTGGGGATTAATAAAGTATTTCTGATTCTGATGAAACTTCCCTTCCTGTAAAAAATAGTCTTACTTTTTTTTGTTCTGCATTGTGGATGTTTGGCTTTTGTTGTAGTAGAAAGCAAAAACAGCCAACGTATGCTAAACTAAAAGTTTTTCCTAGTTCAACTCGACTGTTAGTGAGCATGACAACCACCATAAATTTGGAGCTAAATCAGTGCAGCTAAAGCATCACTTACCAAAGTTTTCATTAAATACAAAGGTTGTGAATTCAGTTTTCATGAGTCCTATTTTTGGTGTCATTTTGTCATGAATCATCTTATCTACTCCTTGAACAAATATAACTTTAAAGACATCTTACACCAGGTCATCTTACGGTCTTTAAATGGAATTTGAACTGACCTCCAAAGTTTCTGTCTTTGCCGGGATGAAAACAGTAACGGATCCAGGAAGTATCCCCCTCATCTGGTGGAGGTGGAGGCCATCCAGCATAAGACCACACAGATCTTCCATAAAGTCTACTTCCCTGATGACACAGATGAGGTATGGAGTTAAATAAACATCATTAAACAGAAATCTTCAAATTAACAAGAAAAGTATAGTTTGAAAATAAAGATTGTGTCCATTACTGTCAGGCTTTTGAGGTGGAGTCGAGCACCAAAGCGAAGGATTTCTGTCAGAACATCTCAACCAGACTGCTGCTCAAATCTCCAGAAGGCTTCAGCCTCTTTGTCAAGATCTCAGACAAGGTCAGCGTTCATGTAATTGTTTCTTTCATTTCAGAAGAGAAAGACTTTCAAAAGACTTTTCTGTCACTTTCTTGCAGAGGGAATACTAATCTGAATATTGTCATTTTTCAATCTGCTCAACAGATTTTTTTATGCTTTAAAATGTTTAAAACACCTCTTCCTCAAAATCTTTCCTTTTAAAACTTCATTATTAGATGTTTTTATTTATTTTTATCATTTTAATAGTTCCACTGATGTTACTTTCATTTGAAGCAAATATAAATATTTAAATATTAAGTCTAAAACAATCATATTTCTACAGTTCACAGGGTTTTGATCTTGGCAAATTTTATCTTCCTTAATGATAAATCTGATCCAATCCAAGCAACATAAAGATTTACATGTTTGATTAAAAACCTTTTTATTTCTCTATTTTTGCACATTTGTTGGTGTAGTTTTGTCAGAGTGATTAGGCAGTAAATGTTATTCCTTAATTTCTACACTTTCAACTGCAGTGTGTTCTTTGAATATTGTTTGCATTTATGATTTGGCTCATAACGCTGATATTTTTGTTGACACGTGTGTGTTTTTGTGTCTGTGTGCATTTGTCTTAGGTGATCAGTGTGCCAGAGGGAGACTTCTTCTTTGACTTTGTCAGACATTTGACAGACTGGATCAAGAAATCTCGACCAGCTAAAGATGGTTTGTACCAGTCTGGAAGTAAAAAACGGTTTGATAGAAAATACAACACGTGAATAAAGAATTTAATGTCTTGACCATGAATAATTTATACCCTCCTATTTCACCTGCAGGAATCGTTCCCTCTCTGACCTACCAGGTGTTCTTCATGAAGAAGCTGTGGACCAACACAGTTCCAGGAAAAGACTCCTTTGCAGACTCCATCTTTCACTACTACCAGGTTTGTTTTCTAGGAACACTGGGCAGCACACCAGGAAATTACACCTCTAAACTCAGGTTACATTTTGTTTCACAGGGGACAGAAGCATCACAGGGCTCCTTGGTTTGAGTTTAACACAATTGTTGGCCTTTATTGTTTTTAAAACAGGAGCTTCCTAAATACCTGCGTGGATACCACAAGTGCTCCAGAGAGGAGGTTTTTCAACTCGCAGCGCTCATCTATCGCGTCAAGTTTGAAGATGATAAATCCCACTTTCCCACAATTCCCAAGATGCTCCGGGAGCTTGTTCCTCAGGATCTCATTCGTCAAATGTCTCCAGATGACTGGAAAAGGGTAAATCATTTGCTCCCATCATGAAATGTGGTTCAGAAGAAGCTGAACCAATTTCAGCTTTTTCTTAACCACACTGGAGGACAAATAGGTGAAAAGGTTTAATCGTTTACCAGGCAGGTTCAGTGCACTAAAAGGAAGTCAGATCAGTTTCCAAAACAAGCAAGGTTATTCCCCGCAAGACTTGTCTATTAAGAATGCTGGGATAAAGACTGTGAGGTACAACGAACTGAACAAGATGTGAGGCTAAATACAAGAGGTAGTGAGGGGTGCTGGGAAACAGGTGGGGTGAAACAATCAGGAGGCAGGTGTGACCAAACAGGGACAGAGCAGACAGGAACAAATCTGGAACAAAGACAAGGGTTAGTGTTTCAAAATAAAACAGGAAGGACAAGACAAGAAGCATGAATGTGCCAAAATAAAAGAAAACTTGACCAAAATGATAGCTTTTTTAAGTTTGTTCGCTATAATGATTACAGGGTTCCTACAGCTCAAGGCAAGTTAAATTCAAGACTTTTTAAGACTTTTTTAATGCCGTTTGAAATCAAATTTAAGACCAAGTCGACAACGAACCACAATTGAAACAAACAAAACAAACAAACAAAAAAGACACCATATGAATTACCTGGGTTAGAAGCAATTTTAACCAAATGTTTATTTTAAATAAAACATCACTTTTTGGTCCAGTTGAAAACTTTCATTTTGAAAAACATAGCACTCTCCAGAGTTTAACACATGGAAAACAATATATAAAAAGGATGTGTACAGTACATCGTGGATCCTCAGTAAAAACTGGCAGATAACTATTAATTCCAAATAACTATTCTGCTACATTTATGAAGCATTAGCATCATTAAGCATGAAACATGACTTTTTGGTCCAGTGTAAAACTTTCATTTTGAAAAACATTGTTATGGTTATATGGTATTTCGGGGCGTTTTCTAGTGGGTATATGGCGTATACCTGCGTGTGCAGCCAGAGTCAGGGGGACTGTGAGCAGAGCGGAATCCGCGCGGTCCTAAAGTTTGAGCTTTGCGCGCACAGGGTTTGCGGACGTCCGCGGACGTCCGCTCCGCCCGAGTATGTTTGGGCACACGATCCCTGCGTCCTCCTGGGATTTGAAACCAATGCCTGAGTCTTCAGTACAGTATATTTTAAGTTTTGGACACTATGTTTACATGCATGAGATAGGCAGGTGGCTGCCTACTTACTTTGAAATGGCGTAGTAAATCCTGGGCTGTTCCAATCTTGACTGGACGTGATCTTCGCACCAATAGCAGACATGCAGATCAAGCCGTTTTGTTTTTGTGGTCTGGTTGAGGCTCTCATCGAACATTAAAACAAATACATCCTTGTTAGCATCCGCAACAAACTGCTCCAAAATGTACGGGGCTAATCCAAACTTGCTGATGTAGGCCGTCTTGTCAGAACCGCATGCGAACGAGTGGGCAATGTCAGAGTCGGGGAACATTGCACGGAATAAGTCTCCAACTCCCTCATTTGACTTAAATGATTGGTGTTTGGTCACGGTGTTCAAAGACCACAGAACCTCCGCTTTCAGTGTAGGCGGACTGCCGAACATCCGGAGATGTGGTGCTGCTGCGGTCCCGGTTGTCATCGGGGGTCCGGGTGGGGGCACGGTGGAAACGAGAGACGAACAGAACTGGGACATACCTGGCGTCTGTTGGCAGCTCGATTCTGAAGCTTTGTGTTTCGCGCTTTGCATGTGTGACTCCAATGCCTTGACTCCCATCGTGCCGAGTCTGAAACATTTCTTGCACAAAATACACCGTGCCTCGTACACGTTGCCTGGTACCGCTTTTAGCCATGATGAAAAACGTTCGTTGGACAGCCAGTTCTCATCAAATTTACACTTTCCCATGTGGTCCAAAGTAAACGTCTCTGTCCGAAGTTGCTACGTGAACCGCGTTGGGAAGAACCAAGACATGCGTCTGCTCTGAAAGACCCGGCTGCAACCACATCACCGTTTTGTTAGTTCCGCTGTTGTGATTACGCGATGTTGCCACGAGAGTAAATCGGTGAATTATTTTTGAAAAATAGACAAATGTTACTAAATATTTTTTAGTTCAAACTAACATAAATCTTAGTAATGTGTTAAAATTTTTAAGACTTTTGAAAATTGGATTCAAGACATTTTAATGCCAATTAAGGCCTTATTTTTTAGAATAATGAATTCAATGCCTTTTAAGACTTTTCAAGGATCCGCGGGAACCCTGGATTAAAATGTTCAAATAGTGGGGAGTAAACCAACTGATCACTGAAAATGACTTTATTGTAACTTTATTTTGAGCAAACTTCAAGTTGCAAGTAGCCTTTTCACGTTTGCTTATCATGACGGCTGCTGGCAAAATGCAAATGTCATCCTCACTGTGTGGTCAGTCTGTTCCTTATTTGCATGTTACTGCGACTGACCCACACCTTAGAATAAGGTTTGCAGTGCATGATATTTAAATGACCTTTAATTAACCTCTAAATGCCATCTTCATCTTATTCTTGCCAGCTTATTTTATTTTCTGCTTTCTGGTTGCAGTCTGTGGTCGCATACTTTAACAAGCAGGCCGGTAAATCAAGAGAAGAGGCCAAACTCATGTTTCTGAAGATCCTCTACAAATGGCCAACCTTTGGCTCCGCCTTCTTTGAAGTCAAGGTAAACACACACGGTTTGTCACAGAGAGACTTAACTGCTGTCTGTAGGAGAGCTCCTACAAACAGCAGTTAAGTCTCACTCAAAAAACTCTTCCTTTTGAACTGAACATACCAGATGGACTGTTTCATCAGGGGGAAAATATCACGTCTATCTAGACAAATGTTCTGATTGTTTATAGAGAGGTGCAGGGATGACGTATTTTTTTAGGCCAACGCAGAGGTTAGCATCACACTGGTTCCCTTGACTTAAAGTCTGCAGGATTTTTCATTGTGGTCTTGGGTCACCGCTGATTATAAGGTCTATACCAAACAAAAATGTATGAAACTTAAACATTTTGTTCTTTGTAAGAATCTTAACAAATCTAACTTTAATAATTTAAGCTGGCGGTTTAACATAAAAGCAGTTACAGTATTTCTAATGTATTTTGTCACCCTGTAACCTCTTTTTGAGAATTTCCTCATGATCGAGTGATCTGGTCAAGTTTTCAATCATGGCTGTGGAAATGGAGTGTGAATTACTGTATTTTAAAAATCGAGCAGACATGCTTGCTTTAGGGTCCCCGGCCTTTTTTTGTTGTCCTGTTTAGCAGTTTGTGAGCAACCGACTGTTAAAACACACAACGGATATATTTCATTATTTCAGTTTAAACGTTCAAGTCTTGTTTGCATGTCTTCCGTATATACTTTATTTCAGGCATTTATGCTATTCTAATATGCCAAATACTTTTAGCCTTGGAAACCAGGAAGTGCAAAATGCTAAGTAACTTCCAATTCTGATTTTGAACCGGATAATCAGAGGTTGGCTGTCACTTCTCACCTCCAACACAACCAAATCATGGCTGACTGATTTGATTTGGCTATCACCGCTCTCTCTTTAAATGGCACCGCCAAGCCCAGGCGTTTTCTGATCTGTAGCACAAATACCAGATTGAAGCTTTAAAGATGGATCCGTCATATGACTCGCATGAAATCTGGCAAATCCAGCTGCTGTGTAAAATGATTTCATTCTTAATCCTATTATTAGTCGGCTTATTATTCTCGCCCAATACTTGATCTTTTCTAAAACCTACATTGAAACCTTGGTTAATAAAGAGGGCCTTTCGCAGATTAGTTATATGGATTTACTTGGAGTTTTGGTTACACAAGCCTGAAGGAAACAATTACTTACATTAATTTATTAAAATATACAGTATTAATTTGCTCACATTTAATGCTCTGTATTTGATTTATGTGTCTATTGTTTCTTTCACCTGTTCATCCCAATGCCTTGGTCTAAAACCTCAGATATGGTTTGACTTAAATGTTATCCCTTACGTGAAATAAGTTAGAAAATGATATATTCTGCAGTGAGTAATAAATGGTTTCCTGAACTGATGAGAGCACAAGAGAAAACCCAAAAAGGTATATTTAACACATTTTGTAACCTACTGTATTCCATGTTAAACATAAATATCTGTGAGCGATTTCTTGTATAAAATCTAATTGATTATTAACAGATATTCAACAGTTAAAACTGTGTAAATCTACCTTTTGATTTTAGCAAACCACAGAGCCAAACTTCCCAGAGATCCTGCTGATAGCTGTCAACAAGCACGGAGTCAGCCTCATCGACCCAAAGACAAAGGTTTGTGTTTTTGATTAAACAATTTTTCTTCTTCCATCTGTGAGACATTTTAGGGTTAGTTTTAATTTCCACTTTGCCTGTTACCTTGTAAGATGCAAATACAATGGCTTGCAGAATATTTACAGTAAAGAAGGTTGCCTTAAAAAAATTAAATCAGTAAGTAAAAGGTCCTACAGGTAATAAGCAATCACTCCTGTCCGTGTGTGTTTGTGCAGGACATCCTGACCACTCACCCCTTCACCAAGATCTCGAACTGGAGCAGTGGAAACACCTACTTCCACATCACCATCGGCAACCTGGTCAGAGGAAGCAAACTGCTGTGTGAGACTTCACTGGTGGGTTACAGCAACACAAACAAATATTAATAATTCAAAAATCAAACTAAATGTTGGAAAACAATTTGGTTTGGATTAATAGATAGTGCTGTATCAAGTATGAACACAAACATTGAGAGAGTAAGGACCTGTTTCTGTCACAAAAGCCAAAAAATACCAGTCATGAAAATAAACTATTCAGATTTGAACACAAATTTCATCATTTATTATCTCTCTTTGTAATTAGTCAGGCCTAAGGATCCATCACCACGTCCTTGATGAGGAATTGCTACCAAAATACTGAAAAAATTGCAACCTCTCCTTTTCATTCAATAAAAAATGTTGCATTTGGACCTTGGATGAACAAAATGTTTAAACTAGAAGTGTTTTAAGAGCACAAACCTCTGCCAAGGCATTTCTGACACTGTTAGCCACGTTGGTGTTGAGCTGCCCTATTGTAGAACGTTACCAAATCCCTTAAAAATTCCTGGAAAAAATCCACAATCAGAGCACCACTAAAATTTAATCATCTGTTCCTTGTGCCATGACCAACATTCCCTGAAAATGTCATGCAAATCCGTTGAGAACTTATTGAGTCATTACTGACAATGTAGAAAACTGCCCCATCTTGTAATGTTAGCAAATCTTTAAAACATTTGTGCTGGTTCTCAACTGGTCTTTGGCCATTTCTGACCGATGCTGAACACTTTTTGAAATTCCCCTCCTAACTTTTTGAGTTATCCTGTGAACAAACTAAAAAACAAACTACTTGACAAACACCGGCAAAAGCTTCAACCTCCTTTGTGTGGGTAACAAAAGAACAGACAAAACAAATGGGTATAAAAAGCACATAAACAGAGGGGCTCTCTGAGGAGATGCATGCAGAGATTTTTTTTTCGCCTTATTTTCAGTCATAACATATTTTCCCCAGGGATCTTGAGAAGTTACAAACCACCTCAAAAAAGCCGAGAATCCTAGTAAAAACAACCAAAAATTACATGTCATCTGGGAAAACAAAATAAAGATGGAAAGCACTCGGAGAGCCAAACCTCCGCCAAGGTAGCTCACATATTGCTGTTACATCTATAAGCAATAGTTCCATGACAAAGTTACCATCATAATACGACTCCTTGACCCTGAAAACTGTTACTGAGCAAAAACTATTGTTCGCTAATGGTGGTTATCTGGATCACCACCAAAATCTAATCATTTTTAAGTTGGGCCATTACCAACATCTCCTGAAAATTGCAGCAAATCTGTCCAGTAATTTTTGCGTAATCTTGCCAACAAACAAACAAACATACACCAGCAAAAACACAACCTCCTTGAAAGTGTTAATAACACATGTGCAGTACGTCTGCTGGGAATTGCCCGCTTTGGGGTCCCAACCCACCACTTGAGAACCTCTGCATTAACAGAAGAGACTGGATGTGTCTTTAATTTGGTGATTTTTTTCATCCACAGGGCTACAAGATGGATGACCTGCTGACGTCCTACATCAGTCAGATGCTCACCACCATGAACAAGCAGCGCTCTGGGCGGGGCCAAAGCAAGTGAACTTCTTACTGGCAGGAGGCGACGGAGCTCATCCGGCTCCTGCGCCCTATTGGCCAGCCCTGCAGCTGGGGGCGGACCTTTGCCTTCCAGATGTGGAGGATGAGCCGCACTCCCTCTGCAAGCTCAGAGAGCTCGAAGCTGACTGGCGAGAGTTCAGCTGTCAGCAGCGAAGATCCCGGTGAAGGACCCAGTAACCGATATGACTTTAAGTATAACTACGATGAGGACGAGCCGTCCAGTGAGGACGATTACCTCTGAAAGCCCCCAACTCTCCGTCCAGCAGGGCCTGCTTTGGCTCTGGAGTTAACATTCAGACCTGCTCGCTGCTTTGTGAACCACTCCAGGCTGATCTGTATCCAACTAAGGAGAAAAGTTAAAAGACAAAAGGAAAGGAGTGCTACCTGGACTCAACAGAGAGTTTGTTTGAGATGCTCTTTGGAATGGAAAGAGTCCTAGACACTCTCTTAATACTAGTAAAATGCCTTTATTTTAACGGTATGGTCATGTAGACCTTAAAAACAAACTTTGACAGGGTCTACATGACCATGCCGTTAAAGGCATTTTACTAGTATCAAGAGAGTGCCTTGGAGTCTTTCCTTTTCGCTTTAAGGAGAAAAGTTAACTTGAAAAAGTTCACGGCATGAACATTTTAAGAGGGTTTCAACTTATAAATGTGTAATTTTCTTTAGTGCTCTTTGGTGGTAACCTTTTTATATACTTTTATGTGGCTTTAAATGTCATTAAACAATAAATAATATACGTATAAAGTGGACTACAGAATCCAGAAGATCATAACAGGAGATAGACTGACCACTCAATCCTCCCAGTTACTTACTACCCTCTGACCAGACCTAGTTCATAATGCTTTGGGTAAATTCATTTTCAAAAGAGGACACATGTATGTGCTTGAAGAATTATTGTGGGCCTTATTAATCCACCTGGATTTCCTCCCTAGAGCTGTAAAATAATTCAAATGTCATTCTGTGTTCTCATAAATGTCCTAAAAATTTTAACATTTGATGTAAAAGTCGACTCATTTAATGAGGAGAAAACCATCAGAGCCCTGGTTTACCTCTAAGAATTAAAACGCACATTATTTTAATAACTATTCAGCTCTGGGCACAGATAAGGTCTTCAGTTAGAGCCTGACTAACTTTGTCTTTAGTCTGGAGGAAATATTTTAGTTTTGTAATGTAAAAATCAACTTACCTTTGGCTTCATGTTTTGCTTTGTTACGTTTATTTGAATTTATGTATGAAAATGTTTTTATCCATCCAATTACTGTTGTTTGTAAGTTCTAGTGGCTCTAGTGAACAATCACTTGTGTTTATCAACAAGGGGATGTTAAAGTATAGCTGGGGACAAAAACCTGAGACATTTTCATTTCGTTTAAGTTTCAATCTTGGTGTAACTTTGGGGAGAAAAAAGGTAAGGATCTATTCAAGCCTGACTGTGTTGATTCTTTCTCCTAAAGGGTTTTAAATGTAATTTTTTTATGTTAAAAATACTATTCACAAGAAAGTATTTGCCCGTAAAAACTAAATATTTTTATGGCCTTGGGATCTAAACAGTCTAAATGAATTTTTAAAACAGTAAATTTTTATTTAATATTTTGATTATTTGATTTGATAAAACACTACAAAACAGGCCCACTGTATTCTGGGTCCCAGTCCTTAAGTTTATCATTTATTGCCCTTATTGTTTTCATAGTGTGATATAGTTTTTGAAAACCTAACTCATGTTTACATCTCTTTAAGTTTATGATGTAGATTATTTATGAATAATCTCTTTGTGTTTAGTTTAATTTCAAGCCTTATAACTCAGAAACGGTGGAAAGCAGCAGTGCTTCATGGGTTTAGCATGGTCATCATTCTCAGTCTTAGAAGATAAATATTTATGGACGTGTCTAGAATTTTTTTTAACAATCAAGCGAATAAATAATTAAATAAAAACAAATATGTCATCTAACATGCAAACATAAATATTTTGTACTGGAAGAACACGCAAGTGTCCCTCTGTTTCTTTGTTTTTTAACAATTGCAACTGTTTGATGACTGTCACCAGTGCGGGGTGTTAAATTTAAAGATTTTTTTTAATTACACGATTGTTCTGACAGTTGCCTTAAATTTAAAAATACACAAGACTTGTTTAATAATGAGTTATTTTGAAAACCAAAGTAGTTTTAGGTAAGTACCACTAATCAAGCAAAAAACCTTGTAGCCAAGGCAGAAGGTTCAGTAAAACTGAACATTGCTCATCGTAGTCTGAAGTCTGAAGTCATACAGGAATGAACAATCCCCAAGTTTTATTTATTTTGTTGAACAAACCCAATGAAACTTGTCTTGATCCAGATTTTTTATTCTTTCAAACGAAACTGCTCACAAATAACTAAAAAAAGGTCCAAGCTTTCATTACATAGAAAAATATCTACTGTGACTGTAGTGGATGCCTTGACTCCACAAAGTTTGGCATTGATCATTCATTCAGTCGCTTATCTGTGGCTCTGATTTTTATTAAGAACATCTGATCAACCATCCAGTTAATCATTGATTCTGTGGAAAATTGTTACATTTATTTAAACCTGTGGTCACTTAAAAGTTTTGGCCAAAACCTGAATGTTGAGAGACATGAGATAAAGTGATAAACTGTTTAAACCCTTAACTTTGAATCAATGCCTTAAGCCCCTAAACTGACAGTTTTTAAGTCATCAATAAGTCAATCAAAATCATAAAAATCCTCCTCTGAATGACATAGTCCTGTTCTAGGTCTGAAACCTAAAAAAAAGCACATTTAGATCACAACATTTTTCAATGGATTCAAGGATTAAAATTAAATGTTTTGAGCATAACAGTGGACGTTGCTTACAAGTTTACTGATCAGATTTAAACTTAGTTAAAAAAAATATTAAAGAAATAGTTAATCATCAGATAATCTTTCCATTTTTTTGTCTTTGTAGTGCATCTTTCATCCTTAATTCTGTAAACACACTTGCAGATGTGACGATGCTTCTTTCATTTACCTGCACTGGTTTTCTTTTGTGTTGTTTGTCCGATAAACCAATAAACTGATAAGTGCCAATCCGTTTATTTGATACCTTTATGTTACGACTGTAATGCAGACATATTTGGTTTTTTTATTCTGTGTTGATTTTTAATGTGGGATTATTTTTCCTCAATCATTTTGGGTTCTTGTGCTGTCCTCAGTCTGTTTGTCTACTGCTACTTTTGTAAAAATTAATAAATAAATTAGTTTGGACTTGACTGATTAAACTGACTGAATATATATGAATATCACAAGTAAATTACATGTTTTTTGGGAGACTACATTCTTCATACAAGGGGCCAACTGTGGAGAACACATGGGTGTTTAAAAAGGGAATAAAAGATAAATTTGATATTCTTTATAACAGTCACTTTTATTCATATTTTAAGCAAAAATGTAAATACTTTACAACCTCTGCTTGTCAGTATTAAATGTGACTGTGGTGTCACTGTATACAGATTAAATCAAAGGCAACCTAATTCATAATTCTGAAAAATGAATTAGTTGCAGAAAGAAGACTGATTATCCTGATGAATAAACTGACATGTCTGATATGGCCACACAACACCAGCTTCCAAAGAATTTAACAAATTGGTTAGGAAAAATCAATTAAAATGTGAAGTCAAATGTTTTGCAGGATGTTAAGTCACAGAGGTGATTCTCTGAAAATAAATGCTCTGATAATTTAGACCCAGAAACCCCTCAAAGACAGACGGACAAATTTTCTAAAGTTTTAATATCAGATGATAACAGCATGTACAATCAGAGAGAAGTTACAGTAAAAAAAAAAAAAAGCGACAAATGGTAACAAAATAGATAAATAAAAATGTTTATCTTTTCTGTGAAACTGTTTTTTGGTAATCAGCTCCCTTTAAATGTATAATTAAACTACTTTTATTTGGGTTTTGTTCATAAGCTTCTCTAATAAAAAGGATAAAAAATAAAAATCCAGAGCATGTAGAAAACAGTATAAAGGAGCCAGTATCTCACAGGATGTCTTTGGATACAACTTTAATGGTATTAAGCTGCTTTCCTTCACCTTTGTTTAAGATAAAACTTCCCAATTTAACATGTAATATTTCTTGAAGAAACCCTCTATGTTATATTGATTAGCTTTGTCCTTAATTTGGGTGTAGGTTACTTTAGGGTGTTACTTTGGGGAATATGCTGCAGTAGTTCAGCAAGTTCAAAATATAAAGAAAAAAATAAAATAAGGCAGCAAAGCATTTCCCCAATGTGTTATCTTATTCCAAACAAGTAGCTGCAAATCTGTTGTTTTCTTTAACAAATGGTTTTCTGTTGTATCCCAGTTTAACTTTTTTTGAGGACATGCTCAAGTTTCAATCAGTGTTAGCAAACTCTAATGTGAGAGATATTACGGTGAAGTGTCACTTTAAGTCAAATAAAGAAAAAAAATTACAAACATACAGTACAAAGCAGATAAATGGCTTTATGAGTGGAAAACTTCACTTCCAACAGAATAATTCTGGCTTAGCAGTGACTAATAATTTTAGCTAAAAGTTTGGCTGATCAAGAAGATCACACAGCTCCAATCTGAGAAGTTTGATAAAATAAAA
Source organism: Cetoscarus ocellatus (assembly GCA_037902135.1). Lineage (NCBI taxonomy): Eukaryota > Metazoa > Chordata > Actinopteri > Labriformes > Labridae > Cetoscarus > Cetoscarus ocellatus. Next base: position 1,515,506 of record JBAMNC010000189.1, on the reverse strand, counting down.
AAGTTTTTCATAAAACAACACAACATACACCTGTAGGTTTATTTAGCACACTCTGCACTGACTTTAGTTTAAATTAGATCATATTTGGACACATATTTCTGAAAGGGCTGAGTAAAAAAATCAGAGAAGCATTTATAGTCTGAATATTCCAGAAGCAGCACAGTGAGAGCTCATGAAGAGACTGACAGGAGCACAGAAATAAACATAGTCAGGTCAACTTGAAGACATTTTGAGAAAATTAGCTTCGCCTAAAAATCGTCAGCTCAAGGTGTGAGAACTGATCATGATGAGCATCCTAAATGATTGTTGGTTAAGCCACAGCTTAAATAAAATAAGAAGCCCACTGTGAGCCGTTACATCTCTTACTTGACGTGGACACCTGCATGAATGTGCATCAAGAGTTTTGTCACATACTACTGTTATATTGACAGTTTTTTATATTATATTTATATGTCACAGATAAATAAAATGTTTTATTCTCTAAAAATCAACACATAGCCTTTATAATTGCACTTACTGCAACAGGTCATGCTTTATCTCCATCACTGTGCAGCAAACTGAGAAAGTCTTGAATAAAGGCCTCTTAAAACAAAGATTTAAAAACTGAAAAGTCCAGAAAACTCTGGATTTCACATCTTAAATCAGGCTAGGTTAGACAATTATCACGCTTAGATTTTATAATCATACTCTAACAAAGAGCTGTGTGCATATATTAAAGGAAAAAGCAGATGCTTTATTTGCTGTCTCATAAAAAAGAGCACAAAGTCTTATTTCTTAAAAGCATCTTTATGTTTTCAGAGCAGCTAATTCTACATTTGGCACAAATCTTCAGCCAAACTGAGATGAACTTCCAGCCAAAACATTCCTCACATGCTTTAAAGAGACACAGCCCATCTGAATAATACATTCACTTTAGTACAAAACAAAACTTATGACTAACAATATCCTCTCAATGCTCAGATTTACATTCATTCTGTCAGACCGACAGTGCTCACCTCATACAACACAGATTAAAATATAAAAGATGTTTAAAGGTTTGGTCTGAGGCTCTTGATTTATTTACAGCAGGAAAATGGAGAAGCTCCCACAGAAGAGTCCGTCTGATCATCGTCCATGTGTCTCCTGCTCCAGGTTCACCTCCGCTCTGCCGCTCTCCCTTTGACTCATTTGTTTTTTTTATCAACAAGAACACGAGACAGAAAGAGCTGAAGCGTCTAATGGTCTACTACAGAAGACTACATCTACTGTCTCTCCTTTGTTTTGTGGAGTTTCGTCTCTCTTGGCTGGTGAAGTCTGAACAACACATGATGAAAGATTTCTCAAGCTTGTCAGCCTCTGGGTGAGAGTTGGACCGTCCACACTCTCTCAACTTTTAATGGCATTTTTGGGATTACATATTGGACATGAACACTGGTGCTTGCTGGGTTTAGGTCCACAGAGTCTCTCTGCTCTGTTTCTGTTGGCAGGTTGTGGATGAGGTTTACATCAGCAGTTCTGTTCCTGCAGGCAGTCGACTCCCCAAAAAATTCCACAGAGGCTGAGAGAGGATTGTTTTTTGTCCTGACAAGATTTCTTTGTTCTGTACTTGGTTATTTTGTCCAAACATATTTTTTATTTTATATTTCAACCAAATCTTTCCTTCATCATTCTTAAAATATGTTTCACTCAGAGTGAAGTCATCCCACAGGAACCAAAGTCACAAAAGAAAAACTTAAATTAGTTTATGCAGGTGATGTCTGCATTTAGTGTTCCTCTTTGTCTCCAAATGCTTGTTCGCTGAAGTTGTTTGTGAGTTTTAAACTCTTAAATGAAATTGTTTTTCTATTTTATTCATCCATTTCAAAATGCCTAATTTGTTGGAAATACTAATAAGTACTGGCACGTGATTTGATTGGGGGATCTGCAGGTTGCCATCCAAGTAACCATGTGGAACAAGCCTGGTAATTGGTTTAATTGAAGAGGTGAGTCACTTCTTGAGCTGCCAAAGTGCCCTTTAAGCAAGGCACCAAACACCCAACCACTTGGGCATCTTCATGTGCATATCTCCTTCTTAAAAGTAGATTTGGTTTAAAACCAGTTGTCATAAAAAAAACAAACCTCAACCTTCTCTTCCTGAAGGACTTTCTTATCCCTCATAACCAGTGCCTTCTGTCCTACCTTTCCGTCCCTACCTCCTCTCTTCTCTGTCCCTGATACTCTCACCCTCTCACTCTCTCACACTCTGTCACTCCTCTGAGATGGTGGGCAGATGAGGGGTCGTGGGTGAACTGGGCGTGCTCCGTAGGTCTGTTCGGACGTGGACACTGGAGACGGACCACACGTCACTCAGCTCTGCAAAGACCAGACAGCTCAGGGTTAAATCTGTCACATCTTATGGGTCATTTAGATCAGTGGTCCTCAACCTTTACCTTTACTAGTATTATGTGGACATTCATGAACTCACTCTGTTTTAATCAGCTGCTCAAAGTGGCTGAAAGTCACCAGTTGACCTGGTAACTAATGTAACGGCTACACCTTCTAAGTGTAGAAGAAAACAGCCTACATACGGAGCTGCATTGAGTACTTTATTCATGGGTCAACTGTCTGAACTGTATTTTAATAGGTCCTACCTCTGAACTGAATTCTTCTGCTTCTGTGCACCTCAGTGTCCTCCAGATATACTCGTCATTCAGAGACAAATATATTCACAACTACTTCCAGAGCACAGGTGGGCGAGTGCATGAGTTAAAAAAATTGACCACAAGTTCATCTCAAATTGTAATTTTTTTGTTCATGATATAGTCAGTGTGCCTGAGGGTATATTCTGCTCTGTGAAGCAATATATATAATATAAAACAACCATCATTCTCCACTAAACAACAGTGGTAATTTAATTAATTATTTTCGTTTCTCTACAGCCCAGTACTGGTGGTTGGGGATCTCTGATTTATGACATAATCGGTGGAGAGAGGTAAAGAGGAACAGGAATAAGCCGTGTGTGAGAAGCATAAGAGGGTGAAGGAAAGTTAAATGGGTGTGCAGATCAACATGTTGCTGCAAAGCTTTGTCAGTTTCAAAAAAGGTAAAAAAAAAAAAAAAAAGAGGGGCAACAGACATGGTTAGGTAAAAAAATGCCCAAGTGCCAAGTCTGGTGCATAAATAATGACAAGCATACTGTGGTGATAAATGGTAATACAGAGCGCTCAGCAAACATTTGATGGTTTAATGATTTCTTGTTAATATAATATGTGATACACTGGCTGGTACAGTTCTGGCTAAGATAACATAGAAAGAGGATCATTTTATTATTGTGGCATGGCCTTTCAACATATTTCCAACATACAGTATATTAATCTGAATCTAGTTTCTTACTGGTAACATTAGCAACACAAATACTGTATTTTTTATTGATTGTTAGATAACCCCTTTATACAGCCTTAGTTTATGATAACTCCTTCCCACTGCAGGATGGTTATCATTTTTTCAATGATATTGCACCTTGCAATAATTATTTCTAAAAAAAATATCACCTTGTCAAAAACCAACACCAAGTGTTTGTAAAAACTAAACCTAAAACCAAAACCAGAAAATAGCTTCAACCTACTGCCTGTTTTAATGAATACTAATATCAGAGAGAAGTTACTAACTTTTAGAAGGCCTTACCTTTCACATATTTCTTAACTTTGATATTTTTAAGACTCCACAGGAACCAAGTGAAAAACAGAGGTTTAAACATTTTTAAGCTTCTACTTTAATCTTTTTTTTTAAGTTTTGGAGAACACATTCAAGATTACAGACTTAACTGTAGCTCAGCTTGAGTGCAATTTAACTTTAAGATTAAGAGAGGCATTTCCTAAATGGATGCCTTAAAGGAAAATGATGCCAGCTTTGCCACAAGGGGTCCCCATCCAACAGCAATCAGCTGTTTCTATGGATGGTCTTTCATTTGTTCATATTATAGACTTTTACTTCTATGTCTTAGAAAAGCAATCTGCTCTAGCTCTACGACATGTAAACTTTATGTATTTTGTTTTCCATGGCTCACCAGCTAAGTCTTAAATTAAACTTTCCACAGTTTCTTTGCTCAGAGAGGGTTAGTGCAGATTTAATTTAGGACAAACAACAAAAGGGTGTAAAGCTCAAAAAAAGCTTAAGGTTCCTACAAGGTTCCTGCTGGGCTGACATGCAGGGGTCATGGTTCAAAGACAGGGGACAGAGAGACGAAGCCTTCTGGGGGTTCTGAACAGAGCGGAGTCCAGAAAACAAAGATCCCCTCTGCTGAGTCTAACACACACACACATGCAGATATGGACATTGAAACTGACATGCAGACAGCATGAATTCACAGCATGCAGGACAGTCATTAATATCTAATACCCCTGATAGTAGAGAAAATTCAACTAAAATATTTCTGAAGATATAATTTGTGTAAATATCAAAATTAACTTCATCTTTTCGTAGATAGTATCTTTATTTTGTGTTAAAAGTTGTTTTAAAAAGACATCTGACTCACAATGACATGCAACAAACATAAAAACACTGACAGAAAGTGAGGGGAAGACAATGTTCTCATACCTGTCCTGAACTTGCTGTAAGGTCCGTTCTCATGAGTCTGACGGCTGCCGGACCAGAAGGGAAGGCCTCTTTCTCTCCACCTGTGACGGAAACACATGAAAGAGGGAGATCAGCAGGAGAGGGTACCCAGGTGTGTTTATGTGCTTCTGTTTACTGAGGCTGCCACATTTACTAGTATTACCACGTTTAAAATAAGCATTTATGATCATGTGTGAAATATGTATACGTTTGGGCCTGGACATTTTTTTCATATTTGCGGCAGATAAAAGAAGAATAAATCTAAAGAATAACAAAAGCATCAGAGGTCTTAATAATGAAAGCATTATGGCAAAAACACAACACAGCGGAGACTTTATTAAAAACAGCTCCAGCCCTCTGATGTGAGCCTCATCAAGCCGGGTTAGGATCAGGACAGGGTGATCCGTGGCCTTGTGGATAAGATTATTTGCCCCATTTAAAAGAGCTTTTGTCCTCAAAGCCTTGTTTAAAACAGCCTGTGGCTTCTTTCCTGCATGTAATTTGCTCACTCACTCTCTCTAGCCCAAGTTTCTTTGCCACAGTTTTATTTGAACAAAAAGCTGAGAAAGATTAAAAGTTTTATGTCTATAAATACTCTGAGACTATAACTTCAGCTTGTATGGCCCAGAGCATCAGCAAACAATCGCATTAATCTGCCAGAACTGTTTACGCTGATTCTAACTAATTGGCATTGTGGGCACTGTGGAAAGCCTGCAGCTTTAAAGGGAGGTTTGACAGGATATCAATTCAATATCAAGTACACACTTCTGAACCAATTTTACTTGAATCATTCATTGTACTGTTCTTGCATAAACAACGAAGGGTAAGGATGAAATGTTGCTTTTTCTCTCTTTGCCACACCTCTTACATTGATTAAAACACCTCAGTCATCACTCTGTTTACATCTCAACACCACAGTGATTATATTCTAATAACAAAATCTCACCAGAAGCACAGATAACTCTGCCAAGCACAACTCCTCAAACCCAACAACAGACTTGATAATTAAAAGGGGAGGATAATTATTGGAGCAGTGTGCATGCTGGTGTGTGTGTGAGTGTGTACGCACCAGTGGAATATGAAAACTGTAATAATGAGGAAGGCAGACACAGCGTCAGTCAGAGTCCACATTAAAGTATATTCCTCTGGAGTCTGTAGAGAGAGAAGAGAGCTGATTAAATTTTCTGAAATAAACACTCCTCAGTTTGCTGGAGAAGAAGCAGAGCTTGACGTTGAATATGATTATTTAATCCAAATAATGCAAAGTATTCTGCTTGAACTTCTGCACTCTTATTAAAAATGTAATCAAACTGAATTAACACAGACATGTAGGCGGTGAGAAAGAAGGTTTATATAACCAAAAGGTCAGGGACTCACTCTTCAAACACCCACAAAACCTGCTGAAGAGATGTTCAAAGTGATACAGAACCTCCTACCTGCCTGCTTAGTGAGAGCCACACAGCAGAAGAGCACTGAAATATAAATGTGCAGCTGCATTCACAAAATGGACTCAGACATCCTAAAATTAACTCTTGAGTGCTGAGGAACTCCTTCAAATAAGAATGCATGCCAGTTTTAACTTTAAAATAAAGCATTTTGATCCAGGGAATGATGAATGTACAGCACATTAGAAAATAAGCAGAGAGCACACACCTCTCTGATCACTGTTAATTACCTTCTTATAGACCTCGGTATAGTGGCTCCAAAGGTAAAAATCCCATTTATATTCTTCATAAACACTTTGATTATTGGATAAATGTCAAAGCTATTTAAAGAGACTTTGCCACAAGCTACCTGAGTGTGAATAAACAATGGTTTATTTCACAACTTCTTCCACAACTGTTTGATTCAGTTGTGGCAGTTGATGGAGGAAATTTGGAGGTAGCAGTGGGCTCTACGAATCAGAGAAGTCAGTGGGACACTCGGGGAAAATCGTGGCAACACCCAAGATTTTCCATAAATCATACTTTTATGCTGCTAAGGCTGATAACAAAAAATGTGTGTCTCTTACAGAGCTTTACATCACTGTTTCACACCTAGCTTTAGGTAAGACTAGCCTTTTTTATTTATTTTTTTTTTGCAAAAAGCGGAATATTAAAAGAATTGAGGGATACAAGAACATACAAAAATGCACAGGGGGGACAAAAGGAACCACAAAGGGCTTGTACAGGGACATGCCTAATAATAATAAAACTAAATAGAAAGTATCAGTACTATCACAAAATGTTCTAAAGGCAGAAAGACAGACCATTTGACATTTTCACTGTATCATACTGCATTCAAATACTGCAGCATGCTGATAAAAGCACTTATTTAAGATCTTTTTAAGCTGACTTGACAGGTTTATGGTATTATTACTAACAAAAAAAAAACAAAAAGCAGTATTTTCTGTATAATGGTGTGTTTGACTAGGAAAGAGTTTGTGGGTGTGTCCCCACCCCTCCATGTTTTAAAGGCATATTGGTGTTTTTTTCTTATTCAGTGGTAGAAACTCTGGGGTTTAATTATTCTTTAAGAAAACACTGTTTATTTACAATCTCTGACATAAGAACAATAATATCCACAATCCTGAGGTATGTTAGCTACATCTCTGACAGAGCTCACTCTTACCATAGAAACGTTATTCAGCCCACAAACTTTTGCTGTTAGCTGATGACAACTAAGAACATTGTATACAAATAATGAAATAATTATCAAAAACATAAAAACTAAATTCACAATAAAAGTAGAAAAGAGGCCCATGTCGGATTTAAAAGAAGCACTTCGAGTACATTTGTGGGGTTTTGATGTTAGCTATCTATGAAAATTAATTAAGGCCTTTATGTTGTACTAATTGTGGGATGCATTGTTCATCTACACCTGGAAAATTGTATGTTCACAGTCTTATACCCTGCCTTTTTCTTCATTTCCCAGCCCTATTTTTGTGTTGAATGAAACATTTTACAGAGATCAAAAGACACTCCAGCAACACTTGTAGTTCAGGAAAAGCGTCGGCCTAATAAAGTTGTTTCCTGAACTACAAGTGTTGCTGGAGCTCTTTTGATCACTTCAGGACCTTTTCTCTTTAAGCACCTTGGAAGTTGGTGAAATTGTGCCAGAACTTCTGACCTTTAAACCATTTTACAGACACAAGTACATAGGATTAAAAATGCAGCTAAAAAGACTTTCTGAAATGCTGATTTAAACAGAAAAACTCTCCAGAAAAAACAGAGAGCTGAAAAAAGAGGATGTCACAGTTGAGCTCAACAGTGTTCTTGCATCTTAAAACAGTGAAGACTAGATAAACTCACTCACCATGAGGAAGAGCGGCTGTTTGATGTTAGATAAGATGTGGATGGAGTTGGTGGTTACGGAGTGAGCTCCTGCACACCAGGCCAGAGTGTAGAGCCACGGCTGGCTGATCACATACAGGTTAGTGCTGATGTTCACTGACTGGTACTTACTGAATAGAGAGAAGAGGAAAGAGGAGAAAATATGTTACATCCAAGAGACTAGATCCAAAGATGAGGAAACCATTGATGATGCACAACAGCTGTGACTAGGGATGCACAATATTACCGGTTTGATATCGGTATCGGCCGATATCAGCCTTAAAAGTTAAGTATCGGTATCAGCCGATACTGACATTTTTGCAGATATTTACAGTCGATATATCAGCAACATATCAGCTGGAATATCTGCATATAACACAAATGTACATTGATGCCCCCTCTCATCACTGCATTTGAACATTTAAAAATCAAGGGTTTCATTTTTGAAAGAGTTAAATGCTGTTTTTCCTGTTTTACGTCTGTTCCTTGCAAAAATATACAGTAACACTGAAAGACACAAGTCCAACTTTCAGAGGTGACATGTTTTTCTTTGTTTCAACAAGTTCACACTGGTCCCAGTGGTCCCCTGAACACGTTTATTTTTTGCATAAAAACAGATTCAGACATTAGATTTTAGCATATTTATAAACCCCTCTGTTTCTGCTCAGGCCATGCACGTTTCAGCTTAAATCCTCATGAACTGCATCAGACCACCTTCTCAAGAAGCAGATAAGGCTTTAGCTTTCAGTGCTACAATGATCGTACATACATGCCTAGATATGTTGCTTCACTGGAGCTGGCTGTGGGCTGAAAAACCACTTGTCTCAGGAAGAGGTGGCTTATCCCCTTCAAACATCATTGGAGAAAGTATTTTAATTGGACTGCCTAAGCTATGTTTTCTTTAAGATGCAGCAAGCAACACGGGGAGATGAAGGAATTTTCCTACGCTGGTTGGCATGTAGGCATGTACACATACTTTTGTATGCAAAAAAGCCAAAAAAGTGCATTTTGCCTGATATCAGCCCTTTTAACCTAGTGGCACAAACAAGTCTGGCCATCAAGTGTCAATATCCTAGTCTAATACAAATACTGTCTTACAGAAAGGCAAGCCAGATAATATGTAGACATGTCGATGATGAAATATAGAATACGTAGGTGGATATATAGAGGAAGGATATAGATGGTCATGACAAGAAGAAGAGAAAGACAAATATAAAAGAAGAGAGCCTGAGGTGGAGGGTCTGAATTTGAAATGGATCAAAGAATAGAGGACAGAGTGGAGTGATTACATACATATACATGCATTAATAAACAAACACACACGTATCTCTCTGTATCGCTGTCTGTCTGTGGAGATGAAAGCATCCTTTGAAAGTCTAATGATCAGCTGTCGGGTTCAGAGCAAAGAGGAAATTATTCCTTGGCAGGTTACACAACCTGGAGTTGTATAATCCTGAGGAGGTGTGTAATCTAGTTGTTGTTTTGGGTGGTGGCCTCAAACTGTGGAGCAGGTCAAAGAAGCACATTTGTACGGGGAAGTTTCAGTCTGTTTTAGTTCAAGCAGTAAGAACTGCTGCAGGCCTTTTCACTAGAAGATAACATATCTGTTTTAAAAGGTGCAGCACCGAGCAACAAAAACAAACAGATAGGTAGATACATAGACAGATAGACAAACAGACAGATAGACAGATTGATAGAAAGACAGATAGATAAATGGTAAGATATAGATATAACAATGCTTAAGGCACAAGCACTTAAAATTAAAGAAGAGTTTAAAACAAACAGCATGAAACAGAAGGTATAGAAACAAACACTAAACAGAGAAAACCTATAAAAGTGATGGAGTACTTAGAATAAGAATAAGAAAACAGTTTAAATGTAATTGATGATGCAATAAACATTTTTCCCATTCCACCAAAGAAATCAAATGTGAACCTACTTGATGCAAGTGATTTCTTTTTAGAAGCTTGAATCTAGATGCCTTACTTTATTTCATTGTTTTAATTAAAAAGAGAGCATGGGTGATAAACAAACACAGCCTTTTCTGTTTAGTGTCAGAATTTGCTCAACATATTTGCCTCAGCAGCAACAGTATGTGAACAAAAGATTATGCTTGATCACAAAATGAAAGTTGCAGAAAACTTTGTGATTTTCAAGACTCCTTACCTAACTAAATGTAGAGATGTACTTTTATCACACTAAAATAATGATCTCAGCCTTTCAGTTGAGGTTAATTTTGCCATTAAATCAGCTTTTTTGGGACAAAGCTGCAACAAAGACTCAGGCCTGCCACAAAATGATAAACTAAAATAAACTTTTTCGGTTTCTGTTTGTAACCAAGACTAAAATAAAATAAGCATTTTATTTGTAAGTGTCAGCCATAATTGTTAAACATGGGTGATAATACAATGTTGTGAATTAAAATAAATGGATGCTAAAATAAATGACTTGCTGGTGGATTTTTGAATCCACACAGGCCACAGTGTCAGATAAACAAAAAAGTTTAATCTCAACCCTGGATAAGGAACAGAATAGGATGCTATGGTGACATTTTGCTTCTGTATAAATACTATATTTAGGTGGAGGTATTTACAGTATAACCAACAGAGAAAAGAAACAGACTGAAAAGCAAAAAACATGATGAAGCAGTTTTACAAACATCGACTTAGTTCTGTGGTGGTTGCAGGGTACAACTACCATCCCCCTCTTTCACTTGCTGAAGATGAATTTTCCTGAATAATTTAGCTTCTGGGTTGCAACACTGGCTCATCCAAACTTGTGAAAATTTTACTGCACAGCTGGCAGGAATAAGGTCAGGGTAAAAAATGCCTGTTTTCTCAGCCAAAGACTGAAATTTTCAAAAGTTTTGTGTTTTTTGGGGAAGATACTTGGGACACTTAAAAATAATTTTCATATATAATGTGTTGTTGACTGTAAAAAAAAAAAAAATATCCCAAATAATACCCAAGCGTGGTAAAGATTTCAAGAAGTTTTGTTGCTTCAAGACTGACTTTAACATTTTCCCTTGCCTGTCATCACTATTCCTGTACAGTAACACAATGAAATCACAATTTAAAGTATGACCAATACTCTTAAACATAATGCTCTGGTTACACAATCCTTGTGTTTACAGAGTCTCCTGGGTACAGTTTTTTTGATGGCTGTTAGCTCACTATGTAACTGCATGATTCATCAGACCAGGCGCTACAGCCGATGACAAACACACCCATCAAATCTGATATTCAAATGTTTCCATGATATGTTACAGTGAAGATGAATCAACACAAACTATTTCTGAAAACTGTGTATGTCCTGTTTAAAGCTGTCAATGTGAGTCACTCAGCCATCTTATGAGCTCTTTCCAGATTGTTCTCCCACAGCTTCGCCCACTCGTTTCTGTGGTACCACTAATCAGCCTTTCATCCTCCTCTTTATTAAACCCCCTCCTTTTTTATCTAAACTCCAAAGTCCATGCTGTCTGAACGTTATTCACTGCACCTTCTCTTCTTTATCGTTCAGTTTTCTTTCCAGTCCATCTGTCTTCTTTCTCTCCTCTCCTTCCTGACATTAACTGATCACCTGCCTGCCCTTTGTCTCCCTCGATCTTCCTCCACTTACCGCCCTGAGGCTGTTCTGTGAGCAACAACATGGAGTATCTGAGGATGAGGTGGCCATCTGTGTCTAGAGTTATATAACTACACACACACACACACACACACACGCCATCACTGGTGTTCATGGCACAATGAATTTAACCATTATGCACCGTGCCAATAATTCAATATGTTGCAATTCACACGCAATTAATAAAAAAGTCACATTTTGGAGTAAGTCAGACTACATCAGGATCTGCATCTAGACTCAGCTCTTCCAAGTTACACTCCTTGACAAGAAATTTTTTTGAGATTAGTCAACTTTTGTATGTTTAATGATCCAACCATAGCTGGGGTGGACATTCTGAGTATGTATCACAGTTTCCATGCAGGACTTTGACCCAGAAGTCAATGAGCATAAATGTGTCACCTGACAGGTGTGATGTTGCCAGCTAGAGAGATAGTATGCATTGCATTTGTGCCAGAAATAAACCATAAAGCAGAGTCCTGCACCGGGTAAGGCATCCAAGGGTACGGCAAAAAAACATGCCGGTGTGGGTAATAAAATGAATCATTGAAAAATGTGAGCTGGCAGCGAAGAGAGAAAGGAAGGAGAGAACAAGAGAAAGATATTATAGATGAAAAAGTATTTTTTTAAACATCTGAATATCCTACCACACGAGTGTACTCCAGCCTCTCAATGCCACTGAGAGTGCCTTCACTCTTTGGAGGTAACTTGAATGTAAACATTGAGAACATTGCGCTTATCTTGCAGTTGACACTTCTGCAAATATTGGTTGCTGTATAGCATCAGTTGTCGACTTTGAAAAGGACAAAATCTCTCATTTTTAATGTTTGACTTATGCCAAAACTCGTTCAGCCTCGCCATATCTGTTTGCTGGAGGGAGTGTGAAGTGGATTCTGCAGTTAATATGCATGTTTTTTGGTCTTGTCCGTACTTGAAAATGTTTTGGACAGAAGTGTATTTGCCACTGACATGCCAAAAATGTTGGAGAAATTGTGGGGATGAAGAGGCAAATCACCATCACATTTTTTGGAATTGTCCAGAGATAAAACTATTCTGGGAAAAAGTTTGGACAACTATGCAACAGATAACATGTGTGTCTCTCTATTTGGGAGATTTACCAGTAGACTTGGCTTTAAATAACAAGTATCTTTAAAAATTATGACTTTGGCTGCAAAGAGGGCAATCACCCGAAATTGGTTGAAGTCTGACCCACCTACAGTAGATAATTGGATCAGTATTATCAAGGAAATTCATGAGATGGAAAGACTTGCGTTCCTTCTCAGATTTAAAAAGGATCTTTACTTGGCAAGGTGGGGAAAATGGAATTTGTTTCTCAGAGAATAGAGAGATATGTATGGGGGCTTTCCTAATCATCTTTATTGAACAGCTTGTTTTTTTTTCTCCATGTATTCTTTTTGTTTCTGGCCGAGTGAGAAGACCACAGGCTTGTGTGAGGTGGTTTTTTGGACCTCCTTGTGTGCTCTCCATAACAAATTTTTTACTGATCTGGATATTTATAGTTTGTTGTGGACTGCTAACGATGTTCATGCACTGTGCTTTGCTATTCTGTTGTTTTTTTATGTTTAAGATCTACGTTAAATCTAAGTATACAAAAAAAGAAAATGTTTTGGACAGGAGTGGAGCAGCTTATTTCAGAAACCTTGGACAGGACAATTGATCTCTCTTTTGCATTCCTGTATCCTGGGAAAATTCCTGAAGGCCTCAATAAAGGAGACACATATCTTTTGAAGATATTCTTGGCGGCAAGTAAAAAAGCAATTACTAAATGTTGGCTTCAGAAGAAGGCAGGGGAATACTGGATAAAATGGGATTTGCTCAATTCTAACAAATATGAGGACTCTTGACTCTTATCTATCAGAATGTATCTGTTAACTCCATGTACTGTGTATGAATATTGTCCTCTGTCCTCATTTGTTCTATATTTCTGTTCAAACGTGAAGGTAGACTCCCGCACACTGTCTAACTTGCAAGAAATTCATTTACTCTTCATGATGGTCTGAGACCGAAACATTGCAAACAAATGAATTTCTTGCAAGTTAGAAAGTGTACGGGAGTCTACCTTCACGTCTGAACGATTTTCTTTATTTCTGTAAAAAATTAAAAAAATGAAGTACAAAAAAAAACAAAAACAAAAAAAACTTCTTTAGCCTGATAGATACCTGTCCTCCAGCAGCTACTGGCCTTAACATCAGACATTTAAAGCTGTGAAGCTTGATTCTCCAAGAAAGCAAACAATTTTTTAAGCTGACGTCGTGTGGGTGCCGGTCAGGTGCAGATTTGACATAAGGAAATTTGCAACCAAAGTCTGATTAACCCACACCAGAGTTAGTTTCCCTTGTATGTGTGTGACAGTGTACCTGATCTGTTGTTGTGACATGGTGCTGTAGTGCAAGTTGAGTCTGGTGATGTGGTCTTCCATCAGCTCCTGAATTGACGCTTTTTCTCCCGACGTCTGCCGCAGCTCAGGGTCCATGGCCTGGACCAGATCCCTGTCCTCAGACGGAAGCCACAGCACCTTAACATGCACACATTAAAAACACAACTATCACATACAATTATCACATTTTTTTTTCCAACTTCACTTTTTATTGAGAAATTATATTTCCAACATATATCTCCTATACATTCATTACTCATTTTTACAATTTTTACAAATTTTACCATATATATATATACACATACATATATATATATATATATATATATATATATATATATATATACATATATATATATATATACACATACATATATATATATATACACATACATATATATATATATATATATATATATATATATATATATATATATATATATATATATATATATATATATATATATATATATATATATATATATACATACATACATACATATATATATATATACACATACATACATATATATATATATACACATACATACATATATATATACACATACATACATATATATATACACATACATACATATATATATATATACACATACATACATATATATATATATACACATACATACATATATATATACACATACATACATATATATATATACACATATATATATAGATAGATAGATATAGATATAGATAGATATAGATATAGATATAGATATACATTGTACATAAAATAAATCTAAAAGAAATAATGAGAAACTAAACAAATAAATAATAAAGGACAAAAAAAAGGGACAATTTAACATATACTAACAGACAAACACAAACATACACTGGCTACCAGAAATAGGTAAAAAATTAAAAGGATTAACTTTTCACAACCAAATTTCTGGAGACTTTGAGGGCTGCTATCACAAATTTAGGTGAAACAGTATCAAATATTTAAAACACTTGCTGAAAAATCCCTAATTGAAGTAATATTAACCTTTTGGTTTGGAGAGAAGATCATGTTCTTTATGAAAGTGCTTATGTAAAAGTGTTTGACATTACTTTTTGTGTGTGCTATTATAATACATGCTCTTTTTTTGGTGAGCAGGGCTTTAATAATGAATTTGAAAAAACACACACTAATATGTACCAAACTGTATAATTTGATCATAGACTTAAAAGGATTTTACATCCATTCTCAACAGTTACCTGGGAGGAGTTGATGTGGGCCTGCACCACCTGTAGAGTGGTGTTAATGTATGACTGACTGTAGGGGTGACCGTGCGGTGGCCTACGCAGATCAAACAGCACCAGCCTGCCACTACGGGACGCCACCTCAAGGAACTGCGCCAACGAAGGAATGGACTGATTCTGGGCCCTGGAGCAATCTGCCTCAGGGAGGGATGAAACAGTACCAAAGGGATCCCTCTGTAAGCAGAATGATGTTGGATGAAGACTAAAGGTCATGCTGAGAATCCATGAAAAAATAAAACTCAAAGTCCAGTTAAAAGCAAAGAGAAATCCGTGTAAAATTGGTCTGATGTGTGAAAGTTCTAGCCGTCTCTTTCTTTACATAACATCACAGTTTTGCTGGTTTTTAGGGTCATATTGCTATCCTCTCTTAAATGTGAATTTCACATTCAGTTACAAACAGATCTGCATAGCAAACAAATGTATCCTTGTCAAAGTGGTGTGTCTGTGTGCTGATGTGTCTCACCGATAAGAACCAGCTGCCAGCGTTCAGCTGCTGTAGCTCTGCCCAGGTGAACATGGAGGCATCAAGGTCAGTTCGGTTTGGGAAAACCTCTGCAACATTTGTGGTTCTCCGTAAAGTGGAGTCATGCATCAGGAAGGGAACACCATCGTAACTACAGAGAGGAGTGGAAACATTATTTATTATTTTGATTTGTCATTTTCTTTACTAGAACATAAATCTTACAAGTCTGATTGTCATAAAGACATCCACTGTATGCCCTTCATAACAAAGAACACAAGCGAAGTCACTGAGCCAGTCATCTCCATAAATCATACAACTATTATCAGTTATTTTTATGCCCATAAGCAAACTGCAACAGATTGCCTTTCAAAACCCAGGGCAGTTTAATTATACAGAAAGTTCCAAGCAGCAACATTCATCATGAAGACAACACATACACACCCACAAACAAAAAAAACACTGTGGGTCACCAGCTGTATGGGACTACGATAACAGCTAAAGCTGAGTCATGCAGTGCTGCTAATCCTTGTTTTCAGGCTGAACGATAGTGTGCTAACCCTCCAGCCGTGGGCTAATGGGAGGTCTAACAGTTAACAGGATTTGCAGGGCAGTAATCACCTTAGCACTACTGGTAGCACGCTAGTTTTTGATAAGTACCATTAGCGTCAAGGCACAGACAGCATTGGTT
Organism: Cetoscarus ocellatus; assembly: GCA_037902135.1. Lineage (NCBI taxonomy): Eukaryota > Metazoa > Chordata > Actinopteri > Labriformes > Labridae > Cetoscarus > Cetoscarus ocellatus. The sequence continues at coordinate 1,499,187 of JBAMNC010000189.1, read as the reverse complement.
AACTATTGATTCTGTTGATCATTTTAACAGCATGAAATCATGTATGGATTTTTTATGTTATGGTTCTAGAGATTTAAACAGATTCATATGATCAAATGGGGTGCTGATTTGCCTTAAGGCTCCTAAACTCAAGACAATTATCACTGGTGTCCTTAAAAATCATCCCTTCTGGCTGTGAGCTCAACTACTGTATTTTAGCAAGAGCACACACGTAAGAGAGACAAATGTTGTCAATTGGATCATAGGATGGCCGGGTTTCCACTTTTACTTTTTTATTATTTTATTTTATTTTTATTATCATTACTATCTTTTGGTGTTGTTTTTTTTGTTTGTTTGTCTGTTTGTCTTCCTTCAGTTATGGTTCCACATAATGATGTAAATGTTAGATACATTTCTTTTGAAAAGAAAAAGCAAGAGCACAAAATCTCAATGGCAAAACATCAAGTAATAAAAAAGAGCAACTGAGCTGCACAGAAACTTTAGCAAAGTTTTGTCGACTGCAACCAAAATCATCACACAAAAAGACAGTTTAAACGTTCTCAACCACTTTAAGACTCCAGACATAGACCTGATTTTTATACCCTTGTTACGCATTGCCATGGATAGATAAATACTTGCAATGGCCTCCTTGTGTATAACAGTGTAAAATGTGGATGTGATGCATAAAGAATAGGATGGAAAAAGCATGGACACACCTTAAAAAACATCAAAATAAATGTTGAGAAAGACACACTAGTATGAGCAGTAACTACCTGATGGTGACGTCAGTTTCCAGTCCTTCTCCTCCAGCTTCCAAAGCCTTTTCAAATGACATAACTGTGTTCTCTGGAGCGAGCTACAAACACATAAAACAGAGATAAAAATATTTTACAGTCATGCCCTTATCTGAATTGATTTATATGCACTCCCTCATCACTTTGTCTTACAACTGCTTGTCTAATGCTCTGTCCTGTCTCACCATTGGAGCCCCTCTGTGCCCGATGAGTCTCGGGGCCGGTCCCAAAGTTCCTGCCTCCTTAATACAGGGTGAGTACATTCCCAAGGGGACCAGGTAGAGAGAGAAGAGTACGGAGAGGAAGAGGCCCAGTACCACCACCTGTCGCACTGAAGAACACACAACAACTTAAAGATTAATATGAGTACAGAGATTTATATCCTTCATGTTTAATTTCTCTCCATTCAGCGTGGTATGATACAATACCAGACCTTATTCCATCATGTAAACTAATCTTATTGCTGATAAATTCAAGTATCCATCTAACATTACGTTTTAGAATGTGGCCTTGAGGAAAGAAAGAAGTTTAAGCAAGATTTTTCTATCTGGTGACTGCATTTTTAACATTTCAAGAAAAACCATCCATCATCAAAATAAAACTTCCCTTTAGTCTTTCAAACTATTATTTTTAGCTGCAAAAAAAGATTTAGAATTGCATATGATGTTTTGTATATAATGACCTCTATTCAAAATAGTCACACAAGTACACGCAAAATGTTCTACAATACCAAACAAAAAAAACAACATCAGGTCCACGTTTAAGCCTCCACACACAGGCTCATTGATTTTTACAGGAGTTTACTACGGTAGAAATTGGAGCCTGATCAGGATTAAATACAGTAAATCTTCCTTGATAGGATCAAGGTAGTGGTCTGGCATTAAACTGCAGCCATATGGCTGATGAGCAAAAAAACAACAGTCTGTGTAGAAAGAAAACATTCTTGAAAACAAATACTAAGAGAGTTGTTTCAAGGCATCAAGAAAACATAAATTATATTGATCAGATTACCACTGAATCATACAAATTTTAACATAAAGACCATGCAGGACTAAGTTCCTTCAAAAAAACAAAAAAAAAACAAGGATAATTTTCAAATGCCTTGATTTATAATGTTTTTAATTATATTTTAGTCATTTATTAATGTATCATATCTGGGATTATAACTTTTGTTGTGTTGTTTCTTGTTTTATTTAACAAGTTGTATTTGTTGGTAGCAAATTTCTCAGTGAAAAATCCTGACTTCAGAAAACTTGTGACAAAAATATCAAGAGCACAAAAAACAGAGGAGTGTCCTTTGAAAGATTTTTTTTCTGTTGCAATAAACACTTATAAAATGTAACTGTTGATAGGAGAGCAGCTTTTCTGTTTACACTCCACCATAAATGAGCCAATATTCATTTTTTCATGTAGTTCAGAGTCGATTGTAAGGGAAATAATCACCACTTATTAGCATAATGTTTAGTGTTTGTGCTCTTCAGTCAGCATAATGTATAGATCAGTTACAGTCAGTCTCCTTTTAAAGTCTTTAGAGGTAGAGCAAAAGCCTGTAGGTTGAAATGTTAACAGGTGCTCGACTGCTGCTGGCTCCATTAATTCCTGTTTTTTCTGAACTATCTTGGGATCTGCTGACAGTTTAATCAAACATTCCTACAAATTTTAACACTCTCTGGACCTAGAATTTCCTTATGCTTCAAGGCTTGGTTAAAAGTCCATCTCAATCTGCTAAACAGGAGAGAGCCTTATGACATCCTGTGCGTTGGCAAGCCTCCATCCCCTTCATCCCCAGCCAGGAGAGACCCCTGGCATGACTCAGCATCACTCTATCCGCTGAGTCACCATGGCAACAAGGGACAGTACCCATGGAGACCAAAGAGAGACGAAGGGAGACATAGAGGTCAAAGCTATTTGGTGCAGAGGAAGACGACAGTTTTTCACAAGCAAAACAGACAAAGTGACCCAAAGTTAAATTAAAAGAAAGAGACGGCACAGCTGTTCATCAAGGACGTCTGAATGATGAAGGACAAGGAAAAGAACATGAAAACAGAAAAGACTCAAGAGTCAGACGGGCTAAAAGACAAAATCAATTAAGAAAATGAGACATTGATTTTCATTTAGGGTGAAGAGAAAAAAGGATGGAAAGAAATTAAAATGGTTGCGTAATCCCTGCCAGAAGAGCCTCACTACAGTGGGACATGTTTGTTTAGGTGCAGTCCAGTTTTTTACAGTCAGAAAGGAAGCTATTCTTGAGCAAACACGTCACTTCAGCATTATCTTTTATCAGTTACATGCAGATAAAAACACTCAATTTGTTGATTTAGCTAAACTTAAAGTAGGCCTTGTTAATTGAAGTACATGTCCTTCAGAAACCATACAATATTTAACTTCTTAACTCAATCTGGATGAGATATTTTAAGTGCAGTTTTCATGCTGGGCTTGAGTGGAAGTCAGAGAGCATAAATGTGTAGCGCTGAAGAAGTTGCACCGTACTCTTATGAGTAAGACATGCATCGCATTTGTACTCAAAGTAAAGCAGTGAATGATAAGCACAGAGCTGCAAAGTTTCACAATGTCTTCTCAGTCACTAATACCACCAGTTAACTGCATCAAAACAAGATGTTCCACAGTAACTAGCCAAAGGGGTCTCACCTATTGTAGCACTATCAATAAATCAATCAAGGGCCTGAGCATGCAGGACAAGGACAGTGTTCTAGATAAATTACATAACCAAACAGGTAAGTGTGCTGTGCGACAGATTGGCTGTGCTAGATAGATAAAAATAATGAGGCTGCCTTTCTTGGTTAGCTTTCATGCAATGGCTGACTTAGCATACACCAATATCTACAGCAGCAATCATCAACTACATTTACACAAAGAACATGTTTTTCTTGACAAAGGCTGTAGGGGCTAGTTTACAAAATAAAGTTAAATGACTTAAATATTTGGATCTACTTAAAACACTGTTGTTGTTCTGTTTTCTTTCAAAATGTATGTAATTGTGGGCCATTTAAAGAGAGATAAGCCTTTATCATCCATACTACTTCCAAGACACACCGGGGCGACTGAGATATTTTGGCATCTTATATCTGGGGCTGTCACATTGTTCCTCACTTGGTTTGACAGTAATATACTTGAACCTCTGGCTGAACTAATGCCTGACAGAGGATTTCTGTTAAACAGACTGAACATGAAGTCATTCCTGATTAAACCATTTCAATCTCATTTGTTTTGGGGAGTGCTTTAATATCATCATGTCCAAACTGAATGCAAGCGTCAGATGTCACATTGCACTGTGCAGCATCACACGTCTGTTATCCATACTGCATCCATTAGAAATGTAATTCTATGCCCTATGTTTCCCTTTGTAACGTTACATCGAGTGCTTTGACTGTACAGGTGGAGAAACGTGTGTGTATGCTGATTTACAAGCTGCTGATGAGTGACTGACCCCAAAGCTTGTCAATACACAGCTCTCTGTGAGCCAAACAACATTTCGCCCTCATTGTTGAAAGTGGAAGTTAATCATTCCAGTCACTGAAATAGATGAATGCTCCATTATCGTCCGTATGTTAGGAAGATTAACAAGCTTTGCTGAGTTAGAAAAGCCAATGAAAATCAAGAACATCCCTCCAGCACCACTTATATATTCCTCTTTCAGCAACGAAAAGAAAAATGAAAAAACAGGGCATCGAGGCAAAGACGTTGCGTTGCATCGCACAGCATTGTGCTGTGTTGCTTGTAGGCAATTAGGACACTGGCATATGATTCCAAGTAATGATTTTGCCGATGATGCTCACCTGCATTGCATTCAGTTAGGACATTGTGGTAAGATTAGAAGGAAGAAAATACTACTAGAACCACATCAAAATTTTCCCTCCTTAGTTTCTGACTTTAAGCAATAGCCTGGGGACTTGACGTGAAGCTGTAGGGAGCCTAATGAGGCCCTGGGCCTGCCGGTTGATGATCTACGTTCTACATTTTTGTCCTAAGCAGTTTTAAATAACTACAATTGCCCCTGGTCCCAGGGCAAAAGTTGAAGCAGATGGTTTAAGCCGTTTCTACCACTTTAACTTTTCTCTGTTATAATAAAACTTAAATATTCAACCGTTTAAATGCATATAAAACACCTGTGAGTGCTCATTTTTAAAGAGAATAAAAGTCTAAATTTGTTCCCAAAGACATCTCAAACACACTCACTAGTTTGCCTACCTTTTCTGTTCATGCGAAAGAAGTGCAACGCTATTGGCCAGGAGAGAATCGCCATCAGTGTCACTGCAGCCAAATGGAGGAATGGTGCTGTGACCTTTACATACAAGACAAAGAAAATGATTTTAACTTTAAAGAATCAAAAAATGTAAGCTCTGCTTTGTTGAAATGGTGTAGAAGGATTCACTCACCTGCAGGGAGAGCAGGAGAGTCTTCCATTCTTTGCTCCAGAGGTCTGACAGGATGGCAGTGGCTATGACTGAGAAAGCCAGCGTCACCACAATACCAGTCTGAAAGAAGCAGGAGCATGAGAAAAGAAACCTATGATGGCTTATAAAACAAAAAATGTAAGTAACATAAAGTCACTTGTATTTTCTATCATTTCTACTTCTGTGTGTTTGTATTACCTTATGGCTCCAGTGAAGGTACAGCCTTTGACCCTCAGTGAGCAGGCACACCGCCAAAACCTGAACAATGTTAAAATAAAGATTTAAATTCTGAATCATGTGTTTTGAGCCTTTCAATAAACAAGACAAAAATACTTGTCCATTTTGACCTGTTCAGAGACAATATTTCTGGAAGATATCCAACGTTTTCAAATCAACAAAGATTTTACATGCCCTGTTCTTTTTTCCTCAAGGAGTTGTTAACTCTGAGGGTATCAGAGTCCATTTAATTATATTATATAATAACTCTTGCATAATTATAAGAACCACAGCCAAGCGGACAAGCTTCTAAATGTCACTCAAAATGCTTTGGGGACCAAGTGGTTGATTTACACTTGTGCTTAATGAAAACATTTAATCACTTAAGGGAAAAGGATAAAAAAGCTGCCTTCCTCAGTCAAAGAAAGAAGTCTACTGCTGCAAATCCTTGGTTAGAAACAAAACAAAGGACAACAGCAGTGGCAGTATAGATAAGGATAAATGTTTTATTTTTGCATCCTAATTTTTTAGCAAACACACACATCTAAATTGAATCTAAGAATGACACTGCCACACAAGGCTGGGAAAAGTTTTTAAGATAGATCGATATATATTTTCAAATAAGACATTAGTAAGAAAAAAATTGTTAACACTGTTTTATTTGTGTTAACAACATGTTTAATATAATCATTGTTGGGAAAAAACACCTAAAAAATAGAAATGCTTGTCCTACTGTTCAATAAACAATTGTTTACAAATATTTTATCAAGGATTATTGTTATTTAGCTTTTTTCACAAATGGGGAACAGGCTTGATGTCATTTTCTCTGTTCAGCTGCAGGTTGACATGTTGTGCGGCTGGCTAGTTAAAAAGTGCCTGTGTGACATTTGGCCTACATACATTTGACTAAACTAACTTTGTTACTTTTGCATTAAAAAAACATATTTCAGAAACTGAATTACTGCTAAAAAAATGATATGTTGCCATTCTTTTGTTTATATTGCAGAACCTCACTGATAAACACTGTTACTAGAGAACAAACAGATCTCTGAGTGTAGAATTTATTCCATATAAATGTCAGCTAAGTGAAAAAACTTTAACGTGACAGGGGGAAGTAATATCATACCAACAGCAAGGCGATGTATGTAAAAAGAGCAGCAGCAATGACCAGCAGGACCAGAGACCAGGGAAACCAGAATCCCAGAGTCCCAAAGTTGAACCTGTAGAATTAAAAGAAAAACTGTCAACAGCCTCCAAATATGATTTAACTCATGAGAACAAATGGGACCTGTCTGATTGCTCAGTATAGCCCAAAACAGATGCAAAAATGTAAAAGAGTTAAAAGCCCAGATGAAGACCTCAGTCGCTGAACATGCTGGCTTTTTGATAGCCAGGCCATTGTAATGATTTCATGTTTGGAGTGTTTTACTGTTTTACTTCTTTTTAGGTGCAACTTATTTTATTCATTTCCATTAAAAAAGCTTGAATGATGGGCTCTTTAAAAAATGTGTGCTGTGAGTAACTCACCAGTCAAAGTCATTGTAGTCATTCTGAGCTTCACTCCAAAAATAGAGGAATAAAAAACTCAGAAAGAAGGTGAGGATCAGGAGGCCAAAGCTTCCACACTCCACCTGTAACACAAATACAAAAATCTGTGTTCTGTACCAAACCAACAACTACTCCCTAAAGAAACTGCTTAAAATATCAGTCTTAGTAATTAATTACAAATTATTTCAAGTACATGAAATCAGTTTTATTTTTAACAAAAGACACGGTAAGCAAAGAGTTAAATGTTTATCCTGAAATTGAGGTTTTTGCTGATGGTTCATACTCTGGCAAAAAACAGAGTAAGTCAATCATATAACAGACTGCATATGAAAGCAGTAAATTTTGATACCCGCTGACAGAGTTTCCCTGTTTTGCTGATTTTTTTTTTCCTAGCTAAAAGCAGTTACTAACTTTTGGAGTCAGCAGCCTGGACAGAGGAAAACTGGCTGGGGAATCAATACGCTGTGCAAGATCAGCAACTAACCAAACACGGCTCACTGCCTATAGATGGGTTTGTGTCTCTCGTGACGGTGTGTGTGCTGTGTGTCTACCTTGCTGCAGCAGCACTCTCCTGGCTGAGCCCGGGCTCTTTGGTATCGTCTCCATTGGCAACCATAGAGGCCCGCCAGGCAGGAGACGAATGGCTGGTGTTCATACCTGATATAATGAATATGGAAAATAACAAAAAGAAAAAATAACCTTAAGAATGACAGACAAATAACCACGTCTTGAAAACACAGAGAAATAACGAAACCGGCATGTTTTAAAGGATTATTTCAAAGATTTGAAAAATAAGTTCAGAAGTGATCAACGATTGTCACTTTATTTTCAGGAGAGAGATTACACAGGGACTAAAACTTCAGATCTTGTACTTAAACCAAGCTGCAACCTGCAAAGCAGGAAATAAAGAATATGTAAAACTGCAAAATAACTGCTGTTTCTTGAGTTACCACTTGCAGATGACTGCATAAGCACCCTTTTAAAATCATAGTTTTTGTAAAATATTGAGTGAGACCTGAGTGACATCAGTTGCTTAATCACTGGATGGGGCTTTTGGTCCAATTGATGGAGATAGTCATCTTCTAAAATCTGCCTTAAATTAAAGCCTAATCCCAAACTTCATCCTAAAGCCTAAGCACTGTGACTTTAAACACAATTAAATATTCAAATGTGCAATAAACATCACTAAAACACAAGGAATTTTCACTTTTACTTTATGTTTTCCTTGCAAAGACAGTTTCTGTCTTTAAAACAAGACCACTGCTTCATATGATTTGCCTTTGCATGTATTTAGTAACCTTTCAATGCAGCTGGATGTGCCTGATTCTATGTCTGTCATCAGGCAGATCCAGCTAACAAAGCCTCAATCTGAAGCAATTGTTCCAGGTAAGAAAATGATCAGGTCTTTGACCATACTTTTGAGGACCAAGAGGAAGTAGCTATGAGAGTAGTTTACTTGTTCTGAAAGCAAGAAGTGTATGCAAGTCTCTGGCTGACCCATAATAAATGTGACAGAAGTAAAATAATTTAATCACTGTCTGGTTTTTCCTCAAAGGTCCTGCTCTTCCCAATCACTTTCCATGGGATGTTGCCCAAATGGACTGATGAAATATGTCCAATGGTTATATTAAACAGTCCATCTGATGTGTAATTTTATATATTTTAGTAGAGGGTAGGACAATCACATCCTTCATGTCAAAATATGTTGGGCCAAATTTGGTTGGAACATCTCATAACTTTAGCACACACTATTCAGGGAGTACATTCACACAAGTCTTCCATCTAGTTTACTGAACATTATGAGTCATGCATTATTAGGGTATACCTGATCTGACTGCAAGCAAGCATGCATGTTGTAGCTATGTTCTCAAGACACTTAACAGTTTGCCACCAGGTAAATTCAAAGTTTGACAGAAACACCTTTAATATTATGTAGGCCACCACCCTGGATTCAAGGGCCCCCTAGGGAGTCAAACAGCTGATGTCACTCAGACTTTGTCCCAGGCTCTCCTTGGTCAATTAACAAAACTGAGTAATCTAGAATTTATGTCCCAGATCCAAGAAGGAAAGCAGCCTCCCCTTTTACTCCATAATAGGAAACATAAAAGATACCAGTCTATCAAATAAAATAAAATAAAATAAAATGGCCCACTACAGATGAAGCACTGAGCGTATGTGTAAAATAAGAGAACACTGTGACTCATCCATCTGCCCAGGAACAGTCAGAAGGCTGTCTTACGTCAGAACGAGCAGCTCTCCATGAAAAAAGTAAAAATCTCAGTTTGTTGATCATCCAGAGGAAAAAATATTTAGGAAAGCAAGAAGAGCAGCGCTAATCTATGTCTGAATTTTGCAAATGTTACCTTAAAATCATTATATTGTATCGATCTAGAACTTACATGGGCAGTGACAGATCACAAACAGCCTTCTAAACTCAACTATCTGAGAGGATAAACACCATTGCCTTGAGATGATGGAAACACAAACTCAAAAATTCAACTCAAACTTACTTTTTCTGACATAAGACATACCTAGGTTCTCTTTTTTTTTTTTTTTTTACAAAAGGCTGTCACTAAAAAGTGGCTGACTAGAACAAAGTTTGCAGAAGAATTAAGCATCATCACTCAAAGCATGTACATTTATCATCCTCTTTATACCCTAACTATCCTTTTTACTTTGCAGATTTTGCTAGCAATCAAGAACTATGAAAGTATTACTCACGTGTGAAAAAAATCTGGATGAACAGTAAGTGTAAGTGCCTTTTTTATCTTCAGTAATAATCAATAGCTAGATACAAAAAAAGCCACTGAACAATGAAATCTGCTCCACAAAAATATATTAGTCCTGCACCACTCTATGTATTCCCATAGTTACTGTGGTGGTTTCCACAGCAACCTACGACGCAGTCATTCGCTCATGATAAAAATGGCATATCACAGAGCTCAGAGGTGAAGTACCACATTGATGCTGGTGAGTTTGTTCTGTACCTTTGCAGCAGCTGCCGCCGCACCACCTTTAGCTTCCCCAGCTTCAGTCTGGTCACGGGTATCCACTCACCCACAGCCCGGCATCACAGAGACAGAGAGAGCGTGTGAGAGAGAGTGTGTGAGATAGAAGGAGAATGAAGGAGGAGGTAAGAAGCAGACAGGAAAGAAAGTGGAGAGGAAAAAGGCAGGAACGTTGTCCACCAAGCCACTTTCACCTGGAGGGGGAGGAAAAAAGTTTGAATCAATCTAAAAATGTATTTATAGGAAAAGAAGACTCAGCAGGACTGCATGTGCATGTGTAGGGCAGCAGAGCCCTGGTTTCAGCAATGTAGCCTGTAAAAACTAACCCAGATAATACAAACACTCTTGCAGAAGGACACAACGACCTATTTGTGGTATCACTGTGTACATGCATTGCGTGGTTGAGGTTCTGCATCATGTCAGCTTAAAGGATTTACTGTGGGAAACACTGGGGCAGTGCTCAGACAGACAGCTGAACAGATACATTTGGATAACTATATAGCCAGCGACAGATTTACAAGTTGTTTAAAATAAGTCTGTATATTTTTCTTTTTTAATACAGGCCCAAAATTCAGGTCAAATGCTCTGACTAAACTGTAATACAACTACCTATCACAAGTAGAATAAGTTGTGTATGGGCTGTAGCAGGTTAAACTCACACATAACCACCACATGACCTAAGGGGACTACTGACCACATTCAGCACAAATATAAAGGTTTTAACCTGAGAAGAGAACTGAGTGGTACTAGCACTGCTAACATTAGCATTTGCCAAAGTCTCCACATTTCAACACAATTACTGTTGACACTGTGACAAATAAAAAGTGCTAAATTTTAATCATTTTTGACTTAAGTCTGGTCAGCTGAACTTAATTTCAGTTTGTGTTTAACCAGATATGAAATCGTCCACCAGGTAATATCCCCAATAAACTCAAAAACAAAGCTATCTAATCCATCAATTAACACACACAGCTGTTTAACTCACATCTAAGGCTCCCATAAGTTTATCTGGTAACACAAGTCCCATGAAAACAAATAATCAGCTGCTAAACAAGGCACTTACTATAGTCAGCAACAAAGCACTGAATGTCACTGTAGAGTTCTTAATAATAATATTACATTTTATATGTGGACACCTATTGCAGCACCCAAAGTCAATGCAAAGATAAAAGCAAATAAACAAAAATAATCACAAACCAATAAGCTAAAAAGTCAATTAAAGAAATGACAGAAAAATGACACAAGCAATGCATGAAAGAGACTAAGTTATGAAGTACATAAATATATAAATTTTGATGCAGAACTAAAATAGATCAATGAAAACAATATTTTTAATGTAGTATTGATGTTCTGTTGTAGTCAGAATATAACAATAAATACTGCCATGTTTACCACATATGACAAAACTTATGGGCACGGCAGGCAGCAAAAACACTTATGCAACAGCTCTACATCCAGTGCTCCACTGATCCAAATACCACTTACAGCCAGTTATGAGGGTCAATCAGCCAATAAGTGAAGCAGGTCAATCAGTCTGACCTGTCAGAATAGCTGCCAACTTTGGCTTACATCTCTCAATCCAGGGCCAGATCTATTAGAATCTCAAATTATTAAAAAATATTCAAAAGGCATCTGAAGACCTCTTTGTCTGTGATCTAAACTAAGAGTTACACTCAAACAGCAAAATCACTTTTGCCTGTCTGCTTGACTGATGATCAAAATTAGGGATCTCATTTCCAATCTCATTTCTGTTGACAGATTTAATAATTGATAATTTGATCAAGCTCTAAATTGGACCTGGGGATAAGCTGACATTGCCTTTCTCTGTAGATCTCCTAATAGATATCCTGATGTGTTCCAGTCCCAGATAGGTGGCCTAAATCTGCTTTATGTAGGTCCAGCTACATTCTAACAGTAGTCTATGTTAGGAACAAAGACTTCAGCTAATTATCTTCACATACACTTTCCATTATAAGAATGATCGTCTAGAGAGTGAACTGGTTTGGTCATACATCACAAAATTTTAAAATTTCAGTACGAAGAGGCCAGTTAGCAGTTAAAGTTTAAGTGTTTTGTAACTTTTTTTCCATCTTCATACAACAATGAGTTAATAATTTTGGAAAATATAAAATACTATAATATCAATGACTTTACTTTTGACTTCTTGTAAAGCCCGTGCAATTCTTTTTCTGTTTGTCTATATGACTGAAGTCAGGCTGCAATATTACATTGTTGCCATGACAACTGTGACATCAGATCTGTTATTACTGCTGTGTGCAGACGAAGGGAGAAGGGGTAAACAAGAGCCAGAAGGAATAATAAAAAAGGAAAAGTAAACAAACCATTTCTGTAAAATGTGTGATAAATTACCACAACACAGGATAACCCTGCAGGGTGAGACACAGAATCATCTTTTTATGACATAAAACAACACAATGAATCAAACATTTTAGAGAGGTAATACAGTAATACAGACTAATATAAGATGTGAATTCAATCAAAACAATAAGAGAGACACAGGGTGAGAGAAAATGAAATGTGAGTGAGTGGGAGCTGCACCTGACTAGGGATTTAACGATTACCAGTAAAATGGTGAACTGCGGTAAACTTTCTGATGGTTAGTATTACCGTGTCCTGTTTTAATTACCGGTAAACTGAGTTTGATTAACACAGTGTCTTTAGCTCACGGTGATGCTGCTCATTGCCTGGAAAAGCCGGACCTATGTGTCTGCTCCTCAGTCAAGCAGCCGCGGTCTGTCACAGACGGAGGTATGCATGCACAGTTTGCTTTGTTTGGCTTCAGAGTGAAAGTTATGGATGTTGGTGCCCGAACAGACACTAACCCCCCCCCCCCCCCCCCCGAAACGGACAAAGTCTGGTCGAATTTTGGATTTTACAAGGATGCCGAGGGTAAACTGATTGAAGACGGTCACCCTGTTGCAGGCGGAAGAAAAAGACGTGCGTGATTAAAACTGCTGTAACTCCTCGAGTAAGTGAGCTGACTGAGCAGGAGAGAGAGAGAGTGAGGGGATTCAGTGAGCCATACCTGAGTGACTTATAGGTGGTTAATCAGTATTTTCTGTGTAAATAATATATAAATGTTGTAAATAATAGCATTAGTATCATTCTGGAGAGTGTTCTTGTCGTTCTTTTGCCGTTTATTCACTGCTTTTTTTTTTTTTTTTTGCCGTATTTTGTAATTGATTGTCTTTTTCCATCATAGTTCGTGTTTTATGGATTTCATTGGTCGTAATTTGGAAACATTGGAGGAGAAAATGTGGTGGAGATCTGCCAGGGAGAGGGGAGACCAGAGGAGAGTCATGGAGGGGGGGCTAACTGCCTCAGGGACCATCGTTAGTAAACAAACCCCTGGACATGGTCTAGTATAGCGAGCTGTTTTTTTATTTAACCTTTATTTAACCAGGAAAATAAACTCGTTGAGATTTAAAATCTCTTTTTCAAGAGTGTCCTGGCCAAGAAAGGCGGCTGTAACATGAACACTAATGCTGTAGGCAAACAAAAAATGTGAGTGTATGTAAAACAGGTTAAGTTTATTTTTGTTCATCTCAAAACTTTGAACATGTTCATTTACAATTGTTTATGAAGAGAATCCAGTTTAAAGTTCAAATAAGTTTTTCTGTACTTGTAATTACACACTGTTTGAACATGTATAACATAATAATGACAAATTCTTGCCAGAATTGTTTACTTTTATTTCTCATGAAAAAAGGGTGAAAAAATTTACTCAAAAGGACATTTCCTGACACATTTATTGACAAAAAAGACAAAAGACCTGTTATAATTGTAATATTAAAGGGGTTAAGTGATTTCAAGTGTGTGTAAAAGTACTTTTTGAACATTTTGAGCACACTGCAACAATACCGCGATAATAATGATAACCGTGATAATTTTGGTCACATTAACTGTGATATGAAATTTTCATAGCGTTACATCCCTACACCTAACCTGACACACCAGATGGACAATTTCATATTGGAAATATTTCACTAATCCATCTGGGAAGGAGCTGTTTGAAAATGTTTTCAGGGGCAGAACCTTTAAAAACAACAGCAGCTTGTGATTGGACGATTGTTCGGCTCGTCACACTCATCACAGACCAATCCACATCAAGCAACGCTGCTATGTATGACGTAGCATACGTAGTGGCTAACGGCTAACAACAGTTAAAGGCCTTTAGCTGCTACGGCTAACAACTTCTTCCTTTCCTTTCCAAGAATCGAACTCACGATTCCCGGGGCAAGAGGCAGTGACAGTGCCGCTGAGCCACAATGAGCACGGCTAACAACGGCTAACAACAGTTAACGGCCGTTAGCCCTAGCGGCTAACTGTTAGCTGTTAGGGCTAACGGCTAACATCAGTTAGCCGCTACGGCCGTTAGCCGTTAGTTCAAACTACCTGAAGACTGTCGTTTCACATTAAATTATACTCAGACATGTATCATTTAACACTTATATGTGACACGAACCTCGCCAAAGACAATCCCTACCAAGTTTTCTCAGTAAACTTCTGAGGAGAGCATATTTCGCCAAGTATCACTGAGTAACCATGACGACCATAGACTAACTGGCATGTCCGTGGAGTGATTTCCACATTCTCTACCAGTTTCCCAGCAGCGATCCCCAGTCAGGAGAAGACCAAAAACATGACTTCTCGTAAGACAAGCTTCAAGTGACGTTCTTTCCGCTGCTCCTGCGGCTCCCGCCTCTCTTCCCTGATTGGGCTGTTAAGATTCCAGCCGAGTGAAGTCATTGGACAATGGAGGCTGGCAAGACCGATATGCATGATTTCAGAATCAGGCAGGTCCGTCGGCTCTACAAGGCTAATCTGCATCCACATCATGACATTTAAAAAACAGCAAGACAGCCGAGGCCTCTTGAGAATGAAATCCCCTGTGAAAAGTGAAGTGAGCTTGCAGACAGGTTTAATCTTAAAATTATGAATGAGTCTGGGAGAAATCTTAAGAGGGACAGGAAGTAAGTGGGACGTCATTTAAAAGAAAGGGAGGAGTTATGTAATACAGCAAAAAGACTAAGGTGCAATAAGAGCAAAAGAAAGTACCAAACTGAAGGTCATAAAGAAGGCAGAAACATTAAGATTATGGATCATTAAGATATGACCTCTAAGAAACAGAGAGAAGGTATGGTTTGACCTAAAGTTAGGTGCACAAAAATTTTGTTTTACGACTCAAGTTATTGCCTTTAATTAGTTTAGTTTTTAGAATGGGACAAACAATCCTGTATTTAGACTATCTTTAAACAAAGTGAACAGAATGGTATGAGTAAACTCTTTAATGTTAACCTACATTACAGCAGGACAAAGAAATTAATCTTTCATTTAAATTAGAAATTAAAATATGCTTCAAAATAAGACCCTCGTGTTCTCTCTTTCCATCTTTTCTTGAACACTTGAAAAATTCAAGCTTTTAATCAATATAAACAAAGATGCCTTTTACAGTTCTATTTTAGCTCACACCTTAAATCTCCACTTTCATGCCTGCTTGAACAACATTACCTTGCGAGGCAGCTGGATTTGAGAGGTAACAGGTCATGCACAACTTCAGCACATGCTGTACTTTAGCCTGTACAGATTAGCTGCTGAAGCAGGATAGGTTTTATCTGTGTTTCTAGCTGTCCAGGGGCATAATAACCCTGTTGTGTATAGCAAAATATCACCTAAACCTAACACCTAGATTACATTTTCATCAGAAGCATCCAGTCCTAAAAATTGGCAACAACTGCTGACAACTATGAAAATTGAATTATCAAAAAAATGGCAATTTTATTGAAAAGCAATTGATTTCCTTACCATTTCGACTAATTAAAACATTTTCATTACTCTGTCAAAAAAGACCTTTGTTTACACGGATTGCTTTATACCAATTTAACTCCTCCTATCTGAGGTTAATCCACAAATTGTCTTCCTACTTTCTGATATTTTGGTAACTACAACTAACCATGTCCTGAAATTCAGGGTGTACACCTACACTTTCTAGTGCAGCTGCAATCATGGACCAGTTCATTAAACTGTGGCATAACTATCTCAAGTTTGATCTGTGTCACAAGGTAAATAAGATAGAGCAAATAAGATAGACAGCTAGATAGATAGCCTTTACTGTCTATAAAGATAGCCTTTACTGTCCCAAAGGGAAATGTTTTCAGTCTATACCAACAAGAAAAACATTCACAACACATTACATGCAAAAGAAAATCCATCACATCTGCACACTAGCACATGAACTCACTGTTCACACAAAATAGGCAAGGTAACGACTAGCTGAATGCTGCACTTTCCAAATTTAAAATAGACTGATACCAATACAGACTGATGTAAGCTCCGCTCATTGTTTTAATGGTGTTAGCACTCATTACTGTAGGCTAATGATACAGTTTAAAATAAGGCTAAAGTTAATCCTCTAAACCATGATTTGGTCATCCAAAAAAGGTTTTGAGATGTTTTTCAGAAGGTATTTCAGGTACATCTGTGGTTTTGGACACATTCTTAACTGGTTGCTTTGGCTGGCTTAGCCCACTAAAGTCTAAAGCCTCCCACCAGAGTCTGACAAAGAGTCACCTTTTCACCTTTTCTTGGTGCTTAATTGAAAAATTTCACACCAGCAACATCAAATTTGAAAACCATCTGTCACTGAAATCATCTAACACACTTTATGATGAATTATGGATGTAAGTAGTTAAGCTATGGAAAAGGTTGACGCCTTGTCCTTATGCTCGTGATAGGTGTCACTCCACTTGAAAGCACAAGTAGACATTGCTATGTGATTTTGCATCAGCTCACCACTTGTCATACCACTTTTTTCAGCTGATAAGAGTGTCACTATTTCTCTATCAATCTTGGGTTTGGTCCAAAGAAGATAAGATGCTTGATAGGTCATGACAACGGTTAAGACTCACATTAAATAGTTTATGATTTCCGGGTGCCAAAAGAGAGAACATTTCATGAATTTAAGCTGATTTATAGTCCTGGGTTTTTGTAAAAGAAAGGAGGCAAACATAGATAAAACAGAGAGGAATAAAGGGGGGTTGGAGAAATAGAAGAGAGGATCTTAAACATGGTGGCCAAGCTGCACTGACTTCAACTTATTTTATACTGTAATATTACAGAAGTTCTCCCTGTTTTTCTTTGTCAGTCTTTTCTGTCTCTCCTTCATTCTGTCTCTGTCCATCTGTTTACCCTCTTCACTATTTCATTGTCTCTCAGCTAATTGTCTTAACCTGAGTTTTCCTTTCATCCCCTCTTTCCCCTGCCCTGTCCATCTGTCACAGCTCTCCACTCCCCTTCTCATTCTCTTTCTCTTCCTCTCTCTGAATAGCCTTTGGACACTGGCCAGTCCTTCAGCACCATGACATCAAACTGCAAGACTTGACAGCATCTTATCTGGCCAGCTCTTTGCAAAGAGACTCACAGGAAGCTAAGGTCACTTTTCCACTTACCTACTGTATGAGGAAATGGACATGGCCCACTGATTATTTAAAAATAGACATGCATACACTTGTAATTTAAACTCATGGGATGTAAATATTGCCACCAGGATGCTCTCAGACAAAAAAAGAACAGATACTGAATAGTGAGTGAAACACTGTAAGCTCAGCCCACCTCTGCAGCTTATTTGTTGCTTTGAATTAAGGAAAAATTCCCAAAAACGTTGATCCATGAGGTGTATTTACCAAACTTTAAACCATCATACTGTTTCAAGAATGAATTTCACACGGGGACAATCATTACATGGGAGCTTGATCATTAGAATCTGCAGCCAATAGCAGAGTTTAAGCACGATCCATCACAAGTAAGAAGTATAAAATATGAATGAAACAAAACAAAATTGTAGTCTTTAGCTGTTTTTGACATGATGTCCTGTGTAATGATAATCATAGGCATGTATTTGTTATGGTGGCAAGACATATGGACTATGACAAAAGTATTCAGGATTTGTCTCCCTTTGCAAACTATTGAAAATATCTTGATCAAAATCAAACAACAGCATGCCTTTTTTGCTGGGGGGTTTTTCAGACTCCTGCCCAGGGTGTGAACTGTCCATACTGTATATGTTGCACTATGACTGTTCAGAAGAAAACTATATATAACCTTTGCATCTTCATGAGACCCAAAAAGAACTCTGTATTTTCCAGCCTATGAATTTGAATGTCACCAGCATAATATTATTTTAGATACATTTGAAAAGGAACAATTCTGCTTGCTTACTTTATGAGTACTTCATGTTCTTAGTTGAATAGTTTTGCTGAAAACTCTGAAATGTCAGCAGTTCTTGCAGCTGTGTTTCTGAGGTGGGTGTATGTTCTGAGTGACATAACAGATGATTCAACACCTCCAAAAATCTCAAAAAAAAATCTATTCAGTCAGGATATATAGCAGCCTACATTAAGAGATTACCTAACCAGACTCAAAGTTCAGATATTTAAATTTCATACTGTTACCACTAACTTATTACAAGCTCCAGCACCACCGCTCTAAGAGGGTAAAAGTAATGGTCCTGTTCTCAAACATTAACTGTGCAACAATTATTTTACAACATTATGGTTTAAAGTGATCATAATCTATTCCATTATCCACTTCACAGGTCACACAGCTTCACATTTTTGAGGAGACATAGTATTAGTGCAGAGTGTGGGTTAAATTATGACCCTGATTTCACTGGAGAGCAAGACATTCCAGTATTATCCGGCCTAATGATGGATGGATGTCACCTTCTGATTTTAGACTTGTAACTGGCCAGGCTGTGTTTCTTTAAAGAAAGATATAGTTTCAATATACATTTATAGTGTTTGTGTAAGAAGGAGCCATCCCAATAAAAAAGGATTGAGATTTTGAGTTTTATATTGTGACAGGGCAGAATCCTACGCTCTCCACAGTTCATAGAATCTCAAGGTGCTTAAAGGAGAACTATTATGCTTTTCCTCTTTTCTGACCTATAGATGTTGTTACAATTTCATATACTCGTGTTAAACAATGCCAAAGCGTCAGTGCTTGGAAGTGAGCCCTGCAGTTGTTTTGGATGGCTCTGAGCGCTGTGTTTTACAGTCTTTTTTTTAACAATTCAGTCCCATTGACCTCAACGCATGCCGGACTCCCCTACATGGTCATGCCCAGGCATATACTCTAGGCCTGAAGTTACATCGCTGTGCGCTGCTCTGTTGTATACAATGAGTTTCTTTGTCCCGGCCAGAAAGAAAAATACCTTAGTGTTTGTCCGTCTACGACACTTCACACGGGACTGTTTTGTCAACATGGGCCAGTACGAAGCTGGATTAGCCGGTAAACTGCTGCTGAAGGACGACGCCTTTCCTACGTCACTTGGTCGTGTTGGAGAATCTGAAGAGCAAGCTGTACATAACAAGTTATCGCTGTATTTCAAAATGTGACATTTTTAAAAGAGAAATTCTTATAGTTTCTTAAAGTTTGCTGTTTACTCTCAACTTCTGGGGGGTGGAGTAAATTACACAGACCATTGTCGCAGGATGCAGGAAATACAAGGAAGCAGTGCAGCAAGAGGCACAGCGTGGACAATTGTGTGTAGCTGCTCTATAGGAGTCAAAAAAACAAATACAAAGGCCCGAAAATGAGTATAATAGTTCTCCTTTAAGATGAATCAATTACTGTGCCACATGCTGTGTTGTACTAAGTTTGCTGGTAAATTCTTGTCATGTTTTTGTAAATGGAGAGCTTGCTGCCCTATTTCACAACACAGTGTAAGCTCGGTCCCTCCCACTAAACATGCTCTCATTTTAAATTCAGGGAGGAGCAGAGGGAGCTATTCAGTACTTTAGTATTTGAAAATGCAAGAGAGTCAACTACTATAAGAGACAGACAGCCATTCCAGCACAAAGTGCGGTACATAATAATTCTTAAGCCATAGCTTTGGACAATAACAACCAAGAACTGGTACAGTAACTCTTAACTAGTCGACAGTTTTCTTGCAGAATGAGGAAGAGCCTGCCCGTAAGCAATGTGCTGGAAAGACGTCAAGAATTCCTCTGAGGAAAGAAGTGAGACAGATGTAAATAAACCTAAGGGATTTATCGTACACTGTATCGGTAGTCTGCTAAGCCTTTAAAGCCTTTGTAGTATCAGTTTTTTTTCCTGATGAGGCAACAGGTCTTTGATATAATAAGCTGTAGGAAATTAAATCACAAAAACAAATAGATAGTAAACCACATCTATATAAAACTCAAGCACACACACAAAAAGTGAAGATGAAACATTATACTGAGCCCGGGGTCCTCTCAGCTGTGTGCTAACAGCTGTAACCACTGAACCACAGCAGCATCAAGGGAGCAACGTGACGCAGGTAAGAGTCAGTGTTTGACACAAAGTCAGACAGACAGCACCGCTGATCCACTGTGGTGTGTCCTCTGCTACACCCCACCAACAAGCGAGCAGACAGGAGGACAGGTGAGAGCCATGCCATATGTTCCTGAAAAACTATCCATGTGTATCCAAGCATGAGTGTTCACATGAGCTTAGTATGATCCATTCAGCCTAACAGAACAAGAGAAAATAAATAATGATACTTCACATCTTTCTACCCCCCTTAAATAAATGTCCTTTTTTTGTTTTATCAAAGAGGATTATATGCGACTGTAAATTGATGATGCTACCTTGTATCATTTTTTTAAATTTATTTTAGACATTCATGCCTTTATTAACATGGAGTAGAAATGAAGCTAACATTAAGAACCAAAGAAAAGTGTCCAGAGACAACTTTAGGCTGGCTTCAGAAGCATCTGCAGTCACATACACACCCCATGTTAAAATGCCTCAATTTTACAAAAGAAACAGTGTTAACAGCCTCGTTCAAAGACAAAACAGCTTTTGTCTTCATGGGAACACAATGTACAAGGGTTAACTTTTTCCAACTTGTCTGTTTTGGTTTAGGAGAAGTACAAGCTACGAGAGCTGATTGATGAGTTGTGAGCCTTGTATTGAAGAAGATAAGCAGGGATGTCCTTTTTCAGCTCTACTATTCCCTGACTATTTAAGGCTGTGTACCCGGAGACTGGTGTCATTTGGTCAGTTTATGTCGAAGAGGTAGCACTCTAAAGTAAACAAGGCAAGTGACTTTTGCAAAATGGACAAAATGCCCCAGTTCACAAGTCTGTCATTGCCATGGCTGCCATTAAAGATCCTGGCTTTGAATTGATTGAGCATCCGCCTTATTCGCCTGATCTCGCTCCATCAGACTTTCACCTATTTCAAAAATTGAAAAATGCCATTTCCGGTATCCACTTTCGGTCAGATGATGACGTCACACATGCAGTGGAGGACTTTCTGAACGGTATGGGAAAGGACTTCTTTAAAAGTAGCACTGAGGCCCTTAAACATCACTGGCAGAAGTGGATAGATACTGAAGGGGATTATGTTGAAAAATAATGCAATATGTCTGCCAAAAGTCAAACCCTTAACTATGAGGCTCACAACTTATCAACCAGCCCTCATATGTATAAGAAACATGGCTGATCTGACCCAATCCATCTAAGTGCTTGACAACAAGTTTGTTCATGACGGTTTTCAACAGGTTTACAACATAGGGACTGCCAGAATTCCTCAAAAGCATTAACATGGCCAAACTGGAAGTGCCTCAAGAGCACAAAACCCCACCGAGGTATTTCTGACATTCTTATCCAAGTTTTTATGGAAAATGAGGAAAACTGCCCTATCAGGTAATGTTAGCAAAAACCTTTAAAAAAAATCCCAGAACCCGCATCCAGATTCAGATCACCACAAAAATCGAATTACTTCTTCCTTGCATTATGATAAATAACCCCTAAAAATTTCACCACAATCTGACAAGAACTTTTTGAGTTATTGTGTTCACAGACAGACAAACTTAGACCCTAGTCACTTAGACCTCTCTTACGCCCTTTTACAGTCTATGGTTGGAAATAAAAACAGAAACAGAGTGGGAAGTTACATACCAAAACAGAGCCATGGGTTAGATTTGAACTAGTGTCAGCTGATTTGAGGGTTACAGCCTCTATCCATAGGGCAGCATATGACCACAGACCTACTGGCTCTTTCATAGCTAGTATTTTTTTTTTTCTTTTCTTTTTTTTGGGGGGGGCATTTTGTGCCTTTTTTGATAGGAGAGAGACAGTGGATAGGCTTGTGAAAGGGGGTGAGAGAGTAGGGGAAGACATTCTGCAAGCTGGCCACAGGCTGGATTCAAACCCGGGCCGGCAGAAGTACGTATATGGGACGTGCATGGTTGCTAACCACTCCGCCAAACCAGCACTCCCATAGCTAGTATTTTAACACCAGAATCACCTGGCTGGTTTTAGAACAGTGACTTTTAGACTAGCAAATAAAAAACTACAATGCAGCAAAAAAGCACTTACATGATCAACCACAAACAGTTAAGGGTAGTAAGTTTTTTATGCTTTTTTAAACTTTTTACAATTTTTTTAAAAACTGAGATTTAAACCTTCAGCCTGGGCTTCTTATCATCTTAACATGAATTAGGGCCTGGACCAGGGAGGACACAAAAAGCTGATTGAACAGAGTGCTCATGTAAGAAAGGCCAACAAAGACACAAGATGATGATGGTGGGAGGGGGCACATCAAGAATGCATACAGGGCCCAGAATTTTGTGCTGCAGCTAAGCTGTCACACATCTTCATCTCTGTTAATGTGGGTAGCTGAGGCAGCTGGGTAGAGCACAGGTTGGCAGTCTGTCATGTTTTACTTGCCTACTCGGCTCCATTACATCCGACAGGAGCACCGAGTGCCTTGTGTCCCAGATGACAATTAAATTATAACCTGACAAGCCCCAGTACAGCTGAAAATATGGCACCTGTTCACATGGATCCTTTTCTTTCAGCATCCTGGGAGCCAAGACTAAAAATCAGGGCCAGACTTTTATAACACAGAATTGTGCATACACAGTATTAGTGGATCATGATGCAGATAGTAACTCATCACCACTGCAGCATTTTATCCCACTGTGCAATATAATTTATGGTATCTAGAGGCAAATTAACCTTATAGTGCTCAATGAATGTATAAATGTAGGCTTGCTGAATAACAAGTTTTATTTATTTCAATCCAGACTTATGAAAACAAAAGCACAGCATGCAGTTAGAGTGTACATATTATTATACAGCAAACTGTCCTAAATATTTATGACATGCATATGTGGTGGTGGCTTCGCTCAGCTCAACACCACACAGTTTTAGCACTATGGTTATTCTATTAAAGTAAACTCTGATAGAGCCTCATTAACACTGGCAAGGTCATAATGCAGCTGCACAAGACTGCTGTGATATTCAAAAACAAAACAACAGTGGAGGACATTGAGGCAATAGTGTAGCTGGCTGTGGTTTTTTGCCACAGCAAGGAGATCAGCTCTGTTCCAGGTTACAGCAAGACAAAATACTTTTAAAAGTCAGGAGGGTCTGGGAAATCATATAGCATTATCGAGCCTTACCTGGCACACCAGATGGACCGTTCAATATGTTTTACTGGTCCATATGGGAAAGAGCTCATAGAAAGTGTTTGGAGAGGGCAGAACCTTTCAGAAGCATATTCAGCAGGTGATTGGACAATCGTTCCATCAATCAACATTTATTACAGACCAATCAGATAATGCTGCAGGCAGACGCTACTGTGCTACAGAATGTGAGCTGCTTTGAAAAACAAAGTCTTGTCAGAACATGAAGCGGAGTGAAAATATCCTTACTGAGGAGAGGTTTGTATTTGGTGTTGGTGTTTGTTTTTCATGTAATAAAGAAATGCGGTCAAAATATGATAAACTGCGTCTGAAGCTGTTAGCATCTGTGCTAATCTCTGTACGTGCAGTCATGTTCTGCTGTCATCTTGCTCTTAGCTCGTTTCTCTTCCTGCTCTAAAGGACTCTGATTGGGCCGTGCCACTTTTGGCCACTCACAATAGTTGTAGTTGGGAGCTCGGCAAGATGGATCTGCCTCATTACAGACATTAAATCAGGCAGGTGCAAGGTTATATGGAGCCACCAACCAAAGATTTTTCATTGTTGTGCTGGACATTCCTGTTGTGATGCTCACAGTAACAAAACTCTATCATTATTCAAAGTTTGGCAGGCTCTTGACTTCACATTTTGGTATTGGTTCATCTTTATTGGAACCTCACTGGAAAATACTAAAAAAAAGTACCAGGTACCACATGTGATCACAGACTAGAGAAAAAAAATGTAGTTGAGTATACCACATAGCACAAATGCACCATATGAGTGGTGCTGCTGGAGTAAAATAGCTCACTGATTTAACAACATCTACACCTACATCTCTCATCTGACTTAAGCACTGGAAGATTCTGACCACAAAGACAAGAGCCTAAATATAATAAATAAGAAAAACAAATATATGAAAATAAGAATATAAAATGTTACATGAGTAAAAATGAGTTAGTTATGTTTTGAGGTTGTGGTGATTTACTCTTGCAATCAAAAGATTACAACAAACGTAAAAAACCTGAACCATATATGACAAACAACAAACAAAAAAGCTTGCAACATGGCCCGAAACATAGCGATCATTTAATCTTTATGACTTCATTTTCAAGACTGTAAAAAGCCAAAACGGTTATGAAAACTGAAACTCTATCAATTGCTAAACATATATGAACATGAATGATCAGATTTCTCTTTTGTTCCAGCTGGGGCAGAGTATTAAATAATGAAAAATAGAGTCTGTATATCAAAAGCTCTATGTTGGACCAACCAACAGGTGGTGTCAACTAGGATTCATTCAAAGTATCTTTTAAATAAAGTGCATAAGACTACTCTGGAAGCAAACTGGTAAAAATATCATCTGTAAAGAGCAGGACATGTTCCCTCAGCTCTATTACTTTTACAACACTTTGGTCTGTTCGTCAGGTTTTCATCAACAGTGACAGAAATATCAAATAACAGCAGTGATGTTGGTTTGAATCCCCAGAGAGTTTGTGGAGTGTCCTCAAACCAGACCCATAATCCGTGCTGCTCCTGTGGAGCTGCACAGCTGTGGTTTCAGGATGTGATTATGCACAAAATGAGATTAAACTTTAAAGATCCCAAGGGGGGGAAGGAATATTAAATTAAAGGTGTGTGAATGAGAAGCAGGTTAGAGACAAACGTGAGATATAAAGTAAAAAGAAAATTGCTGCCTGTTCGCTTGACAACACAAGATAAAGATAAGAACCTATATGCTTTTGTTCCTGCTCATTAAACAGAGCCACTATGGTAGAAATAAATGAAACGAGTTAATGTGTTTCCCATAAGCAGCTCTTTTTCTCAGTGATATCTTACAGCAGACCCCTGAGCTCAATGTGACTGGTCCCAGACTGGCTGAATAACACCAGCAGAGAGCCTATGGGGCTGAGAAAGCAATCACAGGGCTGAATACTGAGTACACAGCGCTGCAGGCTGCAAAGACACAGCTTTTCAGTTTACACATGTTTCCCTTTAAAATATGATGCAGAAAAACAATCTTCCCAATGAACATGCAGATAGTATGTAGGCAAAAGGATGGATAGAAAGACAGAAAGACAGAGAAAGGGACAGAGAATGAAGGAGACAGTACGCATGAAACAATACAGCTTCTGTCCGCACTCATCAGCTCTTACTCACTGTCCACACACGTCACACCAGCAACCACTGATGGTGGGATAAGCTGGTTTTTTGACTCTGTACTAAACACATTTACAAAGCTTAACTTTTGGTTTACCAAACCCCTGCTTGAAACTTCTTCGGCACACTGCATTATCTACATGTCCTTCTGCCTGGAGTGAAATGGTACCAAAACAAAGAGAGATTGCTAGCAGTAAAGTAAAGCATTGAGTGTCCAGTACAGTGAGCAATCAGCCCAACACTGTTTTAGTTTGTTTTCATCCAAATTCAGTAAATTCTAGGGATGCACGATATTGGATTTTTGCTGATATGCCGATATTTTTTAATTCATTATCGCCAATACCAATATTTCTGGTTAAGAGCACAAGCTCTGTATTTCACAAAAATGGACTTTCAGTGTTACAGTACATTTTTGTAAGGCACTGATGTAAAACAAGAAAACAGCATTTAACTCTTGCAACAAGGAAACCCTTGCTTTTTAAATGTACCCAAAGCAGTGATGAGAAGGTGCATCAATATTGTACATCTGTGTAATTTGCCAACATTCCAGCCGATATGTGACCAATGTGTGTGGCCGATACATCGGCTGTAAATGTCTGCAAAAATTTCAATAGCTGCTGATACTGATACTTAACTTTTTAGGCTGATATTGGCCGATACCAATAGCAAACTGATAATAGCGGGAATCCCTAGTAAATTCCTCTGAGATCTTGGCCCATTTTCCTTGCCAGGTCTTCCCTTACAGCCGAACAAAATTGCTGTTGCTAATGTTTTTCCTATTGACATAAACTTATACAACCCCACTTCAAAAATACCGATCCCTTTAACATACTAAAATAAAACAAATAAAACAAGATAATTTAACATTTAAACTGTTAGTGGTTCTTAAAAAACAATCGTTTAACACAAGCATTCAGACTGGTATCTTTTTGATATTATTCAACATGGTATACTAATGTCAACATGCAGCAAAAGGAAATTTGCTATGACAGTATAAACAATATTGTCTTACCCAACATGAGAAAATAGTGTTATCTCAAAAACTAGATCTTATTCCAACCCTTTGAAGGAGTGGTGGCGATACTGGTTTTATCTCATTATACACCCAAACAGAATTATGACAGCCTGTTATGTAAAATTTGGCAATCTCTCCCTACAAGACTGTCTGAAAAACAGCACAAACACAACTTCTTTCTGTTTTCACAGTCCAGGGAGAATTTCTCACTAACGAACAGCTTGTCCTCTCTTGGCATGTGTTTTTAACTGTCTGAACAGAGACTAGACAGCAGAGAGCTCAGAAGCACTTTATGAAGAAGCTTGAATCAGCAGTGATGATAATGAGTCATGGCAGATTAATGATATCCCAACCAACATATTGATTTATTCATTTAACTGCTCGTTATATGTGGTAATCATCACAGCCTCAGTGATAGGAAATAAGCCATATCAGAGGACGTTTTAATTGCTTTCTACTGCTGGACTGGGATCTCTGTCAGCCTGTGGGAATATTCTGTCACAGTAATACAACCAATTTAATTACCATGTACAGGAAATTAAAGTAAGATTTGGAATTCACCTTTTTAAATAATACATGTGGGACTTTGACGACTTTTAATCCAGACTGTAAAGTTCCCAATCTATCAGTGCCAGGTGTCGTGTTTACGTTTGTTTCACTGACTAGTGTAATGTCACAAGGAAAATGCATACCATTAAATCTTTGTAAACATTTCAGTAGCTGAAGGGAGGAGGCTGATTTGATTTTCAAAGCATGCTGGGACGTGGCGGTGGTGCCTTGAGGCAAGTGAATCAATTCAAACTGCTGTGCTGCACACGTGAGAGACAGATGCCATATGAGGTTTGTCTTCCTCTCCTTCTCTGTTTATTTGATCCACTTTAAGGCAAACTTCAGTATATGAACGATTTGACCTTGAATTTTTATGTTCTAGTTGATTAAGAAATTGCATCAACTTATCATTACTGACAACAGGCATCCTCCATGACGCACTGTCATTTAAAATAGCTAATAAATGTTTTTTGTCCATCACATACTTATTGAGTTGTTGCCACTCTGTAAATACTACGAGTTTTCAAGCTACACAGTTACAATCAGGTTTTATATGTTTTGACCTGACAACACAAAACAAATGATATCTAAATGCTGTAATAAGAAGTAACAAAGAAGTTGACTGATTAATCCTATCATCAGCCAAATTGTCGATGAGCCAAGTGTGTCATGGAAGCCTTAGTCCAAAGTGCCAACACACGCTCCACTTAGGAAGTTTACATTTGGATTTAGCTCTATTGGTGAGTGCGATGTGAGACTAACGCTGACGTCACACTTGAACACCGAAAGGCTTGGCAGAGGGGAAAACTTCTTTCTCTGACTGACTATACTGAGCTTCATGAGGCGGACATGCACCACAACTTCAGGTTACATTATGTTAGCATTATCAAAGGTGCAACATTCACAATTTTAAAACTTAAAGATCTTCATGAGTTAAAATGGCTAGACCTAGATGCCAAATTGTTAAGCATGTACACTGGAAAGACGCAAATATTTCCAACTCTTTTCCAAAACAAAGAAATACATATTTTGTAGTAATAAAATATAATGCGGCATAACTTTTGCCTAGTGACAGGCATGACCGGTTTATTATTGTCTTGGATATTACATTCAAGAGGTCAATGCTACAGCTTGTGTTCTTATATCTCATTGTTCTATTCTGCTTCCTTATAATCAACCAGATTATTCTCTGAAATTGTGGGAAATAATATAAGGTAAAGTTTGTTTTATGACAAGTTATCGAGAGAATTTAGCTTCAAAATAAAATGTGTTATTTACTGCTTATATTTAGAACGAGCAATCACTGTTTTAGAAACAGCCTCCTACATAAAACTGTCAGATGAAGTATGCAGTATGTAAACTGCACGCTGCCTTCTGTGTTTAAAAGTAGACTGGAGTATGACTGCAGTCAGTCATTATTTGCAGTATGCCAGTTATGGCTGAACGATTTTAGGAAAAAATCTAATGGTGATTTTTCTGGCATTTTCTGATGTTGCGATTTCAATTCGATTCACGATTTTTTTTCTAAATCAAGCTTCTGTGCAATATTCACTATGTTTACAGTATAGACAACAGCAAGGAAATCAATTATTAAAAGCACATAACACATTATTCATCATCTAATATTGATAATAAAAAAACTGTTATCATTATTTAAGGGACATTCCAAATTCTACTTCTAAACAGAGGCTTTGTATTTACTTTCGTAAATGCAAAATGCCAATCCAATCCAATCCAATCCAATCTACTTTATTTGTATAGCACATTTAAACAACAAAAGGCAACAGCACTTGCTGTTACTTTTGGCACTAATATTGGGATCACGATTATTAACACAATTACTCACTGATTTTACATCAGCTGCATTACAGTATTTATTGGACTTAGCACTTTGACATCATAAAGCCTTTGAAACACAAACAATAAGCAAATAAGTAAAAAAAACAATAAATGTTTACAATATGTACGGTATAACATTAGTTAATGATAGAAATTAAATACGTGTCTGAGGTAGTGGTGATGTACTCCTGTAGCCAAAAATAACAACCAACAATGAAATAACAAGACAAAACAAGTGGACAAAAGCACAACATGGCATATGGCACATTCATTGTCAAATCTTGATTGTCTTGTTCTCATAATTGTGGGAAGCCATAATCGTAATTGAAATTGATACTCGACAAATTGCCCAGCCCTACAGCAAATTCTGTCCAAATCAGTACAACATTCCAGTATCTTTGGCAAACTGCAGCTCCCACAAATGTTGGCAGACTGCATATTGCATATTACCTTTTAGAAAAAATCAGTACGTATTATTGGTATAGCAGGTGGTTTTTAATTCAATCCATGTTTCCTTGAACCTTCATTAGCCACTAAATGGCCACTGGGACCATGAAAGCTTAACCCTTTGTGTGCTCCCTTGCTTGACATTTACCATGTTCCCTAAAAATAAAATCCTGCTTTCCTCTACAACCCTGGACTAAGGGAACAAGATAAGAAGCTTTTAAACATCTAGTCTAGTCTGTTTCTAGTCTGTCTAGGAGATGAACTATCTTTCAGTCCGGGTAAACAAACTATCACGCACAGACGCAGCTTGAGCTCCGCTGTGAGCATCTGCCAAGATGTCAAAATGTGACTTTCAAAGATTTCTGGCAAGTTTTGCTCCACCTCTTTTCCTCTCTTCACGGTGATAATAAAAACAGGAGAAGGACTTGTCAAACCAAGACCACATCCATCTTTCCTCGCACAGCTGTGGCTCTATAAACTGACCTTGCCTGGGTAATAAAAAAAAAAATCTGGTGGTCTGCAACGTGACTTGGCCTGCTGACAATCCTCATCCAATGGTAACCTAGACAGATAGGCTGCCTGTGTGAAGAGTATTGATTAGCATTGACCAGTAGTAATAATGCAGCCTGACAGAAATGGGATTCAGCTGCTGTTAAACCAGACAGTCCCAAGGAAAGCAATCAGTCACAACAAAGAAAATGAATCAAGCATCTGCATCTTTTTCATGGTAATTAATCCTCTGACAACATTAACGAGCCATGACACAACACTGCAACTCTGTCATATGACAAAAACAACTCAATATGTTCTCATTGAAAACAAGACAGTCATAATATGACGGACTCCAGCTGTGACAATAAATAAGGGTGATATGGCATTTTTAAGTAAATTATAACCTCATTCTACATTATATATAGATCACACAAACAAAAAAGTCAAACCACTAGTCATGGGGCGTTCTTGATCTCAACCATCTGTAAATATCTGGACAAAACTTACATAAAAAACAGTACTTTCTTGATGATATGACCAAAAATGTTCGTCGACAAAATTAAATTTAATGACAAAAAGGGGAGCATAACTTGCTCAAAATAAAGCTTTGATGATAAAAATTCTGACAAAATGTGAACTAAAAAGAGACTTACAGTAAAATTCCTCAAAAAATGTTATGTATGTCTTAAAATGCAATTATCAGTGTGAACAATAAAGAATGCAATTGATTGCCCATGATTATTTGCCTCTGCAATGAACAAGGGGGAGTTAAAAATATCCCCTCTATTTTATTTGAATTGAGCCCAAAACTTGTATTAAATAAAATGTATTTCATTTCAAGAACTTTTTTAACACTGGGTGTGTATAATACCTTATTTTTACTTTAAAAAAACTTTTACTAATTTTGTGAACATGCCCACATCTGTGGGCTAGCTCCATTCTTGCACCAAAAGAAAAAAGGGCAAAATTTATTGACACATTTTACATAGAAAACAAAACAAAACAAAATCAAAAACAGATCATTGCAAGGGAAGGCAATATAAAAACCAACCTGGTGTTGAAAAGGTTTTTAGAATTCAATATAATAATTTACTTCATGATATACAGTATGTGGGCTCAATAAAAATTAATGTAAAAATAAACTACCATCACCTCTGTTTGTCTGTAATATTAGTTGTTTACACTGATATCTATACTTTGGTAATACATTATATTTTGTAAAAATACCACTTTGGGGCTGTTCATGTTCATGGTATTTCAGTTGTTTTGAGATGAAGTTTTTTCTGTTTCCCCAGTAATATGAAATAGGTATGCAATCTTGGCCATGAACATATCGTCTCATCTTTTAACAAGAAGCAATGCTAGGACCTGTTTTTACTGGAGTATCAATTAGACTAATGATATCAATAAATACTAACCTATGAAAACAGTACTTCAAAAAAATTATTTTTTTTATAATAAATTAAAGTTTTAATAGTGCATTGACACTGAAATTCAACTAACTTAATAATTAAGATAATAAAGTTAAAAGCATTTGACTAAAAGTGGTTTAATGGATAAAATGCACTCACTTTTCAGTTACGTCCCACTGATTAACTCCATTTAAAACTGAAAAATATGTCGTAGTTGGCTGTTTAAAACTGACAATTTAAACAACTTCGGTGAAGGGGGGATTTTAACAAATAAAACAATTCAACAGAGCCTTAAAGTGTTTATTATCTAGGTTAAAAAGACAGAAGACGAAAACAGGATATTGTACTTTCAGCGCAGATTTTTTTCCGCAAATGGAGGTCAACTAGCATTGATTCACATTACACGCTACTTGTCTTAGTAAAAATTCGCATTTCATCCGGTGCATTCAACATAACAGCCCATTCAAACCGCAAAGGTCCTCTCAGTATATTCAACACTCCTAAGAAACACCACATAAGAAATAAATCAACATTTTCTTACCGGAAGGCTTCTGTTTGCTGCTCGGCGTCCGTGCACTCGGTCTCTTTAACGTCTCCTTCGACCGTTAATTTTTAAAACAACGTTCTGAGGCACGAGCTGTATGCTGCAGTCGTCTCGCACTGCACTCACTCAGTGCAGCCTCCTCTCTCGAGCTCCTCTGCCTGAATGAGAACACGGGGATGAGTACAGGACCAGCACGCGCTGCGGTCTGAGGGGAGAGGGGAGGAGAACTGCAGGCACGAGGCGTCCGCGAGGGGCTCCAGCCAACCTGTTGCTTACGTCATTCTAGTCAACTCCCAATTCTTCAGATCTTTCAGCAATCTTATAGGTAAACTGCGTAATTAAATGCAAAACAAATCACTTCATTATATAAAATTACAATTAAAGAAAAACACCAAAGAGCTAATTTCTTGGCTCGGTTTGGTAAATTTCGACATACTGAGTAGAAAAAACTCAGAAAGTACTTGAACATTGAAAATTTAAACGCATTATGTTAATATATTACTTAACTGATGATTTACTAAATTAATTAATATGATGTATAATGAATTAATGACGATAATGAATTATTTTTATTTCATTCTTAATTATATCTCTATATATCCTATGTTTTGTTTATCTATTGATTTATTGATGTATTAATTTACTGATTTACTGATTTATCATTATTGAATATATAAGTTGTGAATTTGCTTTGGCAATATGTTTGTCACAAATCGTCATGCCAGTAAAGGTAATCGAATTGAAATTGAATTGAACTGAACTGAATATGAATAGGAATTACCTTTTACAGCATTCAATTTGATCTGTGCACTTTCTAGTTATACTTTCACATTTTAAACATCCCCTATTGCATTT
This sequence comes from Cetoscarus ocellatus, assembly GCA_037902135.1. Lineage (NCBI taxonomy): Eukaryota > Metazoa > Chordata > Actinopteri > Labriformes > Labridae > Cetoscarus > Cetoscarus ocellatus. The sequence goes on along the minus strand of JBAMNC010000189.1, from coordinate 1,466,440 downwards.
TTTTTATTTATCGTTCATTACCTCCGCCAAGGAGGTTATGTTTTTGCCGGCGTTGTCTGTCTGTCTGTCTGTTTGTGTTCAAGATAACTTGAAAAGTTATGGACGGATTTGATGAAATTTTCAGGAAATGTGTGGAATGGGATAAGGAAGAAATTATTCGATTTTGGGACTGATCCGGATCACCATCCGGATCCAGGAATTTTTTGAAGGATTCTTTAACATTGCCAGATAGGACCGTTTTCGCCAAAGTGGACTGAAGCTGCTTGGCGGAGGTCTTCGCTCTCTGAGTGCTTTTCTAGTTATGAGAAATTAAGTCTAAAACTGCCTATGCCACATATTGGACATGCACCTTTATCATACCTGGCTAAAATATAAGTTTTACCTGGTCAAGACTGAATCATGATGTGAACAATGTCCTAGCTTAACATTTTCTATTTGAGACAGAAAAGTGAGTCATTTTAAACAAATAAATGTATTTTATAACTGCATTTTTTTATTCAGAAGCTAATATTATTTTGCGTTCTGTGGGCTGCAATCCTTTTGATAAGGACAAATACCATAAAACATTCAGCATGAGCACATCCATCTCAAGTAAACAGAAGTGATCATCTTATGCAGTGACATCCCACTGAGGAGAATCTGATGATGTTTCAGACCCAAAAAATTGATTTTCCTGTCAACAAATGAACACTTCAAACAGAGTTACTGACGGAAAGAAAGTTTTATTTATTGTTTGTTCAGAGGCCCTATAAATATTCAAGCATACGTAATTTTAAAAACTAAAAAAATAAGATAGATCCACAGAATTATCAATTTTTCTCAAACAATGCTGGTTGAAGCACCTATTTCATTACCTTCTTCAAGTTCTGTTGGAAAATAGCCTTTGAGTTTGATTTCAAACATGCTGACATGTATCACTTCCAAGATATTTTGTATTTTTTATTAATTAAAAATATAGTTATAGAAATAATTTGCCTGTGTGTCAAAAGTGGCATACAAGTGTTTGGGTAAGACTGATTTTGATAGAGCACAAAAATATGTTTTGTTTTGTTTTTTTTAGATTTGTTCATCAACTTATAATGCCTTTGCTGGACAGAGAGGGATAATTGATAGAGTTAAAAACAAAGGAGAGAGAGTGAGGACATTGACTGTGCACACACAACTTATTAATGTAAACGTGTACTACCATCAGGTGGTCTTTTACACAAACAAACAGTAATCTAACTTATTAACAACTACACAGGGTTATTCTTGGTTGTGTTGGTGGGGCCCTCCCTGTTTTCTTTTCATGGGCTCACAACTTCTGTTGGCTCCCTTGAGTCTCTTATTAGGAAATTAGAGTCTTTGCTATTTTATTTTTCAAACATGTTTCACACACAGTTTGAAACATACATGTACAAATTATTGAGTCGATGTCAGAGTGACGGTCTGCTGGTCCTCTGATAGTGCTCCCTGATCAATTTTAGGTTTGGACGGCTCGTGTGAGGGAAGCTCGGCATCTTTCCAGCTACCAGGCCAGCATCGACACAGTGCTCGGATGGCAACCTCCCAAATACAGCCCCCCTCCTTCATTAGTAACTAAACCCTGAAAAATCTTTACTCTAGCAGGAGTTTTCCTTTCAAAAAATTGCAAATAAAAGCCCAGGCCAGATGACATGTTAACCCTTGACCTTGTGGTTGAGAGACAACTGACTGTACAACCAATAGTTTAATTAAATAAAACCTGCCTTACTTTACAGAAAACTTACAGCAGTTTTCCTTTTCATTAAACTCATTTACTCCTCTCTTTGCATCTAACATTATAGCAGCCTGCTTTCACACACAAAAAGGTCAAAGTTCCATTTAATGAATTAAAAAATCACTTGAAGACCCCATTGGGAAGACTCTGATAGTTCTCAGTATCTCTGTTTTTCCATTGGTCCAGTTGCTGTGGCAGTAAATCCATTACAGCAGGAATAACAGGGGTAAATCCCTGCAGAACAACAGAGCAGGAGACATTTCCAAACACAGGCAAATGTCAGAGTACAGTTTTTATTACATAACTGGAGATGGGCCTGATATGAATTTCAATCAGTCTCATAAACTCAGCTTACCTGGTACAGTAAGCTTTGTTTGATTTGATGCAGAGCTTAGACAGCAGCTGTGCTGTTCTTGTCTCCTGAGATGTGTTTCTGACTTGTAAGGGAGGACAGACTTCAAAATATAACAACTAGTGAATTTATGCAGATGTAAAAAGATGTGTTATTTCATACTGAGTTAAAATCAAGACACGAGGAGGCGTATGCAATGGTCAGGGACATAAATGTGCCTTCAGAGGGATAACATAGACCCAGTGTTTGATATATTCTGGTAGCCCTGGTAGACTGGGGAAAAATGTCTTCCACTAGCTTTTGTGTGACAGGGTTGAGGTTCTACATAAAATATCTATATAGGGGTGCTGGTTTGGTGGAGTGGTAAGCAACCAGGCAGAGCCCACATACATGCTTCTGCTGGCCCGGGCTTCAATCCAACCTGTGTCCAGTTTGCAGAGTGTCCTCCCCTACTCTCTCTCCCCATTGTCCACTGTCTCTCTCACTCTATCCAATCAATAATGGCACAAAATGCCCAAAAGATAATCTTAAAAAAAGAAAAGAAATATCTATAAAAAACAAATGAACAAATGTCTGATCTCACTTAACAGGGCCTTTGACAAAAAACCCCTCTGCTTACACCTGTTCTGTCAGAAATGCACTTTCACTTTGTTTTTCCATCAAATATTAGAGAGTAGTTATATCATTATCAATAAAACACTTCCAGACCCATTTATATCTTAACCAGATGTCTTTCATTAAGAGGAAAAACACAAATGGCAGGGTCACTGTACTGTACCTCTGCTTTAGTGTATTGTTTACGATATGATATGGCAAATTAGATTCAAGCAGTGTATAATTGGCCTTTGCTACCACATGATCAGCCCCTGAACAGGATGATGATGCAGCCGAGAGGGCAGACAGCTTCTCTCCAAATTCAGACACAAAACAAGAACAAACCGAACAAAGCTGACAGACTCTAGATAAAGGTTGGAGCTCTATGATTCAAATAACTGGCATGATATGCTTTTTAAACCTTGATAAATTAACAGATAACAGGAAATAAGTACAATTGGTGCTATTTGCTGCCATAATTTATTTTATTTTATTTTTTTAGTTAAGCAGAAGCTCTATGTTCTAACGCTGGCAATAATTAATTCCACCTTTTGGAGTTCATAGATAACCTTGCAGTGCAGCTGGATCCACCTGATTGAATGTCTGTAATCAGGCAGATCCATCTTGCCAAGCTCCAATCTACACAATTGAGTATTACCCATTCATTGTCCTTAAAGCAGGAAGAAGAGGGAGCTACAAGCAAGATGACAGCTGAAAATGACTACTCCTGTGGAGATTAGCATAGATGCTAACAGTTTTAACAGCAGCTTTATCAGATCTGGGTTAAATTATTTTTTAAATAAAAAAAACAACAACACTGAAAACATTTTTTGATAGAAAACATGTTTTTGATCCTGGTGACAATTTAAGAGTACTAAACTTCATAAAATTTTCAAAGGTGAAAAGATTGTGTTCTCTTACAATGCAGCAGTGATGCCATCTCATTGGTTTCCTGTCCATGATTTTTATTGCCTGCTTGTATATTGAGATTATGGGTTTTAATGTGGTTGGAGAAGCTTGTGGCCATGCTGTGATGCAATATGACAGATGAGAAAAAAATCACTGCATGCATGTACAGTTTTGCAGCTTATGTGACAGGTTCCTTCTAATAAAACGAAAGCAGTTAAGATTTGGTCCTACCTTCTTGCAGATGTACTTAACCTGACTGTCAAACTTTAAGTTCTTGTCCAGGATGATGCCAAGGTACTTAACTTCATTCACTTCATCAATGATTTCGTTCTTAATCCTGACCTCAAATAAATCATGTGCAGGCCTATTATGCATGGAGAAGCACATGGATACAGTTTTTTTACATTAAGAGTGAGATGGGATAACTCGAGCCAAGATTTGGTCCTTTTGAAGTGGTTCAATTTGTTCTTGAACAGCAGTGGTACAGCAGTAGCACTCACCAACTACATTATCTGATAAATGTGACTGCAGGAGCAATTGTCCAATCACCTGATATGCTAATTACAAGGTTCCCCCCCACTCCACAAACACTTATATGAGCTGTTGCTCAGATGGACTGGTGAAATATATTGAACAGTCCATCTGGTGTGTCAGGTCAGTTTGTCGAAGGTTGACAGAAAATGTGCCCTGAGTTGCATTTGACCCCAGGGCCATAGTTTGGACACCCCTGATCTAAACTGTGCATCATGCTCTTCATTCCTCAATAAGCTGTATTTATTACCCCTGCTCTAAAATGTGATTTGTTTTCAGGTAGGAATGGGATGTTTTTTTGGATTCTGGATTTGACTCAGTGTTTTTTGTCAGTGCTGCTCCTGAGTGGGTGGATGAGCGTCGACAGCTCTAAATGAATAATTACCTCCGTTGTGGAGTTTAAAGCTGTTCACATTTCTCGAACATGACAACAAGCTGCTCCATGTGAGCAGCTGAAAGCCCGACAGCAGCAGACTGCGGCTGAACCGAGCAGCTCCCAGGTGTGAATGTGAGTAAGAGCATGAATGTGAAGCTCTGACAGCAGTAAACTCTCACTCTGCTAAATTTCCCCTGATAAATAAAGGTTAAAGAGGAGCAGACAGCTAGTTATCAAGAGTTCCTCAGGAGAGAAAAAAGGAGAATGAAATGACTGAATAATAAAACCTCTCTAAGTTACAGGTCAAGTGTCAGGAAAACACACAAACACACACTCACTGCTCAGACACAGAGACCAGGCTGTGCAGATATCATCTCACACACACTCACTCTCTCACTGGGGTACCCCATCTCTACTTATGTAACACCTACGTACTGCGTTGCCATGGCAACTCAGTGCACCTTTAACCATAATGCATTGAATCTGGTCAACAAGGCATGGGTCGCCACAGTAACCAAGGCATGACAGAGGTAACCTGACCGAGGAGCAGCCTTCATTCACAGGAAACAGCTTTATCGCAGTGCATGAGCCAGCAGGAAGAGAAGTGTCAGCTCACTTGGAATGGATATAAAAGAAAAACACAAGATGTCCATCAAATCCTTCATCACTTTGTCCACAGTCCAGTCCTCTGGCCTCTGAGGAGGGCGGTCAGTGTGTCTGGACTGTTTCATCACTCAACCCTCTGAAAGATAAATGAGACTGAATCAAAATGCAGATGACTTATGAATCATACGTGATCACACCCTTTACCACAGCCTGATTTATAATCATATCACACCAAATTACTCCAAATAGGGTCATAATTTACAGAGAGAACATGATTCATCTGGGTTGGATCATTGTAAAGCTCCTTTACCATCTGTCTTTGACTCAGCCGCTGATCCAAAATGCTGCTTCATACGTTCAGACAATCATTAGGAAAAGAGACCACTTTACTCCATAGCTTCTCTGCACCAGTTTTCTATAAAATGTAGAACAGAGTTGAAATCTCTCTCCTATATACACTCAGTGTCCACCTCATTATACCTTGCAAGTACCGAGTCAACCCCCCTTTTTGCCTTCAGAGCTGCCTTAATTTTCCGAGACAGAATCAAGAAGGTCTTGGAAACATTCCTCAGAGATTTTGTACCATATTGATGTGATAGTATCACACAGTTGCTGCGGATTTGTCTGCTGAATATCCATGATGAGACTCTCTTGCTCCACCACATCCCAAAAGTGCTCTACTGGATTGAGATCTGGTGACTGTGGAGGCCACTGAAGTACAGTGACCTCATTGTCATGTTCAAGAAACCAGTCTGAGACAAGAGAAACACTCAGGGAGTGCAGATCTCCACCAAGCAGCTCAGTGACTCTTCCACAACCCCTGTAAAAGGTACAATTCTGGATCACCAGAGCAAATCCGTTAAAAAAATGGCAGAGATATGATTTTATTTTGGGGATTTTTTGCATCCAGACAAATATATGTATCACAACCAAAATCTAGTCATTTCTAAGTTGAGCCATTACCACCATCTTCTGAAAATTTCAGCAAGATCCATCCAGTAGTTTTTGCATAATCTTGCTAACAAGCTAACAAACAAACAGACAGACAGACAGACAGACAGACAAACATACGCTGGCGAAATCATAACCTCCTTGGCGGAGGTAATGATCTGAGCTTTGGGACATGGAGCCTTCTCCTGCTGGAAGTCTCCATCAGAAGATGGGTACACTGTGATCATAAAGGCTCAGCAACAATCCTGGGTAGGCTGTGGGGTTTAAAGAACCCAAATCATGATTTTTTGAGTTTCATGTACCCCTTAGTGTGTTTAACATGTCTGTAGTTCCTCTATACACAAGACAAGAAGTTAAAGGCATCAGAACTTCTCCCTCTTCCCCTGTTTACAGCGTCAGTAGCTGTCTGAAACAGATCATTCCCTTGCTCCTCCGTACAGACCTACCAGTGTGACAGGTTACCATTGCTTAGTCAGCCTATTGGCTCAGAGTGACGAGACAATACAGAGAAGGGAATGTAGAATGAATGCAGCGTTGTTGACAACATGGCACCAAGCAGCACTGAACTAACCAATAACCACAGAGCAGACAGGCCAACCATCAGAGCTGACCTGGCCCACATGGAGAAAGGGGCCTTAATGTGGCAAGAGCTCTACCTCAGACAGAGAGAGAATACAGCTGGATCAGGGGTACTCATTTTGTGGGAACCAGAATGTTTTTTGAACATTAGCAATGGTGAACATACCCTGAAAGTCATTAAAATGCAAAATATGAAGCTGAGTTGAGGCAAAATATGGGCTCTTTCAGTGGTGCTCAACTAGTGGCCCAAAGTCTGCAAAGACCCCCCCCCCCCCCCCCCCCCCCACACACACACACACACACACACACACACACCATTATACCGTCACCATCAGCCTGAACTGCTGATAGCTTCTGCTGCTGGTGCCCATCTGCTTCAAGATTTGATGTGTTTTGTGTTCAGAGGGGGTCTTCTGCATACCTTTGTTGTAATGAGTGGTTATTTGATTCACTGTGGCCTTTAAATTTTACTGCTTGAAATCTTGAAATTTCAAGCAGTAAAATATAATTTGAAAGGAGGGTTCGCTGCAGTTTAAGCTTTTATGATCATTTATGACCCCAAGTAAGCAGGAGGGTTCAGACAGTTTTGAAGGCAAAAGGGGTCCAATCTGGTACAAGCATGATGTACCTAATCAAGTGGAGTGATGCCATGTCATTTCTTTATTTTCCAAGGCCTGTTACTCATTTCAATGTTTTTTCTTTTGCAATTTACTAGGAAAACTAAGGTAATGAGGAAAATTGGGCCTTTTTTCCTGATTTCAGAGGCAAAAAGCATAAGCAAACACAAACAGTCTGCTACTTTCATTGTGTTCAATGAATCGTGTTGTTCTCTCGCCCTCATCATAAACAGGTCTCCTCATATCTGAAACAGTCACCTAATAATCCAGTTCACAGCCTCTGAGTCACCCTGTAGGCCTTTAATGTTGAGCTTTATTGAACTTATTTCTTTCTTGCTCTTCTCCGGATGAAATAAGATGTCAGAGGAAAAAGACAGAGGCAGTCCGAGTAGTCTCTCAGTAACTCCTCACTCATCTGCTTCTCTTTCATCCACACATTCGGAGAGAAAATTAAATCTCTTTGTATCCTCTTGTGTATCGTTCGCTGCACACTCCTCATCTTCCTCGCTGTTAAAGCCCTCTACTCTTTTTTCCTCTCCTGCAGTCATGCAGCGTGATGGAACAGCCCATTAGATCCCTGCTGGCCTCACGAGGAGCATTAAACAGAGACATAAACGTGCTCTGCCAGCTCCTCTCACAGGGCTTAAGTCACTGAGCTCTCCTTTAAAAGACCGCAGTGATTTTTAAAATTCTGCCATCACCCTCGAAGCAAATGTTTTGCCATGAGGAAATTAGAGGGACCTAAGATTAAACTCCACTTTATTGCTTTTTAGACACTTAGCTGTTGAAAAAAGGAGGTGATTTCAGGGGTTACAGCCCATCGTTATTAATGTTATTATTAAAAAAAGTATTTTTGTATTTCACAGTCTGAGGGAGGAAGAGTGACGGATCCATGGGGCAGGACTGACAGGCAGATGTGCTGTTTTCATACTATTGTTGTCACTTTAATACCAGCTGCTTTAAGTCCAAATTTTTAAACAGTTGATTCATCCATGCATCCATCCATTATTCATCCATCACTCCCTCCATCTGTTAATATGTCCATCATTTTGATCATCATGTATCATCCATTCATTTATTAATTTATCTATCAATTCCTCCATCATCTGTCCATCTATGTATTCACCTATCAATCCATACACCCATCTCTTTAATCATCTGTCTGTCGATCCATGCGTCCATCCATTCATCCATCAATCGATCCATCTATCCATCTGTTGATATATCCATCATTTTGATCATCATGTATCATCCATTCATTTATTAATTTATCTATCAATTCCTCCATCATCTGTCCATCTATGTATTCACCTATCAGTCCATACACCCATCTATTTAATCATCTGTCTGTCCATCCATTATCCATCCTTTCATTTATTTGTCATCCATCCATCCAATAATTCATCCATCAATCCAGCTATCCATTTGTTCATGCTATTTATTTTCTTTTCAAATAACACTGAATCAATGACTAAAACCAGGATAATGACACATATGCCTCTGATTGGATGTTTTTTTCATTGTTTGAGACTTTATTTCCTGTTTTCATTTTCTGTTTTTATTCCTCCTGTAACAGCTCAGTGTATTCACAATTCTAATAACAACTCTAAAGAAGTCCTCCTGGGGGAGGAATTTATCAAGTGATGAGAAGGAGCCAGTTTATTGGCTGGTAAGAACAAAGAAATGTGGAATGTAAGCTGTTGTCCTGTAGCTTAAGATAAATGTCAGTGTGTATTTGCTGTAGTTTAAAATGCATTCAAGCTCTGACACCGAAGGGAAATTATACTGAAAGCAGATTTAAATAAAAATAAGAGCGTCGATAAAGGAATCATCGGCCGTGTGATGATCAAATAACAACATCAGGACTGAAAAAGAAGAAAAACAATGATGAAAGGCTTCATCGAGTTTTATTGGCAGGATACAACTTAATGTGCAAGGTGTGTGTGAGTGTGTGTGTGTGTGTGGGTGTATTTGTGTGTGTGTGAGTTCTCTGCAGTGCTCTTCCTCTGCAGTGGAGGCTGTTATGTAACGTGAGCAATAAAAGGGGGAGGGGGGGACTCCACTGCAACACAGAGAGACATCAATCATGAACACATGCACACACAGAGCAGTAGATGACTGCAGAATACCAACAAATGAAGACAGTTTCTATCGCGGTGTCCTCAACCCTCACACCCACACATCCTCACCTGTGTGTATTGTACCTATCAGGTCTCCGAAACACCTCCCCCTCCCTCTTTCTGCTACATAGACTGAAGGTCTTCATGCACATTTCAGTCAAGCTAAGATAGCAGCTTTGATAAGCAGTTTAACTGAAGCACTGTCATGGTCTCAGTGTAAGTTCTTTCATTCATACATACATGCACTGAGGTAAACTGGGGCATATCTGCCTCCACCACAGAGAGCGACAATATGTACCCATTTTCACAAATATTTACTGTGGAAGTTCTTTCTGTGGTGTGGTGAATCTGAAAGGGAGCTAGCATCACATGATAATCTCTTCGGAAGAAAAAAGAAGCCAGTGCTGAAGTGCCAAAATCTGCAGGGCATCAGGACTGTTTTCTCTCCTTTTCTGCTTAATTTATAACATGCATGCACTGACGAAAAGCTCCATCCTCTCATTTCAGCATTAAGAGTGAAATTCATCTTAAAGAGTTTGTGTCCTGCTTTTTACCTCCGCCAAGGAGGTTATGTTTATGCTTGTCTGTCTGTCCGTTTGTTAGCAAGATTACACAAATACTACTGAAAGGATTTGCTGAAATATTGAGGAGATGTTGGTAATGGCCCAGCTTAGAAATGATCGGATTTTGGTGGTGATCCAGATCCATTAGCAAATTATTGTTTTTGCTCAATTACTGTCTAACTAATAATGATATCAACATGATTCTGAGTGCTAGGTATGGGTTTTCAGGGTCAATGAATCCTATTATAATGATAACTTTTTCATGGAATTTTTGCTTATAGATGTAACAGCAATATGTGAGCTACCTTAGCGGAGGTTTGTGCTCTCTGAGTGCTTTCTAGTTGAAGTTGTATTTCCTTAAATGTGATAACCATGTCTCCTCTGTATGATAGAAAACGTCTTTAACTCCTCTAGATTGAGATAAAAAGTCTGCAGCATTAAGACTTCTCCCTCTTCCAGCATTCATGGTGTCAGTATCTACCTTGTAGGCAGACACTGAAACCATTGTTTTTTCATCAGTTTAAGCTCATTTCTTCATTGTAGCAAGTCTACTGCAGAGCTGAGACACTGGACTGGGTAGAGAGTTCTTGACAACATGGCAGTAAGCAGAGCTGTATTGACCAATTACCACAGAGCTGACTTGTAAACCAATCAGAGCAGACAATATGGGGAAGGAAGAATTAAAGTGTCCAGAGCTCTAACAGAGCACCTCAGACAGAGAGAGAATACAGTTGGATCAGGGGTACTCAGTATGTGAAAACTACGTTTTTTGAACTTTAGTGATTGTCAACATATAACAGTCATCAAAAATGAATATATGAACCTGATTTAAGGCAAAACATGAGCTTTATAAATTTGAATTTTGGCTTAATGACCCTTACAAACATAAGCCAGGACATCACAGCCTCACTGATAAACTTTATAGCCTACTGTAAATATTTGACTCACACAGGTCATGCCTTACAATCAGTGAACATGTAAAACTGTCCAGCCTGTAATGTCAGGGAAAAGCTAGAAAACCAGGTTCCTTGTCAAAAAAATCACTCAGTTAAGTTGATTTTTTTTAATCAGTGCTGTGGCAGGGGACTCTACCTGCCTTTGGCCGGTGGTGGTTTTTGTTTCCAGCCTTAATGTGGGCTCAAGGAAAGTGCGCAGCATGCAGTTGAGGGTTCTACATCAGAGTTCCTGTGAACTTAACATTTCTCTCTGCAAAGACAGTAAACATCCACACACTCTCAGGTTTAACATTTAGCCTCTGAGTGTCGGTCCGCAGCCGGACTGCCCCACAAAGTTTTGGTTGGTAAACTCACATCTGGGCCACAAACAACTGGACTGAAAGCATTTTAATCTTGAACAGCCAGTTATGGTCATTAGAAGATTAGAAGATAAATCCTATTACTTTGGGAAAGGGCAGGCAAGGGGAAAGGAAAGTAGCTAGAGATGAAAATTAGAGAGAAAGGCTAGGGAGACACATGTAGGGCCAAAGGTCAGATGTGAGCCCAGGGCTGCATGTGCATGGGATGCAACCTAATCACGAAACCTCCTTACGTGATCCCAGACTTTTCCTCTGGTGTCCTCACAAGGCTGAGGTTTAAACTGGAGAGTTCTGATCACTGTTGGATGGATGCACATAAAATCAGTTTTGAGAATTCTTTCAGGTGAAAAAGACTTCAAAAATAAACCTTCATTCTTCATTTCTTCACAGTCCCAATCCTCTTTTAACCCCCCCCCCCATCCCCGCTCAGTCATTTTGCACCTCTTCCTCGGTGTTGTTGTGTTTTCATGTCACTTTGACTCTCTGTGGGTGTTTGTCCTTGTCTTAACTGCGTCACCGTCTGCCACCTCAGCATAAACCTGCCTCACTAATGTTCACACTGCAGCAGAGGAGGATGAAGATACACGAGAGTTAGAGAGAGACCAAACATTTAATTCACAGCGGAGAAAAATCCAAAGACCAGAGAGAGTCAGAGGGAAATGTTGGACATTTCTACCATGAATTAAAAACAGAAAAAAGAGAAAACAGAGCAGAAATCCTGTGTCACTGTTTCTATCCCCGCAGGACAATTAGAGCTTTTAATGAGCGTCACCATGGCAACAGCAGACTGAGCTGTGTCACCTCATTCAAACAAAGATTGTCGACGGAAAAATCGCATGAGCAACATCCCTATGTTCAACTTCAAACAAAAGTTAGACACGTGAGGTAGAAGAGGAGAAACTGCAGCCTTAAATAGCTTCCGCAGAGCCTCCATGGCCACTTCATTAGGCACATTTGTTCAACTTGTTCACACAAATAGCTTATCTGACAATCATATGGCAGCAATCAATGGATTTAGGCATGTAGACATGGTCAAGATGATCAGCTGGAGTTCAGATTGAGCATCAGAATGGAGAAGGAAGGTGACTTAAGCACTTTGGTTTTTTGCACCACACAGGCTGGTCTGAGTTTTTCAGGAATGGCTGATCTACTGGGATTTTTATATTCTCTAGGGGTTTACAGAGAATGGTCTAAAATGGTTAAAATTTCCAGTGAGCTGCAGTTTTCTGGGTGTAAATGCCTTTTTGATGCCAGAGGTCTGAGGAGAATGGTCAGAGGTGATAGAAAGTCAAAAATAACTCAAATAAACACTTTTTACAACCAAGGTATGCAGAAGGACATATCAAATCTTCAAGCAGATGGGCAACAGTAGTAAAAGACCACCCCAGGTGCCACTCCTGTCAGCTAAGAACAAGAAACTGAGGCAGCTGCTTGTACAGGCTGACCAAAATTTCATGACAGAAGATTGGAAAAAATCCTGGTCTGGATTTCTGCTGCCACTTTCTGATGATTGAGTCAGAATAAAATATAAAAACCATGGACGCATGGATCCATCCCTCCTTGTATCAGCAGTTCAGGCTGGTGGTAGTGTGTGATGGTGTGGGGGATATTTTCTTGGCACTCTTTGGGCCCCTTGATAACAACTGGGCATAGAGTATTGTTGCGGACCATGTCCAATTCTTACTGACAACAGCGTCCCTATCTTCTGGTGGCCACTTCCAGCAAAATGACACTCCAGGTCTCCATGACCAGATTCACTGCTTTACATCTCCTCCAAGGACAAGACAGAGGAGATGTATGAAAATGTATCTTCAAAGTAAGTTTTTGGCTAATACTGATTATTTATTTTGCAAAGACAGACACCACAGTATGTTAGTTGTTGTGGGTAAACTGAGCAAGAACAACATCCTTTGTCAAAATGACTCTACTTAGTCAGCAGCTTATTCAGAGAAGAGACATTGGTGTTCCAGACAAGAGTGTCCATGTTGAACTGAGACTTCAAAGCTTTTCTTTCTTTCTTTCTTTAGCATTTTGTGTGTCTTTAAACAACAACAAAAAGAAAAATTTGTAAGGACACTTTCTCATTTTTGAAAACTGTTTTAACTGGAAGCTACTAACATGGCTACACATTGAGAAATTATTGTCAAAATTAGTTATTAGTGTAGGCTACAAGTAACACAATTGCCGGTCTTATGAAAAACTGAGTTAAAGATCCAATTTAATTTGTTGCACATACAAAGACAGCATTTATCTTAAAGTCTCTGCATATCATCCTAATTGAGAAGTAAACAACACTGAAATACCATTTTCCCCATACTCCCAGCCCTAGCCTACAGGATGATACTGGCAAAAGGCGCTGAGAGTGAGCAGACAGGGAAGAATAACGATCTTGATGTTACCTCCTCTGGTGTAGTTGAGACTGCAGAGATTTTAAACTCTACTTATCATATCTGCAATTGATTAAAATTAACCGAGACAAAAACGGGATGAAAACTTCTTTAAAATAATTGGGAATAACGGAGCAGTCTTTTATTAAGATCTGATAAAACTGGAGATTAAATTCAATAAATTTGGAGAGAAAGATGATGAGAAAAGGAGGAGACTGTTTAGTACACAACATTATATTGCTTCAACAATAAAGTACTTGAGTTGGGACAAGCAGTGTGTGTCTGTTTGTGTGTTTGAAGGATTTAAGGCGGATTACTGCCACACACAGACTGTTCACTTCACTGTCCTTCTGAGAGGCACATGGATAAAGACCACAGCCGCAGGGAATGAAAAAGCAGCCATTTTGAGCTCACATTTGTTTTCTGTACCATGAACTGTATAAACATAGCCTGACACGCCAGATGGACAGTTCCATATATCCGCCACGGAAATATTTCACTAGTACATCTGGGAAAGAGCCCATAGAAAATGTTTTCAGAGACAGAACCTTCAAAAACAACAGCAGCTTGTGACTTTACTATCGTTCGGCTCGTCAAACTCATCACAGACCAATCCACATCAGGCAACGCTGCTCCGTATGACGTAGCATACGTAGCGGCTGTAACAGTTAACGGCCGTCAGCCATAGCAGCTTACGCTAACGGCTAACAACAGTAAGCCGTTAGCTTAAACGGTCTTAGACTATCGTCTTACATTAAATTATACCACACAGATGTATCATTTAACACTTTTAAGTTGCATGAATCTCATCAAAGACAATCCCTACCAAGTTTTCCCGGTAAACTTCTGAGGAGAGCATATTTCGCCGAGTATCACTGAGTAACCATGACGACCATAGACTAACCGGCATGTCCGTGGAGGATTTCCGTGTTCTTTCCCAGTTTCCCAGCAGTGATCCCGGGTCAGGAGAAGAGAAAAACATGATTTCCCGTAAGTCAAGCTACAAGTGACGTTCTTTGCTCCACTTTTAAACAACAAAAAATGAGTCTTAAGTTATTGAGACCGCTTCAGGCACCGCCATTGTTTTCAAACATGCAGTTACTTCCTGGTGTCGTCACGTCCGCTGCTCCCGCCTCTCTTCCCTGATTGGGTCGTTAAGCATTCAGCCAAGTTGGACAATGGAGGTTGGCAAGACGGATATGCAGGATTTCAGAATCAGGAAGGTCCAGTCCGTCTGCTCTGCAAGACCAGTACAAACAATGTCCTTCCTTAATACTGAAAAATCTGGTTTGAAGACTGACATAATGGAAATACTATGGTGTGATCAGAAATGAAGATGAAATGATAGGATAGAGTGATGCATATTCATGAGAGGAGGTTAAAAGAGAGATAGGAGATGCTGGGATCAGACATCTTTATGAAGTCCCATTCCTTTAAACTCCTGACCCAGTCTGACCCCTTCACTCAAAACTTTTGGGCTCTGTCCTTGAGGTCTGATCCTGATCGACCCTCCTCCATCATCAGACTAATTCTCTGTAAGCCTGCAGATGAAAGTGGAGCCCAGGCAGCAGCTGATTGGTAATTACCACTTTTAATTTGAAGGAGTCAGAAAAAGCGGAGGTGGGATCTAATTTCACAGGCAGACGGACAGACGGTGAGGGAGCCCGCAGGCGGCCAGCACACTCAGACGGATTAAAGCTGATTTCTGCCCCAGACTGAGGCAGAGAACGTCGATTACATAATGAAGTTAGAGAAAAGCTTCAGAGTTTAAATCAAAGTTCTCTGTAATTATTTCACAGCGACCGCTCTCTTTCACACTCTTCTCACAAAGCTACACAAATAACCCGATGTGTCATCTGCTCCGGCTGATGAATCATCCAAACATACTGCTTCTCATTTTCAGGGTCACGGCGCGGCTGGTGCCAATCCCAGCTGGCATTGGGCAAGAGACAGGGTACACCCTGAACTGGGCACCAGCCAATCACATGGCTGGTGTAGAGAGACAGGCAACTCTTAGCCCTTCAGAGGCACCTATTAAAAACAAAGCTTGTTTTTGGTCTGTGTGAGGACACCAGAGAAACCCACGCATGCACGAGGAGAACATACAAATTCCACTCAGAAAGGTCTTGATCAACTGTGTGAGGGAGGGGCACCACTGTGCAGCCCCATTTTGTTCATTTTCTCACTAATAAAAAAAAACCCAATAACAGTAGTCAGGGGCGTCTCCAGGAATGTGGACCCCCTCCACTAAAATGACTGATGTTATTTTTTTAATAGTGATACACAAATGATCCATTAAGAGCTTCTTTCATTTAAAATAAACAAAAACAAAATGTGTGCCCTAATGAAAGGAAAGGAAAGTGTATGAACCTCCAGAGGTGATTTTTTTTTTTTCAGTTTTGGCCCATTTCAGTTAAATATGTCATGGTGCCTTAACTTCAGATATTTAATTGTAATGACTGCTCAAGTATGTTCACACTCACCAGTCTTAGAAAAAATATTCATCACATAGTACCCCTGATCCGGCTGTATTCTCTCTCTTTCTGGGACACTCTATTGGAGCTTTGGCTACTTCAAGGCCCCCTTCCCCACACTGGCCCAGTGTGCTGTAACAGAGTAGTGCAGTGACAACGTATTTTGTAAGCCAACGTGGAAGTTAGTGCTGGTTCCCTCGACAGCAAGCCCACAGGATTTTTCACTGAGAACAAAAAGGTATGACACTTACATATTCTGTTCTTTATGATAATTTTAACTGAAGATCCTGTTCTTCAAATTGCTCTATGGTTAAGCGAAATCAGCCAGCGTAAAAAGCTATTAGTAAGCTGCTATGGAACTACAACATGGCAGTTCAACTTAAAAGCAGCGACTGTATTTCCAATGTATAATGTCTTGTTGTGACCTTCTTTTAGAGTTTCCTCTTAATCTAATGACCTTGTTAAGCAGGTCCTCATGGCTGAGGAAGTTGGGTCCCCGACCATTTTTGTAGTTCTTGATAGCAGTTTGTTAGCAACCGTTGTTTTAAACACACAAGATTCAAAAGCAGAAAACATCAGATGCATTTTATTACTTCCCATTAAACATTAAAATTGTGTGTGTTCATCACAAAAATTATTTCAGGTATTTATCAGAAACTGTTATTTTAAACCCCACATGGTTTTAGGCTTGAGAACAGGAAGTGCTAAATGCTAATCACTTCTGTGTTTTTGGACTCATTCCTGCTCCACTCTTTTTGCCCAAGTGCCATTGTCAACAACTCTGCATTCATTCTAAAGTCTACACTCTGCACTGGGTTTGTTAACCTGAGCCAATGGGCTTAAACTACTGAAGTAACTTTAGTAACTTCACACTGTTAGGTGTTCTAAGGTTGATGTTAAGAGTGGGTATTGTCACAGAAAATGTGGATTCTTATGAGTGAAATAAATGGATGTGAAATAGATGTCCTGTCTGGATTGAGGTGTTGCTCTACTCTTTCATTCACTACACTAGTTTATGATTAACAAATCAATGCACCCTGATATTACAAGAATGTGTGCATCAGAATGTGTGACTTTCTCAGCCCCCTTGTTATTTTTCCACTCACCCGCTCAGGAGCTTTTATCAGCAGCTCTGTGAAAAGGACTGAAAACTTTGCTGAAACAGCTGCACACCCCCCCTCTCTTCTCATTGGCACTGTTGTTGTGTAGAGAAGAGAGAAAAGAGAAGTTGAGTGCACCAGAGTTTTCCTTTCATTCGTTGGAAAGCAGAAATAAAACTAAACCAAACTTGCATGACTAGGACCTCTTTATTTATCACCAAGTTGTCAAACAAACAGTCATATCATTTAGTTTATATCAAACAAAAATAAAAACAGACCATGCCTTCAGTTTTTGTACAGTTTTATTTTTTTTCTTTTTCCAGAGTTGTTTAAAATATTCGAAATGATTTATAAACCGATAAATTATGGCTCTGATACACCGGGGAGTGAAGACTACAATATCCACCTAATACTGGACTGTACCAGGTCTGAACCCCATAAAGCTGCTTTTAGGACCCTGCACCACTTATTAATGCAGTAATAGTTTTAATTTCATTTTAGTTTTATCAGAAAAAACATATCAATAAAGGCTGCATGTGGGGACCATTATCAAAATTAGTTTTACTGGTTATTTAAAGGCCTCAAAACAGCCACATTTTAGTATTTTCTAATCAAATATTATATTGAACCTTGAATATAAAATGAAGTAATTCACTTTGTCATTGAATAAACAAAGAAAATCTTGTGTCATCTTTATGTTTCCTTGACTGTGAAGTAACTACAAGGTTACTCCTTAGTAAATTTTCAAAATTAAACTTTGAGACACAAACCAAATTAACCAAACACTTAAGTCAACCCATGCTAACAAAGATCTTGGTACCATTTTACTGTCACTGATGTTGCTGATGCACATAAAAGTACCATCACATGGTTAAAGCAGCCTTTTACAGGATGTATGAGCATTTTATTCAGAGCCGTTATCTTTGCTTTTTTATTAACAGACTTAAGAATTCTTTCTGATTAAATACTGCATCCCCTTGTTAAAAGTGTTTGTCAGCAGAAAAGAGCGTAAATGAATGTAGTCCATCTGTTTTCCTTTGTGAAATAAAAAAAGAGACCAGAGAGAAGCTCTCTCAGTTCAGCTCTGTCGGGGGTTCAGATGAGGACACAAAAACACACCATCAACTATTTCAGGCAGCTGGAGGCGATAAAACTGTCTGTGTGCTGTGAGGTTTTTCACACAGTCATAACTGAGTTTGTTTGGCGACCATAATAAAAACCATTTGACGTCTCCGAGCTCACTCACTGTAATGATATGCTGATTAGGAAATAAATCCCCAAATGTACTGATCACCTGTTAAAGGAAAGTTACTGTGTTTTTCTTATGCTCTAAACTGTTTGGAGCTTCATTAGTTCAGTACAGTTTGGTCCATGAACTTGATCTTGCCTGCATGTTCACAGCCAACAGGACCCTCACTCAGTCAGCAGGACTGGGAATAGCAGTTTCGGCTCTGCAACAGTGTGACACAGTACAGCCTGTTAATTAATTCATTGAAGAAGGAGAATGTGAGAATGCAAACATCTAACACTGTATCCTCTTCCTTCTTCTTGTGATGTTGTTTATCACAAAAATAGAAAATCATTCTCAAATTCATCAGAATATCTGAAACTGAGGCTGAGAGCGACACAGACCTGAACTCTGATGCTCTGAGGCAACAGTGAGTCACAGTCGACATGACCATGACCAGACTTCTCCTGATTCTGCCATAAAATATTGCGCTAATTTGTTTAAACTGTGACTGCCATTAAAATAACATTACTGCCCTTTATCACTGTCAAAGAGTGACAATTGAAGCTGTCAACAAGGTAATTTTAGTATATTAGCTTCACTTACTTTTTGACTATGACACATTTCAGATGTTATTTTAAAAAAAAAACTTTAATCCTGGTGGTGTAAAGGGAGGTATTCTCCACTATTCCTGTATGTGATCATTAAGGATGCACAATGTTATCAGACAAATATCTGTATTGGCAAATATTTGCCCAAAAAGCTGAATATCAGTATCAGCAGATCTGAAAATCTTTGCCAATATTTACAGACGATATTTTGACCATACAAATTGGCCATAAATATCATATAAATTGATTTTCAGATATCTGTAAATACAATGTAGCATGAAGTTTTAACCTCATCATCACTCAGTGTCGAATAAAATGTTTTTCTTCCTTCACATCCGTGTCTGACACAAACATTCTTTAACCATGAAAACAAGTGGTCAATTTTAGTAAAGGAGAGACTTAGTGCTCTTGACACACACAAAACAAAATCGGTATCAATATCGGCAATGATGGCTTTGGAAATTTAGGCATATCAGATATCGGCAGAAATCCAATATCATGCATCCTTAGTAATCCTCACTGAAGTGAAGCTGTTTTTTGTTATTTAAATAGTATCCAAGGTCCTACGTGAGTGCCAAAAGCGTACCGTTTAATTTCAAACATTTTCCTGCTGTTGTTAGTGAATGTAAAAAGTCTCTTTGTGGAGATGGAAAATTAAGAAGCCAGAACCAAAGCTTCACACAGAGTTCAATGGTGACCCTTAAATCTTTTCGCCCTGTTACTTAAATTAAAGGGTGACAAAAAAGTTACAGCACAGATTACTTATTTTGTTCAATTTTTACCATTTTACCCAACTTACTGAGGAGATGCAAATAATTGCACACTGAGCTCAATTGAACTAAACCAGACCGCTTGGTGGAAATGCAGCTTTAGATATGAGCTATGATTTTTTAACAGCTGGAAGTCCTGTAGAGAAATGTTTAAATCCTTGGGCCAAGTTTTTGTTGTATTTACACACACAGTGAAATAAATGAGTGAGTGAGTAAATAACCAGCAGGTTTACAGCTGATCTCATCAATAGTTATTCCAGCTGAAATTGCTGCCTAAAATTGTTGCTGGTATGTTTTTCCCATCAGACTGATCTAAAGTAGTCTTCACTTAAAACAGTTTAAGGCCAGAGGTACTTTAACACTACATAAGAACAATAAAAACTGAAGAGCAGAAAATAAAGTGACAGTTCTGAGTAGATGTTTTGGAAATGATCTGTGGATATTTACATTGCAGGCGTCTTTTTTCAGAGTGAACGACCGTGGCTGCTGTTCGAACCTTTGGCTCTTACAGATACTGAATCTGTGACTCGCCAGTGATATGCTGTTTTTGTTTTATTCTGGCGAGAAAAAGCTCTTTTTGCTTAATTTAGCAACAAAATAGTCCAAAACAAATACTCAAACATTTTCATCCAGACCAGAAACACGGTAAAGTCGTTTTCTGACATTGATTGTTTATATAAAAAAGTCTGTAAACAAACATCGAAACAGATTGTTGTAATCCTTTTGTCACTGCAGTTTTTTTCTCTTGTACACATAAAATATACACCTTATGTTCAGAGACTCCAGGGTAAAAACAAAAACATAAAAAAGCATTGTACCATCGCAGCATTTATTTGTCTTCATCCTATAAAAATAGGAGAAATATTTGATCTGATCCTTCGTACACAGGCATCCTTCATGTATCGTCTTCAGTTTCAGCATCATCACCTCACCTAGCAGTTTATCTTCCATCTTAAATCGTACCGTATAAAAAGGTTGTTGACATGCACATTCTCTCTCTCACAGCCTCAGCGTCGAGCCCGTAAACAGAGACGTCCCAGAGCCAAAGATGGAGCGAGTCTGTCACCGGGGATTATTTCTTATCTGTGAGACTCTTGAGTTTGTATTTTACTTTTTGAAGCTTTTTAATAACCATCTCCTCTAAGAAAACAGATGTTATTTTTCTATGACAAGGATTAAGCCAGAGAATTTTTGATTTTAAGATGGTGGGCAGTAGTATGGAGACGTTATCCTGAAATATAAACAGAAACAGGCTTTCTTTTGAGCACATGCTGGTGTGTGCACTGTTTTTGATGCTTAAGGAGGAAAAATTCAGCTGCTTCTCGAATTTTATATTTAACCTGTGTCTGTCATCTGTGTGTTTTGCTCTGTCATCTGCTTGACTGTTGAAGATGTCTCCTAAACCCAATCAAAACATTATCTCTAACTTTCAGTCAGTCTAATACAGGGGTCAGACTGTATGATTTCATTAGAGTCGTGGGTTTTAGGACTAGTCAGTCAGGAGAATCAGTCAATACATCTTATGTAACATGTAAGAGAACACAACTGCAGACCAGTCTGGATGCTTCATGACTCAACAGACAGTCTTGCATGTTTGATTTTTGTCCTGCCACCAACCATTAGCTCCAACTTGTCACAGACTGACGATGCATTGATGTGCACAAACCAAAGGTGTGGCTTTAAGATTGAACTATGAGGCAGAGGGAATGTTTGCAAAGCTCTGGAAACAACACCCTTATCTTAAGATGCATCATGAAGGGACAACAGCCACAGACTGAAAAACAGAAATCTAGGAGGGACATAGCAGAGGCACCTTGTGGTGCTTTTCATTTGATCTTGGAAGTCGGAGAATCCAAGTTGCAAATTACCTATGTCACTAAAATGCCCCCCTTACGTTGAACCCCATGGGGAAGTCGGATGATCTCCAGGTATCTTGAGATTACCAGCACGAACTGATATGTAGTTTTCTCTGCTGTAATGGAACTGCCAGCTCCTACATCTGAGTTTTAAGATAAATAAAACTCATCATTAGCACCTCAGTACGCATTTAGCATCAAGCTAACATGTCATCCATCATAACATTTGGAGAGACTAACTAAAGTTTGAAATAAATGATGTTTGTTTACTGTCTTCAGTATCACCTTCTTCCAGCATCCTCGAGACCTTCACATTTGTTTTGTGAGGATGTAATGTCTGTGTCAATGCACTATGAGATATGGCTTCGGGTTGTGCGTGGAGAGCAAGACACAGGGCATTATCCCCTTACATACAGAGGCTGACATGCCCTCTCCTGTTCCCCTCATCCCTCACCAGTATTGTGCCTCTGGAGACAGTTTAATATTATGATTTTTGGGCCAGTGATTGCTCCTTCATATTAATGATTTCCTATTTTTTCATTAAACAGTGCTATATAAACAGTGCACACATTTAGCATCAACCTTACATATCATCCAGCATTACATTTGGAGAGACAAAGAGAAGTTTAGAGTAAAGTATGGTTGTTTGCTGTCTTCAGTTTCACCTCTTCTTCCAGCATCACTATGTTGGTCATAATGTGTAATCGGTAGGGATAGGAATTGCCAAGACTTTATCAATAACAATACTGTTATTGATTATGCCTATCGATTCAGTTTTTATCAATTCCCTTAGTGATTATTTTGGATCTTCTGTATTGGAAAATTGTAGACCTACACAGGTGTTTGGTGTCAGAAATGTCAAACACATGGCATTCCTGAACTGATACTTTATGCTTAGTTCCTGGTGTTTCCACCCTTGCTTGAAATCACAGAGAAAAAGACACTGGGTGTTGTGTAGTTAGTTTAATATTGTCACAACTTTGAGCCTTTCTGTCTCTGCAATGTTTACTTTTTACTTCTTTTTGTTGTTTCTGCTGACTGCCTCTGTTTAAAGAGGGACTAGGTTTTGATGCCCATCTCTAGTAATCAGCTACAACTGTCTGTAATGCTTTATGTCTATAGTGAGTGGTTGTGTTTCTTGGCCATGCCACAGCATGATTTCATGGCTCTATGATCAACAAATCTAATACAGTGAGCATCTCAATAGACATAGAAACAGTGTTGTCTGACCTCCGGCCTCGGCATAAGTCAGACAAAGAGGGTGAGTCTGAAGCCTCCTGATAACAAGAAAAACGTGTTGGTTGGTCATTTCAGCCATGCCCCTAATCAAGTGTAACATCTAACCTGTTTAAAATCAAAATTGATGAATTATATATAAAAAAGCATTTCCTGTACAGATAGTGTATGTAATAGACATGAATGATTTTGATTAAATCTGGTTTCAGATCCGGGCTGTAAACGTTTATTTCCGCTGTTGAAAAGTCTTTCTAACATGGAGTGTGTATGTGACTCCTGTGCTTCTGCAGCTGGCCTCAAGTGGCTACTCAAGGAACTGCAGTATTTCACACTCATGTCCAGCCTTCATTTCTCAACACTCCAATTAAGCCGCCTGTACTTGCTCCATCCATGGCTCTGGGCTCAACAGTCTGTCCTTAGTTGAATCAATATCAATAATCTATAATCACAGCTCACACAGCAGACACAACAAAGTACCAAACCTGACCTGCTCCATGTGAAAAAACTATAGAAGGTTACGCTACAATCAACTTAATCAACATCCCGACACCCCGTTAACAAACACAAACACACACACACACACACACACACACACACACACACACATTAAAAAAAAAGTTGGATGAAATATAAAAATAAAAATGCACTTTGAGAGTAAAGATGACAAAATGGTCAGATTGAAACCTGCGAGAGAATGACAGGAAGTATGGTTGTGTCAACAAACACACATATGCACACACACTCACACACACACACAGTCTACAGCGAAGCGTGCTGATTGGCTGTCATGTTCGGGGGCTTGATCAGACAAAACAGAGTAAAACTCAAAGTGATTACGAAAAACTCCCATGAGCCTCGACGCTCTGAGGAAGATCTCTGTCTCTCGTGTCGGATTGTTCGTTACGGCTGAGGCGTTAATGTGTCACCTGATCACAGATCGACTATTGATGTCATCGGTTAGCCCCCGGCTTCCTGTCCGAGTCCAGCGGAGTGATGAGAGAGGTTGTTACAGTAAAACCATCCGTCTTTCTCTCTGTGAGGGTTTGAGGAGAGGAGTGTGGAGAAGGTTGAGCTCAGAGAGAGAGAAGGAGACAGCAGGTTTAAAAAGGAGGGAGGAGAAGGGCTGTTTGGGAGGTTTGTCACCTCGCCAGCTGCCGTGAGCACCCTCACATCTACGGAGAAATAAGAAAGAGGAGCAGGGAGAGGATGGAGGGGTGAGAGAGAGACAGAGAGAGACTGACAGATGAAATAAGGAGTGCAAAGCTCGCTAACGGTTGTTCTTGGCAGCCTCCTTGGCAGCCACGATGAGCGGGGTCAGACTGGAGAGAGGCTTCGCCATCTTCAGGAACTGATGCTGAGGGAGAGGACAGGAGGAGAGAAACAGAGGAGAGAGTAAGGGAATGGGAAAGAGAATGAGAAGGAGGAATGAAGGAAAGTGTCAGTTTTTTGGACAGAACAATGAAACACTGATCAGATCTGATTGCACAAGTTTATCAATATAAAAAGTCCTCTTATGTGTTTGATCATTTTTCTTATTCAAAAATAAAAGCAATGCTGGAAGTTTTTAAAATATTTTTTTTCATGCCCTTTGTCTTAATTGATAGTAGAAAGACAACAAGGTCATTTGCCCTTTTCACAGTGCATTTACGCAATAGCAGCATCATGAAGCTCCGTCATCTTTACACCTCGAGACCTTCACATCAGTTCTATGAGGAGGTAATGTCTGTGTCAATGCACAGTGAGATATGGCTTTGGGTTGCATGTGTAAAGTAGGACACCGCACATGCATCCTTACATACAAAGGCTGACATGCACACTCCTGTTCCCCTCATTCCTCACCAGTATTGTGCCTCTGGAGACGGAGTAATATCGTTGTTGTTGGGCCAGTGATAGCTCCTTTTTTTAAAATGATTTCCTGTTTTTCATGAAACAGCGCTACTGGTCATCCTTCACATTTTGGTGGGTTTTATAAAGTTTAAACCAAAATTAAAGTACAAAAAAATATTTCTATATTAATTTATTCAGTAGAACAGCATTCTTCACTTTTTGAACAGTATCAGTTTTGGAGAAGCTTAAGTGTTACAATGATAAATCACTTCAGAGTTTAAGGACTCATTACCGCACCATTTTATGCACACACTGTTAATTTAGACAGCACTTTTTAAATTTAGTTTTAGTTACAGTCTTTTGCCTAAAACATCTTTTAGTTTTAGTCAAAATTAAGTCATCTAAATGTTTTAATTTTAGTCTAGTTTTAGTTGACAAAATTTCACATTTTAGTTGATGAAATTACTGTAAATTTAGTCGACTAAAATATGAAGTGTACAGTGTAAGGCATTTTTTACGTTTCCTTGAATTTCTGAAGTCATGTTTTACACTTGGATAAAATGAAACATATAATAACCCTTTACTGAATGTGAGTAAAGTCTGAATGTATAAATGAACAGAAAAAAATGAACTTTTGTGTGAAATGCAGTCACCTTTATTTAGGCTACCTGGCAGAGCATCTCAGTTACAATACCAGAACTGACAACAAACAGTGAACCTGCTCTACATGAATATATCAATTCATAAAGAGAGGAGCTCTGATTGGATCGCTCCACAACTTATCCCACCACCACCAAGCTAAGGCAGCTGTGATTGGATGTCCCTCTTAACTCATCCAACCTTTCCACACAACCAAAGTAGCTGTGATTGGATATATTCCTAACTTGTCCCTACTTTCTACATGACCACATTAGGTCTGATTGGATTAAGTCTCTGTCAAACATTTTAGTTTATCTGCTGATGAACATGTCAGTTAATTTAGTTTTAGCTTTTGTCCATGTGCATTTGTTTTTATCAGTTACTATCTCGTTTTTGTCAGGGGAAAAAAGGCTGTTGACGAAAACTATGGCGAAAATAACTTGTCAACAAAATAACACTGCAGGTGTGTAAATAGTACAGCTTGAAACCATGTGAATGGGGCCATAAAGTGGGGCGAGAGAAAAGGGTAAGCACCACAGGAAAGAGGCCCCAGGCTGAAATCAAACCCGGGCTACCAGCACCGAGGCAAAAGCCTCAATACAAAGGGTCCAAACAAATAACCCACCAGGGTACGAGGACCCCTGTATTTGATTGTTAATATTTCCAAAAGTTTACCATTCAATCGAATTCTGATTCTGGGGATCATGATTCAATTTTAAATCTTTTTTTTTTCCATATGTTTTAAAATACATTCTTTGTTTGTTAAAAAATTTGTTCATTTTGCAGTAAAAGGCTAAAAAATCTTTTTTGACACATAGAGCACCCTAAAATGTGTTCAAGGTCTACAGTTCATGAGATTGTAACGTTAGTATCAGCTTATTTGAGAGATGGACTGCAGCATGAAGTGTGTTAATAATAGGTCAGGGTTCATCAACTATGTCTGTACAAGGGCCCGTTTTCTTCTTGACAGACGTTATGGGCCCGGATTTTAAAAACAAAGTAATAAAGTTATTATTAAAATCAAACTAACATACAGATGTAACTGCTTCAATGTTCCCCTTCTAGTCAATTATAAATTTGATATTTTTACTTTTACTGCAATCTCGTGTGTGTCTTTGCCTTAAAAAGATTGGTTCATATCACCAATACTACTGCCAGCCACAGGAGGAAATACACATATTCTGACCTCTGCTTTCTGGGGCTTTCCTCACTCCCCTGGTTGAATTCTGGCTAACAAAGGCTGTCAGGTCACACACGCAGTTATTCCTGATGTAACTGTTTTAATCACAATAGTTCAGGAGTTGCATTCATAGTTATAGGGATGTAACAACAAAAAGATAACCTTAAAACCACATTTTTTACCTTACATTTTGAGAATTTGTAGTATTCTGGGGGCCAGACGAGAAAATGTTGGGGGCCTGATGTGGCTGATGATTATTTTGGTCACCTCTAATTTTTAGTATTAAATTACCCCGAGGGAAAATTAGGTTGATGCTCTGTCATTTAGAGGCATAGGTCTGAAAAAATATTATATACAAACAGGATACAGACTTGATTAAATAGAGAGTTCAGGGTCAGAAGATGGGGAGAACAAGAACTGACACACCAAGCTGTTGGGGTTTTGGCAACTAAGTGACGCTCAGGGACAAACCTCCTCCAACCATTTCAAATCTCCATACTTTGGTCTGTAGGGTGACAGTGATGGTGATGGAGACGGTCATTTTTAGCAGAGGGGCCAGGGGCTCCATCCAGACTTCTGAAGTCACATGTTAATGTGTCCTTGGGCACACTTTCATGGACATGAAAGTCATGAAATACGATAAAGTTGGAGGAGTATGACCGATGGTGTTAGAAAAGCACTTGGAGCAGCAAGATTACCAGAAAAGTGCCCCACAAGCTCAAGTCCATTAATTGAGAATTTAAACCCATTTTAATGTCAGTTCAGCTAAATGCTGCTACATTTAACAACATCATTCCTCTCCAGATTATATTCATTCTAGATATTAATGTTAATATCAGATTGATCTCTCTGTCAATGGTTGTGTGGCTTATACATCCATGGTAACTATCTTTACAACCATATAGACATGAGGACCCGCTTGAAAATAAGATGTGATATCTCAAGGGGCTTACCTCTAATACATTCATATTCAACAAATATAGTGCTACACAGATAAAAATTAATTGACTGACTCTATATCAGGGACAAATGTAATGAGGACAGATTTATGATCTGGGCGTCCATGGGTTTGTCTCTATCATAAATTCTTATTTTAAGCCCCTCTGTCTCTGCCTGGATGGATACATCTCTGGATGTATGTATATGTATATACAAATATATTTATTTATATGTATTTGTATATATGCATACAGGTGTATCTATAACGTAAAGAGTGTGGCTTCAGCCTGCTCTGTTATAAAGTGTCTTGAGACAACACTTGCTATGAACTGGTGCTATAAAAATAAAGATTGATTGTTGCTTGATTAATTGATTGTCCCCAAAAACAACAGGATCTGAAGACTCGTCGATCATGTTTGTAGTTTAAATTTGTGCTCAGAATTACACCACATATAAAACTCTAATTTTTGCTTTTTTCTGTATATCATTGCTCTGAATAACATCCCGTCAGAGACTCACGTGTGCCTCATTTTTACTAGCAGCTACTGAGAAATGAGGCACGAGGACTCTGTTGAATCATACATAAAGCCATCACGAAGACATAAAAAGATCTAACAAAGCTTCTTCAGGAACATTATAAAGCCGCAGCTCACCTCAGAGCTCTGAGTCACTTCATAATTATCAAACTCATGTAGGTGCTGTTACACTCCCACCTCGACTCCCACCTACACGTCCTTGCACCCACAAACACGATGAGAGTGAGCTGACGACGAAACTAAGAGTCTGAGGACTGAGTTCATCTTTCATTATTAAAACTGTGTCAAAATCACCTGAGACAGACTGACAGTAAATGGATTTAGCTCTTTGCTCATCTCTAGTGGCCTGAAGCTGTGAGATTTATCACTGTTAGAAAAAATAGTGAATCTTACATCAGGATAACTGACACATGAGAGAGGTGTGGTCACTGGCCTTCGATTCTCTGATTTTATGGATTACTTTGAGTTATACAATATTTTAATTCACATAATTGCCATTTTAAGTCCTTTTTATGTGCATTTCTGTGTATTTTACCGTGGTCTTGTGACCTTCTATGTACATTTTACAAAACTTCTACAAACATTTGGAGAAAAAAATCAACTGCATGTGATGTCAGATCATCTTTTCTTCTTTTAATTGTTCAAGTAGGGAGCAGACAAATATAAGAAATGCTTCATTCTTGCTGCTCCTTTCCAATCATAGAGGTCTTGGTTTGAAAATGCCCACTTTCATGTAAGGAACAAATAAGCTAAGACCAAGACTATCTTGGTGTAGGTGATGACAAGAAAAATATGCTTCTAGCCTTTATTTAAAAAGAAAAATCATGATGGGAAATGTGTGTTTGTTTGAGAATAAAGACTAAACAAAAGAAGAAACTGCCTTTAATCCAACCCGATTGGTTTTCATCCTTTTACCTTTCACACAGTCAATCAAACACAAACTGCTGATACCTGCAGTAGTTCTTTAGCCGACCCTCTCTTCTCCACGTCCATCTCCAGACATCTGTTCAGGAAGTCTCTGAATGTCAGCGACAGTTTCTCTGGATTCTGCAGCTCTGGTGTCCCGTTGGTGGCTATGAGATACAGCGCCTGGGCAGTATGAATAAGAAACAATCAGTCAATAAGGCAGGAGGAACCTGCTTTAAAAAGACATGAGAAATTCAGGCCTTGTATTTTAATGCCATCAAGTGGTGATATTAAAAATGACGCTAACCCAGCTGCTGCAGTGTTTTCACCTCATGGTTTACATTTTCATTTTGGAGCAGCAAAACATAAATTCTTTAAACTGCGCTATAGTTAAGGGTCTTTCTGAGCATCTATCAGATTCAGGCCTTCAGAGTTAAAAGAGGGAAATATGTAATAAGGAAGAAAGTATATCCCAGACGTATTCTGTTTCTTTAAATCTGCAAAAACACAAGGACTTTAAAATATATTAGCAAAGAGGACAATTGGGGCTCTTTAAATGATTTAGTCTGTTTAAAATCAGTTCTCTCTCTGTTCATAAAGAAACTCTGGATTTGTAAATGTACATCGTCTCAATCTGAGACAAGACTAATACTTTCCATGTGTGATTTTTCAACGATGAGTTAAAATGGTAATATGTGTATTTTAAAACTCATGTTTAACGTACTTGTAAAACTGTTATTTAAGAAACACAGAAAACGTAAATTTGGCTTGTTTAAACTGTTTTCAAAGAAAAAAATGTAATGTTTAAGTTTACTGTTATTTACTGTATATATATTTTTATTGTATCTATCTATCTATCTATCTATCTATCTATCTATCTATCCATTATTATAATTGGCTCCCTCTCTATGTCTTCAGTAACCGTGTTCTCACCCTGAGTGGATTTTCGTTCAGGTACGGCGGCTCGCCCTCCACCATCTCGATGGCCATGATGCCCAGAGACCAGATGTCCACTTTGGGTCCGTACGCTTTACGGGTCACGACCTCTGGAGCCATCCAGTACGGCGTCCCGACCATGGTGCTACGTTTACTCTGCTCTGGTGTGATCTGAGCGCAGAACCCAAAGTCAGCTGAAGGAGGAGAGAGAAAGAACAACATGAGTCCGGAGTAACAATGCTGAAGTGTTTTGATGTCCATTACTACGTACATGATTTCTAATATGAAAATCCATTGTTACAAAAAACTTTGTCATCTGATATATTTTATTAATTGGCAGCTTATGAGGGCCCTTGACAGGGTAGTCTTGATTTTTCTCTTATTGCTTCAACTTTCACTCATGTGATTTGAGCAGATTTTATGTCCTTGTTTAACATGGACCTCATAAAGAGTAGAGCTGCCTTTATGGTCAGAAAAAAGTTAAACTGTCTATCATTGGGTAAAATACTAAAAGGCTTTGCATTGTTCAGATAATCACCAAATATTTCATACTATATTGGAAAATTTCCAGATGCAACAAATTGTTTAGATGTGTTGCCCAAATCACAAGCTAGAGCCTCCATCAATAATTAGTATAACTAGTGTCTTTTCTAATGCTTTATTTTTAAATAGGTCATCATATATTTATATTGATCTACTAAGGACACTGAGGGTGTAAGAAAAGATTGATACACCCATAAATTAGAATACTTTTAGGTAAAATACTGTATCAATATTCTCAGTGCAATATTGTGACATTTTATTATTCAATCATTTATACAAATTCTGGGTCTTTTTGATATTTTAGAAGCTTTACTCTCTCTGTTATAATAAAGTTCATGGAAGTTGAAAAAAGAAACAATTTTTCACACTAATTGGAAACTGTATGTTTTTAAGCATTAAATATTGTGGGGTTTTAATGCTATAAAAAATGAAAATATTTTTAATTTTAGTGAAAAAATTTGTGATGAATGTATTTATCATGATATATCATGATTTATCATATTGTCACCCATTAATACTTGGTAATAAACACCCCAATCAATACTTACAGACATTTAGTGAGATCTAAATTAAAGCTAACAAAATATAAATGGCTTTAAATTTTTATCATCTACATCAAGGGTTGGCAATTGGAGGCCCCTCTACTCCCTTCAAGTCACTTTCAGATTAATGAAAATTTAAGACAACCTGACAAAAACCATTAAAACATAAAAACATAGAAATATCCTCTTGATAATATCTTTAATTTGTGGTGTAAGGGCTTTTCATCTAATGGAATAATAAATTTAATTGGCTTTATTTGTTTCTGTGAGAGTATTTAATGAGATATTGCACTTAATGTATTTGGAAAAAGTATTTTTTAGTAAAATACACTTTAATGACACAATGTCATTCTCTACAAAGGTGGCCTTAATTGACTATGCATATAAAATAAAGCCTAATAAATAGGTATGCATAATTGTGTCTTTGGCTAAACTATAGGTAATTTTAACTGTCTAACTATGAGCCTTAATCACTTTACAAAAAAATAATAACAACACGTTACAGGTGAAAGACAGAAAAGAGCAGACAAATACTAATCACAGTCATAAATTACTAAATTTTATCTGACAGAACTGAAGGTAAATCCTGTCCATGCCCTCCTTACATATCAATAAAAATACGACCAGAGCTCCCTCTGCTGGTCAATCTCAATATCTACAACAAAAACAGCCCTCAGAGTTGTTTTGCAGGTAGGACTGTAGATGTCACATCAAAATAAATATACGGATTAATAATTAGTGAGTGTTAAAGTAAAAGTAGAAAACGAGGTGATGTAAGCTGTTTGACTGACTGAGCTTGACGGAGCCGTCCATGCCCAGCAGGATGTTGTCACTCTTGATGTCTCGATGGATGACCTGATTGGAGTGGAGGAACTCCAGCGCCTGCAGACACTGGAGAGACAGAGATACAGAGAGGGATTATTTTTAGCTCCAAAGTTTTGACTCGACCTTGTTTCCATCAAATGTCACGTCTCCTGTCTCCTACCTCTCTGCACACAGCTGCTATCTGAGCTTCATCCATGCAGGTCTCTGTGACCACGTCAGTCAACGAACCTCCTGCCAGGTACTCCATCACCACCCACAATTCGTCACCCACCAGGTAACTACAGCAAGGACATCAGAATGTGCAGGTTAAAGGTAACATCCAGAGTACTGAAGATTTCAACAGAGCATTGAGGAGAGGAGATTTGAACAGTGCAATCAATGAACATGTTCAAGAATTTAAAGACACATTATGTAAGATTCAGATGAAATGGCTTTTATAGAAAAACGTGTCTATGGCCTGTACACAAACCCCCCCAACATGTAAAAATCCCTCCTGTCATTGCTGTCTGCTCCACCTTTCAGAAAATGTGTGCTCAACCAGCCAAAAATGTTCCTTTGCCAACTCTCCTGGAGCCAGGTGTTTGTTGAACCCGAAGAGGTTTTTAATGAAAGATGCCTGTCCAGGCATGTCTATGTGGCCACAATAAACATTAGAGCACAGAACTGGAAAGCAAAGGCCACATCCACGACCTCAGAGGCTGTACTCTAAAACACTCAGAGGGTTTTACAGACATGCCAAAGTTCAATACCTGAGAGCATTTTTTTAAAGAATATGCTCTGAGGACATCTGAGACCTGTGTAAACAAAAGTAGTAAAATACAAAAACCTTTGAAAACTTGGTCACCTTTGTAAATCTAAATTTGTCTTTTTTTAATATTTTACATATTACTAAACATTTACAGCCTCGATCCAGGCCTGCATGTGTAGGCATGTCTACATGGCCACAGTAAACATTAGAGCATAGCACTGGAAAGCTGAGGCCACATCGACTTTTTAAATAGGATTTCAGTTTCAGATTTCAGTTACTTCTCCTGGACCTGAATTTTTTTGTACTACAGGTTAGTGATAAAACAAAATACATTTTTTAAGTACATAAATTTTTTGTCATTGTATAGAAACAAATTCCTGTACTCGGATTGTATTCAAATTTACAATGCTGGTATTGTGATAACCTTAGCGCTGTCTGTTACAACAAAGTGGCCAGCGAGTGTATGTGTTTTTTTCTTCTGCTTTAATTAATACAATTAACCCTGACATTATTGTTGATATTTTATTTAATCTGTTTCTTTCTGCTCTGTTTGGGACTATGCATGTTTATAGTTTGGGATTTTCTTCACTGATTATAGTGATAATTAAAAAAATATGCATTTTCTTTGGTCATGATAAAAACAAAATGTAATGATAAAATAGTGAAATTATTCCCTTTTATTTCATTATCAGTAAATGGACACTAAGACTGCTTCTAAATCATTGAACGGATCCATACATGTCTCACTCCTCTTAATTATTGACTGTTTGTTGCACTGTGGTTTTACAGCTGCCCGCTCTTGGCACTGTGTTAAGAAGCTCTCAGTGAGTTTGCTTGTATTGTACTTCATCATTGTTATTGATCTTCAGAGAAAAAGCCTTTAAAACCTTTGTTAATAGCTCTCTGATGAAATTAAGAAAACCAGAGAACAACAACAATATTCTCTCTGCTTTCTGTCATTTAGTTTTTTTTTTTCATGCATCACAAATTAACATTTTAATCCAATTTTACTGCCAACAGAACATCCTAGGACATAACTGCTGATGATCATGAACAGAAAATCATTTTAAAGTTACTCACAGGTGGTTTTAAAGCATTAAAGTAAATATATGGTGCATTAATTTATCTACATCACTGGCAGTATAAATGTTGTCTCCCTGGTGCTGACAGCATCCTCTCTGCTCTCCTTTGTGTCCCTCCATGTCTCTGAAGACAAACCGGTTACCACAGTAACCAGACACCCCCTCCAAATGTCCAGCCTGTTGGCATGGCGACAGCTGACCTGGACAGCCCTTCATCACGGTCCAGTCTCCACAGATCGTCTCCTCTGTAATATTTACAGGGTTTTTAACACTCCAGGAGCATTTCAGCGAAGGTCTCCAGGTTTCCAGGGAAGGTTTGGGAACTTTAACACTCGGCTGATTTGCAGCAGACTGTGTGGGTCTGCTTTCACATGTTCACTGCTTTAAATATTTTCATTGGTGGGATCAGGAATATTAACAGAAGGATCCAAACTGAGTGTGGACCTGCCAAACTAAAATAATCTCCAACTTTTAAAGCTGCTGCCTCAGAGAAGTTGGCTGCTCTGATCAAGGACAAATCATCTGCTCATCTCAGATGATTATTTTTATAGTCATAATTCTAATAATTCTTCATAACTCTTCTGTTCAATATATTAATTCTGTGAATATTCAATCATCCTGTTCAATACAACACACTTATATATTTATTTTTTGTTTTCTATTTTATATCTGATATTCTTAATATTTATCTAATTTTACTATTTTATAATGTACATAGAGTTGGATTTGATCTTGCATATTTTTGTGTAATTATCTGGTTGCACTGAAGGAGAAGCTCTCCAATCTCATTGTACATTTAAGTATCATGACAATAAAGGGCATCCTATTCTATTCTACTCTATTTTATTCTATGCTACTCTGTTAACTTTATATTTCAACAAATTCAAGGCTTGATTTGCTGGTGTGAGGTGCTCTGTCTTAAAGCAGGTGGCTCACAGTAGTATTTGTCACCATCGAGATGGTGCTTAATCCCGGCACAAAGCTAGGCACAGTCAAAGACACAGTCTCTGTTTTATGTACAAACTGATAAAAAAAAAAAAAGATCTGCAAAAACCCTGTGCATCCCTAGTACCCGAGTGCAATATGTCTGTTAATGTTTCTTTCAAAACCCAAATTGTTTTCCCTCTTTGTGAGTTTTTTATTGTGTAAAATTTTCCAGAAGGCAACCGTCAGGCCACCAGACTGACTCATACAGCACAAAGAGGAGCAGAATAATCCAGTCTGTACATGCACGCTAATGTCTGGCTAAATTCTGAGCAATATCTCAGGAACACTTTGAGGGTTTTTCTTCAAACTTTTTACAAATGCCTTCTCTGTCTGGTACCCAGTGTTATTATATCTTGACAAACTTAAAACTTTACCCACTTAATTGTAACTTAGCAGCCATTGTACATTTATGTTTGTGCTTAAATCCCCGTGAACCGAGTCTTCTGTGCACAACTTTAGTTTTGGCGAACCTTCTGCCTTGGTTGTTTTTTTTAATGTCAAGTGTTCATATATATGAATATGTATTTCCTTTTTTATTTATACATTTGTTTGTTGTTATTTTTGCTATTTTATTACTGTTATTATTAACAATATAAATACATATTTCATTTATTCACTTCTTTCCACTAGACTGGTGTCCAACATTTTCTGGGGATAAGGAGGGGGGGTTAAAATTAAAATATGAGCATTGTGATATCTTTATATCTGTATCTATGTATTATACTATTGATGCTCAAAAAACAGTCTTCTCTGACTCAGAATGATCTCTTTGGATTTTGGAAGTTATAGGTTATATGGTTTCCATCATAAGACCTAAGTTCTTCCCTTACTTGTCTTACTGAAAGCTGAACTGAATATATTGTGGATCTCCAAGGTCGCACATCCACAACCACCCCCAGCCCTTCCTCCTGACCCTGCACTGTGCTGTCACGGTTTGGCACTTGAAGACCTCAAATAGGCATTAAACAGCCAAATTGTAGTTTTAGTTCCAGTCAAGAAAACAATTCTCATTCTGGATGTATCATTACTATGTTTCAATCTAAAAATGTTGGTTTGGGCACTTTTCCCTTGTTTCTATGGTTACGACGGTCCAGAGCAGACTGTGAGAGACAAGGAAGCTTTACATATAAAACACACAAAACTCCACTTTCCCTCCTGCTGTCTTACTTACTGTGGCGTCTGACAAAATGAGACAGATTTGTGAAATGACAGCATGTATGTGTGTAAGAGAGGTGGGGCATCTCACCTGTCCAGGTAATTGACAATGTTTGGATTCTTATTTTCCCTCATCACCAGAATCTCGTTGATGATCAGTTCTTTCTTTGGCTGCTGCTGCAGGTTCATCTGTTTGATGGCAACCTGACAAAAGAGAAAGCAGGAGAAATGTTGGCTTGTTCAACATCAAATAAATAAGAATAAAAAAAAAGGTTAACTTTCAAAAAAGAGATAATTGGACCAAAGACAAAAGGAGAGAGAGTGGAAAAGTAAACAAAAAAAAAGACAGCTGCAGGACAGACAGACAGAAAAGGTGCTGACAAAGGAGAGAATATCTGAATCCAGAGGCTGTAAAGAGCAGAGCAGCCTGACAGACAGACATTATAAACCAAACACAGACTAATCCTCACAAAGTGAATCTGAGGATTAGTCTGAGGGAAAAACTGAGCTCCTTTAAAATGAACAGAGGCGTCACAGCTGCAGGAGCCCAAAGAAAATCCAGTTACTGCTGCAGAATCCACATTAAGAAACTTTTTCTGCCTTTAAGTCTTGTTCTTCCTAATTGAAGTTAACTGATTGAATACTATCACACCCTCAACCTTTATTCACTTTAAAATTCTGTTTATACTCAAACATCCAACATCTAAACCATACAAACAATCAGTTTGAACTCCTTTAAACTTCATTTTTAACTAAGACTAAGTCAGGAAATTATTCCAAACCATTTTCAGTTTCATGGTTCAATCTCTTTTCTTTGAACTTGAGAGGATTTTTTAGCTTAAGCTGGACTGAACCGTTTATCCATATAAAAAAACAACATTCTGGTGCAGGGACTAAACTTAATTCTTCCATGACGTAACCCTGAAATTTGCTCAGGTTTATCAGGCAAACTGTCAGATTTTAGAAGCTTAAATTTAGTTGATGTGTCTCCTAAAGTCCTCAAAAAGTAAGAATTGTTCTATTATTACATCTCTTTGAGTTGACAGTAAGATTTGTTCAGGGTAACAGATAAAAGAAAAGCAGCGTTAAATGAATGTTTATGTTAGATCAAAACTTGCCATTACAGTCATTTACAGTCCGTATGAAGTAGGGCGGTACAATTCATTATGGTTTTATTGTTATTGTGTTATGATCCTTCACAAACACATCAGGACACATAGCAAAAGACATAAAGTACCACTACTTAATGCAGTCAAGCAAAGTTTTCCGGTACAACTGCCTTTCTTTCACACTATTTGACGCAGTCAGACGAGGCTAAATCTGCTTTAACCTTCCATTAAATGTATTTCCGCAAGTCTACTTGAGGAAGTGTGTCTTGGAGGTCCTTTAGACTTAGAAAAATCATGTTGCAGCTGCAAATGTTGCATAAAACAGAGAGAATAGCAAAGGATAGACCGCAAAGCCTTTATATCTTTAGTTAAATTATCCCAGTCCACATCGTTATCGTAATATTGAACAATGTTTTCTAACATCACAGGTTTTTCTCATATTGTTCCTACAATGAACTGTGAAATAATTTCTTTATATTCTTACTTCCCTCAGTTACTACCGTGAGTTTCACGTTGACAGTTTTAGATTTCATATGTCAATAATTTTTGGATCAATGGCCAAGAGTTTGGTGCATTTTACAACAGATAACTAACACTTCTATCAATCTGCTGACTTTTTGTAATTCTTCATCCACAAGATATATTTCTAAATATGATTACCACCTCCAGATCCACTACACTCCCTATTTTTTACACTAAAAGCAAATGAATACACATTATGATACAAAAGATTTCAAAGCAGGTTGGAAATGATTTAATGTCTTGATTTAATGTCACTTGATCTAGGAGGTTGAAATTTCAGAGTTGCTAATTAGATTTATCACAGGGAACGCCCCCCTTAGATCGGAAATCCTACTCCATGGGTCAAGTGATCTTCAGGTAATTTACCAGCTTGTAACTGGAACACGATTGGCTTGGGTGAGACAAAATTTCTTGCTCCAGCATATGAGCTCTGAGGTAAATGGAGTATGCAAACATCTTTACTAAGCTGCAGCCAAACCAAACTGCCATCATGTACAATGTGTGGACTCATCTTTATTTTTATTAGCCTTTTTTAAAATTACTTGTCTTTCTTATATTGTAAGTAAAAAATGTTTATAGAAGGAGAATGGAAAACAGAAGAGGAAAGATCATGAAGGAAACCTACCTCCTGTCCTGTAGCGATGTCTATCGCTGTGTAAACGGTCCCAGACGCCCTGAAAACACACAAACATAACTTCAGTTAATCTTTATTTAGAGCACCATAATTTTAATGTAGACAAGTAGATTCTTACACTCTTTAGTGACAGCCATGTTTTCAGTTCATAATGACAAATTAAGGGTTTTAACCTTCTGAGTCCAAATTCAACAACTAAAACTTTAACAGAGAAATACAAATGTATTTCTTTAACTGTTAGAAGAACCTAATATATTGGAGGAAATTTATCTTTTAAGATCTTTAAGGTCTTTCTCCAGCCCCATAAAGTGTTGGAAATGAACTCTTTCTCCTTCCTTCCACTGTGGAAGGTGAATTTAAAAATCTAGCAGCCACCTTTTCTTTTATCAGATGCTGTGTAGTATCATATTCTGATATAAAAATAGATTCAGTAATTATATATAGTATTTGTTTCTTTCCTGAGTTTGTATTTCACACGACTAACTGCAAAATAGAAGCACTGCAGCAACATATAAACCATATGTTGTCATGAAAACTTAATGTTTCTGATTAAGATTATAAACCCTTTTATCATTAAAGTGATGATGCTTAATCAAAAACAGCAGTGATTTCTAATAACACACTTATAAGAAACAGTATTTACAGCTGCTTCTTTAACAAACAAGCTACAGCCACATCCCACTTTATTTTATAGTTACATAAGTTGGACTTCAGACAAAAGCATTATTGGGTTTCAAACACCATAATTTGTTCTGGCACACAGCCTGTCATTGTAAATGCTGACTGGAGGAGGCCCTTTAGTCAGTGGATGTGTAACATTAATCAAGAGTAGAACAAGCAGAGGACAGGGGTTTAATCTGGCTTGTTTCTGTCTAACTTCACTCTGTTCTGACTTTTACCTTTACCTGCCACTGCAGTTGAAAGCTTGAACTGATTCACCCGACTTAGAGCAAAACCTCTTGCATTTGGCAGGTGGTCGGTGCTTATTGTCCACAAGTAAATGTCTTCAGTGAAGTTGGGGTGGGAGAGCAGGAAAATTTAATGTGAACTGCCAATTTAATGAGAGCGAGAGAATGGCTGTGCACCTACAGAAACGTCTGCATCATGTTTTTTGTTCACCAGAATGAATTCCCATTTCTTTTAAACATCAAATCCTGCCTCTTCAGACACCACCTCCCTCGGACATGGAAAGTAACCAAGTCATATGAATTCAGGATGACTTCAAAAGACTTCAGGAGTAGCCTGCCTGGAATTTACCAGAAATTTTCAGAAGTGCATGTATGAAACTGTTAATGTAATGTTGAATGTTTCACCCTGACAAGCCAACTCGGGCTGAGTAGATTAGAAACGTACCCCTGTCCAATCTTCTCAAAGCGTGTATATTTCTTCTTGGGGTCTCCGACACTCACAATCGTCCCTGAGATTTAAGACAAAAAGAGAAAAAGAGGAAAATATTACTCACAGACTCAACAGAATAACCAAGTATGTCTATGGATCCAAACCTTTAATCCACAGCTCGTTTTTTTACTTAAGTTTATAATGATTTATTTATTTTACAGGACCACTGAATGTGAATGAATAGAACAGCACGCTGTCTTTCTATCCATTCAGATTCTACTCTAAGTTCATCACACTCAGGCCGATGCAGCATGCGGGCTGAAAGAAGAAAGTGGAGTAAAAGAAGATAAGAAGAGAAATAATAAGAATAATAAATAAGGAACAAAAGATGAGACTAACCTAATCAGAAACTAAATGAAGATTTAAACAAATACATGAAAAAGTCTGAAAGTTTCAATTCAAGATAAAAAAAAGCATCTTAGATAAGTGTAGGGAAATTAACACAGAGAGATAACTGGGATGGAAACAAAGTGAAAAACAAAACAAAAGAAGAAGAAATGAAATGAATGAAGGAAGAAGAGAGAGAGAGTTTCTCTGTCTGCAGTTTAACATTAGAGTCCGGAGCAGGAAAATGTTCAGAGG
This sequence comes from Cetoscarus ocellatus, assembly GCA_037902135.1. Taxonomy (NCBI): domain Eukaryota; kingdom Metazoa; phylum Chordata; class Actinopteri; order Labriformes; family Labridae; genus Cetoscarus; species Cetoscarus ocellatus. The sequence continues at coordinate 1,426,437 of JBAMNC010000189.1, read as the reverse complement.
ACAGAAACCTGGAGTCACTCTGTAACCGCAGGAGACATAACGATGGAAAGAGAGAGGACGACCAATCAGACGTGAGGATTGGACAGTGGGGGGGCAGGGACAGTGGATATCAGGCCTGTCAATCATAGAGACGGACAGGAAGTATCCTGGTCTTACCAGCAGAGGGAGATCTGAGCACATCTGGACAGGCGTGGGGCAAGATTTAAAAATATGTACAGGTGTTTATTCATGGGTTAAAAAACAAAATAACATGATAAAATATGAGGGAACACTTATTTAATAATGGTGTTTAATCATAAAGGATGAGGCAATATCTAAAAATCTATACAAGTGCTTATTCAAGGGTTAAAAAACAAAATAACATGATAAAATATGAGTGAACAGTTGTTAAATAACAGTGTTTAATCATGAATGACCAAGGCTATATTTAAGGGCTGGGGCCAGATTAAGGAAATATATCCAAGCTTTTGTTTAAGGGTTCAGAAAACAGAAAAACAAAATAAAAATCTGAGAAAATGCTGATTAATAAAGCTGTTTAGTTGTTGAGAACTGGGACAAGATTTAAAAAATATATCCAGGTTTTTACAGGTTAAGAATAATAAAGAAGAAAACTAAACACCTTGTAAAAATGTTAATATTACTTGAGCTAAATAGACTCAAGAGAAATTACATTCTCTGTTAAAATGAAGAAATCAAGACTTAAACAGTTTCCCACAATTTCATTAAAATTGTAGTACTTTACTTTACTTATATATAATACACACATGAAAAATCTGCAAAAACTGCAATTTTATCTCATTCATCAATCGGTTTATGATATTTTTCCTTTAATTTCAAACGTTTTGAATAAAGAACAGAATAATGAGCTGACATTTGTCTTTGTCTTTATCGTTACTGTTAGTATTGATATCAAGTACACATCAAAATAATCACAGCTCAATATTTTTCCCAAATATTTCAGCCCTAGACTAAAGACTTGGAAGTTGTTTTAAAAATTGTAATTAAATAATCAATAATCATCGTACAATAAGTAGGGTAACAAGACCCTTGACTGAGGTATTTATAAATCTATTATACAGTGTTTCAGACAGATGCTGGACGACAGTCTGTTTTTTGTCCAAATAAACCTCAACACAAGAAAATGCAGAAAGACTAGAGAGTCAGGCTCTCTGAACAGGTCTCGAGGTGGACCGATCAGCAAAAGGCTTTTGGTCAATTTAGCTCCATATTGTAACCGGAGGAGTCACCCCCTGCTGGCAAACAGAAGAAGTGCAGCTTAAAGGACTTTAATATTGGCTTTAGTTCGGAAAATATGAAAAAATAACCAGTTTTTCTTCAGTAAAGTTTGTAGAAAAGGTTGTCAAAATTTGGCTAGCCATATAACCTAAAACAATTGTAAAATACTAAGGGCATACTTTCTTTAAGGCTCTTTGCACAAGATTGTGTATTCAACCCTATTTTATCTTGATTTTATCAATGAAAACAATTCACAACTGTGTTTATTTTGCACAGCAATGGATTAATTTTTTTAATGTGGATCTCAGGAAGACTTGACTCTTCTTAGGTATACGTAGGAGGGGTCTTTAAAGAGCAAAGACAGGGACCTACTGGACTAGAGTTCAGGTATGAAATTAAAAAAAGTTAAGTATAAAAAATGGAGTAAATCCTCAGTAAACCAATCCAATCCAAATCCAGTTAAAGTTTAAGAACAGATTTTCAAACACAAAGACCTGTTGTGTTAAACTCATGAATAATCTCATCAGTCTTTCGCTAACTGGCAGAGAAAAGCTTTAAAAACAAAGTCTGTGGGATTACTGAGGTCTGTTCACCAAACCACTGAGGAAAATTTAAGTATTTTCATATCTGTGGTTCATTTCTGCGAAAAAGTGCCACTGTTACGTCCGTTTGCTGCAGCAGTTTTTGTTAACAATATCAGAAATGTGACAAAAACAACAGAAATAGACAGAGGATTGTTTGAACTGTGAGATCCTGCATGGGTCTACTTTTATTTGTAAAGTGATAAAGTTACATAATGCTGTTCTCAGTAACACCTCACACTAGAGACTTTGGAGTATTAATAGAAAACATGATTTCTTAATGCCCTACAGCAGGAATTTTACATAAAACCGGCCGCAGTATAATACTGGAAGATTATGTAACCAGAAAATATCAATAATTAGTCAGAATTCCTCATAAATGCACCAAGCGAATCATATAATAACTTCAAGTCTCCTTAAAACACAGTGAATCTGAACAAAATTGCATAGTTTCTGTGATTTATTCTGTTTTTATTCTGTTTTGACCCTCAGCTTGACCTGTTTTTATTGGTTTTGGTGTAGAGCATTATGCCTGAGCAGAAAATCTGTGCCACCCAATGTGGTCTTCTGCTGCTATAGCCCATCAGCTTCAAGATTTAACATGCTGTGAGTCAGAAATGGTCTTCTGCAGAGCTTTGTTGCAGGAAAGTTATTTGAGTTATTGTTCCCTTTCTACCACTGGATATTTTCTCTTTTTCTGACCATTGTCTGTAAACCCCCAAAAAGGGTTATGTACAAAAAGTAGATTTCAGAATTATTCAGCCCGTCTGGCACTATCAATCATGCCATTTCAAAAAATTGCTTGAATCATCTTTTTTCTCCGTCCTTATGTTCAGATTGAACTTCAGCAGGTTGTCTTGATCATGTCTACATGTCTAAATGCATTTAGTTGCTGTAACGTGATTGACTGATTGGCTTTTTGTGTTGAATAGTAAAAAATGAATAGCTGAATGGGTGTACCTTATAAAGTGGCCAGTGTGTATGCTTACATAAGTATATATATTCCATATACCAACTGTTACGCCCAGGTCCTTCTAATGAAAATGACTACAGTATTAATGACTCTGTAACAGTACAAATAGTTTGAAGTATTTTTTATTTCTAATCATCAGCACTGTCAACATGCCTTCATGTTAACTTTACTGTGATCAGGACAAATGGAGGTACTTTCTTGTCTTACTAGGTACTTCACTTAATATACTTAAAACCAGCTGAGTTGAAGTTCTCTGTCGGTGTCTGTATCACATTTTGGGTTTTGATAAAATCTCCAGTGTTCTTCCAGTCATGTTTAGCACTTGTGTGCAGGATGAAACACTGAAGCACTTTTACACCAGGCACACTGAGACTAAAATAAATCCACATCCCACAGTGTGAGAGAAACTGTGTGATAAAAAGAGAATGTGATAAAAGAGCCTGTCGAACAGAAAAGTGTAAATGAGACTAAAATTAGAACTCGGAGACTAAACGTCCTCGCTGAACCTCGGCAGAGAAAAGCTGCAGCAGATCCAGGACTCTGCATCATGTTTGCTGAATCAGAGGAAACATTAACTACTGGAAATCATTCTTTAAGAAGGATAAAGACATGTCAGTTTTATGCGGGAAAAAGACATCAAATAAAAAGGAGGAACAGTGGAATGGTGCTTTTTCTAACACAAAATGTTCAATGGTTTGATCAAAATGGGCAAAATTAAAAATTGATTATTGTTCTAGAATGATCTGAATCCAAGAAAAGCTCGATATGTTCATCATAGCAGAATTTTAGGCTCCCGGAGGACGATTTTGTATTAAATCAGAAGCCATCACTGTTTTAATTGAGCTGCTTATTCAGCTTAACACAAATCTTATTTTTTAAGGGGCATTAATTTCATTTCCAAAAGTTTTACAAAGGAGTTATGAATCCTCTCACTGAATAGATTTCTGAAATAGTAAGTCAGATTGAAACTCACAGCTGATTCAAGACTTTCTTCAACACTCTAACTGAAATTTAAAAATCCTGCTATGTCGGTGTTTTATACTAAAATGATCATGTACACAATAAAAGCAAAACAAGAAAATCAGATAAAATAGTCAATGTAAGAGCCAAAAGCAAAAGCTGATAAAACCGAGCCGTGTCTTTTTGTGAGTCAGGAGCAGATATAAGGGCTTGTTTGTGTAATGGTGGATTCACACTGGATGCATTTTGGAGGCATGACAGCTGTGGTCTGTGCGTGTGTTTTTTTCTGGAAGGATATTATCAAGTCAGAGCTTTCAGACGGTCAGAGTGAGCCGCACGTCTCTCACACGTGTCTCTTGGATGAAAATCTTACGCTGAGGAGGTACAGGAACTAAATCTTACCAGAGTCTGAGCTTAGCAGAGCCACTACTTCATGTGAAAAAAAAAACATCTCAGGCTAAAAGTTTCTGGATGTCTGCTCATTGAATTGGCCCTTTGCTAAGCCCCTGAAACAAACGGCTACTGTTCAATCCTATGTTAGCAACTGTAACTATGCATGAGAGGCCTGTCAAGCTTTTGGCTGAAAACAATATGCCTATGCGGTGTGCATACAGGACTAGCAAATCCGACAGACGATATCCGAGAAGTTTGGTGGGTGGTGTTGAATTTTTTTGTCTTCCCCAAGCCCAAGACGCAAGAAGAAAGATGCCGGGTGTGGATAAAGCACAAGAACACCTACGTTTCTTCTAAAGTAAGGCGCGAACTAACGTTAGCTAATCATAGCCCTGTGTGTTGGGTAAGATAACATTAGCAAACAAAGACGTCTCAATACTAGGTCACTTCTGTTAAACCTTGAGCCGCTGTGTAATATCTGAGCAAAAGAAATAGTAGTAACAGACAAGTTCTGACATACTGATATCATTTAGCATTTTGTGAACAGACGCCCTAGAAATGTGCAAACACAGCTACAATGAAAGCTAACTTAGCATTGATTTTAATTTAAACAATATATATCGACTTACCCTGCTGTACAAGAACACTGTTGTTCTTGTACGTGATTGTTTTTAACGTGAAGTTTCAACACATGGGGGGCTTGACGCTTGCATCGAGATCAGTGCGCTTTCCCCTCTATTTTAATTTCCTCTTTATTTGAACTCCGACAGCATTTAATTTGGTGTATGTATCCCTCAAAATCATACCGGAGACCTTTCTGTCTGCTTCTTTCTGATATCTCTGAAGAATTTGTCCATATATTTGCAGATATTTCCTTTTGAATATCACTCATATCTTATTCTGGGAGGGAAAGTTTGACAGGCGTAGCAACAGTAACCAAGGGGGGTGGGGCTTAGCAAAGGGCCAATTCACACTGATTATTAAGCATTATGTTGCACTAAGTCTCAGGTTTTCAACCAATGTTTGACGTGGATGCAAGAATAATTTCTAAAAATAAAAAGGTTGACAATGTAAGGTAGACCGCTTAAAATATAGAAAAGATTTGAAAAACTGGCAATTTAATCTATAAAAGGGAGAAGTATCTTTGTGTTTAAATAAGACTTACGTAGTTTCTCCAGGATCTCCTCGTCTGACATCTTCTTCTTCCTGGTTTTATCCTGGGGGCGGGGCACAGAGGGCCCAGGGGCGGGGCTTGCGCTGGGCGGGCTGCTGGGAGCGCCCTCTGCAGGTGGGGCAGGGGTGACAGCGGCAGCAGCAGCCGTCGGTGGGGAGATCGGGGAGGTGGCAGCATCTTTGGTCGGAGGAGGAGGGAGGGGCTCAATTACTGAGCGAGTGTATATCTGAAAAAATAAAATAAATTATAATAGACAGGAAACTGAGGGTGTTAGAGGACATTAAGTGTGTTTGTTTGTTTATAACTCATTCTTCAGCATAGCTTTCCAATTTTACAAAATATATTTTTAAAGCCAAACAGACCTTATTCACATATTTTAAAAGGCAGTAACACTGGCTCTGAGCAACTGCTCATTTTGTTTTGTTTTAGTGAGATTTAGATTCACATTACTCTCATATAGAGCTCATTTGTTTATCACCATTTGAGAGCTTATTTTTTAACAATTGTGCAGGTTTAAGTACCAAGGGTTAGTTGACAAGGAGACACACTTAAACAATCAAATGTCTAAAGCTGTCATTGAAGAGGTCTATTTTGGTCAATGCTTTTAACCAATAAATGATCTTTCAATGTTCAAGTCTACAAACCCTCAATATAGTCCACATTGCATACATGTGTCCTGATGTTTTATCTGATTCACGTACAAATTAGTAAATTAAAAAATTAAATCATTTTTGTTTTGATTGTTCTTGATTTTATGCCTTCCTATTTAGTGTGTTGTAAGAGAGGGGTAAGATTATTTTTCTTTCTGCTCCTTCTCATACAAGATCTAGGTTCATTTTATAGCTTTGTTTGGCAGATAAATAAAAGAAATACCAGGTAACATAAACGTTTGGACAGGTAAGTCGCAGCAAGCCTGAATTCCAGGAAGCCCCTCAATTACTGGAGAGGGGAAAGTAAGGCTCAAACCTGGGGCCAGAATTGTCTAGCGTGTAGCCAGCCTTATGTGATTCACCCAATGCTTGGTTGGGACAGCTTTTTTCAGTATGGGGACCATCACATTTGGCCTCAAATGCCTCCTAACAAAACATGAGGGACGTCAGTGAGGCTACGTTTGAGAGTTTTTGGTATAAACCAACACAGCTCTACAGCTCCACAATCATTAAAATAAAAAGCTGTTTAAAAAAGTAATAAAGTTTTAACTACTGCTGAACTTTGTAACTCTAATGAGGTAATCAGCCATTGCAGGAATTCAGCCTCAGACAAGATCACTTTATTCAGTGTAGGTGTACCAAAATGTGCTCCGAGTCGACCCTGCAGAGAACAGAGAGCTTCTTTGAAAATCTGAGAGTAAATTAAAACCCTTCCAGCTTCCCCTGTGACTACCAAACACTCACACTCAGGTTCTCGTGGTCTCATTAGAGAGTTAGAGGCAGAGAGCAGTGCATTTAAAGATTAACGTGAGACAGAAATACGACAACAAGCTTCTATCTGGACATCAGCAAAGAGTCTTCTGAGACTGTTTGAAGGGGAGAGGGACAGAGACTTTGGCCATGTTAGTGTTTGTTTTTCAGGCTGGGACATAATAGCTTAAATTACTGTCTTTTTTCTAACATTTAAAACTGGAATTTTTCCCCATATAAAGTTTTTAGCTTAATGACAGTACACTATGACTTATTTAGTTCGTATTTTTCTGCCATACTCAATATGAAATAAATCTATGCACAGAGCTCTATGTCCTCCAGTTATCAATCTATCTGGGTGAATGTCCAAATTTTGATACAAGCAGCGGTGGTTTACAGGTAGTTGATAACCAAGCCTGCAAAAAGAGAGCAGAAGTACTAGCCGATCAGAGAACGTAGTAGAGGGACACTGAGCCACATGTAAAACACACTGTCAGCAAAACATGTTGGAAGTGGAGCAAAAATACATTTTCTAGAGAGGTTTGTAGTGTTGTCATTTGTTACTCATTTATTAAGAAATGTGGTCCAGATCTGATAAAACTGCTACTGAAACTGTTAGTATCAGTGCTAATCTCTGTACAGTCACGTCCTGCTGTGGTCTCGCTCAAAGCTCTCACCTCTTCCTGCTCTACAGGACTCTGATTTGGCCACTCAAGTGTTAATAATAAACTCTAGTGGTTGAAGCTCAGCTAAACAATAGATAACAAACACATTCTGTTTCCTAATATTCTTCATAATAAAGGTCGTTGGGTATTAATTTGCCAGGGGTCTTTTAAGATGAAACAGCCTGACAGGATACAGGGATGTCTACAGCAGCAGCTGGACACAACAGTTTGAACTTTCTTAAACTTTGTGGATCAGCTTTTTTTTAAATGTGTCTTCAACTTAAGGTATTTTTCTGTAATTGTGTAATGCCACTGATAGTGGACGTAGCCTCCAATTTCCACATGGTCTGCCTGCAAAGTGTTTAAGAAGCATCCGTGCTCTGCAGCAAATCGCCTACAGTCTTGTCAATCAGTGAGTTTCCACATCCTGCGTTTTGGTCCACCTCTGAAGCATGCCAGCAGCGCAGCTCTGCGCTGGAAAAACACCTATTTTCAGCTGTGTTAGTTCAATCCCTGTGTCAATCTCTGCCAAGCAGATCAACCAAAAACAGGAACACAGGCTCACAGAGCACAGTTTGTTTGCTTTCATGGTGTGTGCTGCTTTTTCTCAGATGACAAAACATTTTTTTTTTGCTGGTGAGGACACTTAAGCACAGCCTCCATTAGTTCTTAAGAATCTGAAATCCAAGACTGGGTTTTTAGTTCAAACTTGGTGTAAAGCAGAAGGCGCCATGGTAACATTAAAGGAATACAACATTTTTGTTGTTTTCGTGTCTTGCCTCACTCCCACGTCCATGACAAGCAGGCAGACTCCATTCTTTCGACTGTGTATGCAGTAACAAGGAAGAGACCGACAAAGCGCTCACACCGCTAGTTAGCTTAGCTCAAACGCTGGGAGTCAATGGGTAGTGTTAGCCTGTCTCTGCCTACAGTCATTAGATAAACTCCTCAGCAACTCTAAACGGTTCTGTGTGGTTGTTGTGACTTATTTTTTACCCTTTTATGTTACGGTATCTTCTACTATCATTGTATCAATATCTTCTTCTAATCCTAAACAGAGGCTTTGTTTTGTTGACCTACTTCTGCAGTGGTTTTTCGCGAGCGATGTGACGTTCACGAATAAGTCGAGTCTTTTGAACAGCTCTTTAAATGAACGATGAGAACCGATTCGCAGTTGTGAGTGAGCTGTTCATTTCTTAAATTTGCAGGCAATTTGCATTTAATAATGGCTCGCAAACGAACTCGGAGTGAGGCAAGACACGAAAAAAAAACAAAAATGTTGGAGTGTTCCTTTCAGGTAAGTGCACCTGGACAACAACATAAAGTCCTCATGCGTACAGAAAGATTGAGTGTGTCTTACTGATTTGGTGTGCTCTGGTCGGGGGGCGATCACCGGCGGCGGCTCTGCCTCGTCTTCATCGTCGTCTTCTGACAGGGTCGCGATGGCGGGCGTCTCTGACACAACCTTGGAGCCCTGCTTGATGTCACAAGAAGAAAGAGGGCGGGGCTTCAGTGACATCATAGTCATGTGAACCAACAGCGATACCAGACCCATCATCGCTTCCTGTTGTTACTGCTTCATCATCTCATGTTGCAGATTAGTCCTTCCAGCCTCTTCTTCTTCTCTGCTTAGTTTTACTCTAAATTTAACCTCCTCTACTTCCTGTTTTCCTCTTCATCTCTCCTCCCTTTTCACTTTTTCCTCTCCCTCCCTCCCTCCTCTCATCATCACTCTTGCTGTTTGAACGTTCCGGTCATGTCTGGTTTCTGCTCATCTCCTCGTCAAACATCCTCCTTCTCTCCATCCCTCTGTTCTCCTCTCCTCTACCTCTCCCTTTTAGTCTGACGCTCGGCTGGAGGCCAAGCTGCAGACGCAAGGAAATGGTAAAAAGATGCTGAATCACAATGCAGAGAGAGAGGGAGAGAGACGGGGAGTGAGAGAGGGATGGAGGGATAAAGAGAGGAGTGAATCCCTGTTGTTTTGGCAGCACCATCACTTCCCTTCTCCTCCTCTAATCTCACCTTCAAACTTTGGTCCAAAGGCACCTTCCTTACAACACCTACACTGCAGCAACACAAATATTCTGACTCAATTACCAAATTAAAATTACTGAAATAAAGGCTCTGAGTGTCGGTGTGTGTTCACAAAACTTTGTCGTTAAGTTGGCCCTGACTTCAAAAATATTAGTTTTCTGACAAACAAACTTAAACACTTTCCTCTCCCTTATTTTTATTTATTGATATGAGTCAAGTGTTTGAATTTTAGAGGTTCTAGTTACAAATAAAACACTACAAGTTAAGGCAATCTAAACCTCAAAATCATTCTTTGCTTCTTCCCATTTGTGTCCCCTCTTTGGCTGCTTACATCAAACTAGAGATGCCAAATATACCAGCTTCTGCTGTTCAGAGATGAGCATTGCAAGAAGTGTTTTTGTAAAATTTCTTTCAGTTTCCAAATTTGTGTCTTTATATTCCAACGAATCAATATATACTAGGGAAGGAAAATGTGTAAAGGTTAAGCATTATATTGATTGTGTTTTAAAATTAGGTAAAAGGTGAAACAATATTGTTTACATCAATAAATTTAATGTTAACGTGTATTCAGAAAGTTAAGAGGCCAGACCCAATGCTAAGTAAAAAACTGTTTTCATTAAGAATCACTTACAGTGAAGGCCTTTGTACACCAATTATTTTTATGGATAATAAACACTTCATCATATGTTTTAACATATAGACAGCGAGTGCAAACCTTGGCATCAGTATAATTCTCCTGAGACAAAACTGTGTCTTTTTTTGGACCACAACTATTTTTTTTTCTGGAGTCTCGTTTCTGGCAAGCCCTCTTCTGACCAATTAAAGCACTCATTGTTGGCATGTTCATCACAGAAAATATTCAACATGGTATACTGCTTAATTATTTTTGCATCACAGCACCCTGTTTCATTTGGCAAAAGCCAGAAAAATAGACAAGGATGATGAATTTAAAGATAATGTATGGATGAAGACAGTGTTGGAGCTGCAGTATGACCATGCTGTTTGTTTGCTCAAGCTTTAACTGTGTGAACAGCATCTTGAGACACTGTAACATTTGTTATGATTTGGTGCTCTACAAATAAAAATTTTATGCTTGATCAATTAAAATGGGCACCTGGTCACTGTCACTTGATGTCAAGTTGACTTTTGCGGCTCTATTTTTTTTTTTTTTTTTAATGCACATAGGTGGAAAATTGTTTTGTTACCTCTGCCAAGGAGGTCATGTTTTTGCCAGTGTTTGTCTGTCCGCCTGTGAGCCAGATAACTCAAAGGTTCTCAGTGGATTTTGATCAAATGCTCAGGACATGTTGGTCATGGCTCAAAGAGAAGTGATTGCACTTTGGGGTTGATTAGTATCTGGATGTGAATCAATGATTTTTTAAAATGATTTAACATTGAGAGATAACACAATTTTCCCCATGTTAGATGATTACTCAGATTAGAATGAAAGAAATGTCTTGGCAAAGGGTTGTGCACATGAAGCACGTCAAGTTCCTTATGTGAATAGAAATGCACGCCAGAAAATACCCAGGAGATATTTGCATTTTTGATCTGTTTATTCACATCGCCGTTAATGTTAAAGCCCTTACTATGCTTGTTAACCACAAGATGATCTATTTGTTGTCTAAATGGACAATTGTCATTTATTCTATTTTATTGTTCTTAAGGTATATTTAAATACCTTTAAAGAATAATATAAAATAATAATAATACCTGTTAAACAGAACAGCAATAAAAACCAGACATCCAGTGTTGAGTTGTTTTATAAGGCTTTTACAAGTTGTCTAAATTGCACCAAATTATCCGAGAAACTATGCAAATGTTTCAAAATAGTTAATTATTTATCTGGGGATAATCTAATTTCTGCACCTTTCGCTACAAGTATTTATTTTAATAATGGAGATTGTATCATTGAAACAACTGTTTAAGAGTCAAGAACATTTTTCAACCTCCGTTTGCAGAATAGTTGCCAGTGTGCAGAAATTGGTCTTTTATTTTTGATGATCGTAACAAATTGCCAAATATTTGGTGTTTAAGACCTCTGTTGTTTTTTTTTGCCATGATAAAAAAATATATCAGTATTGTTTGACCTTTCCCAATATTGTGACAACCATTCATTACTCATTTTATAGAGAAAATATTAAGATATGTAATGCGTACTGCAATTCTGCATAAATATCTGTATATGATGCACTAAATGGTGTAAACGAGAACAGTTTGAGCATTTTTAGATCTGTTTAAACTAAGGTACAGGTACATGTGTAACATAAGAATCAACAATAACAACATCTCAAATGAAACATGATCCCCCACCTCAACAACCTCTCACAGCTCTTTAACACTCAGTTGTCCTTGAAATGAATCCCCCTCTCATATTTCTGCCTCTATCAGTCCGTCTCTCTCTCTCGTCTCACCTGGTCTGTTCCTCTCCCCCTCACCCTCCATCGACTCTTCATCTCCTGTCGCTCGCTCTGCTCCGTCCCGTCAAATGGAAGATTAAACCTCTTCTCCTCCCCCCTTCTTTTAATCTCCTCATCGTCTCGCACCGCGGCTCTCCCTTCTTCCTCTCCTATAATCCTTTCATACTTCGTCACCCCAACAAACGACAGACAAGCTGCCCTCTGCTCAAAGACAGCTGACCCTTAAGTTTACCCTCAAACTCAACTTTCAGGCAGCTTCTAAAGACAAACTGCAGAGCTGGCAAATCCCCCTCTTGGTAAGAACAAAGGTTTTGAATAAATCTTTTGAAGTTTGCATATGTTTAACTGCAGGTCTATGATTAAGTAATTCGCAGGGCTTTGTCTTTCAACAAAGTTCACCTGATGCCAGGGGTGGGTGATACATGCAGCCCCTTTAGTTTGTTAAATATTCTGACAGGACTTTTTGTTACATCTCTCATATCTTTGACTCATGTTCTTCCAAGTAAAGAGACAAAAATATAAAAATAAAATAACAAACACAGGAATAAACATTCATGTCTTACTGTTGCGTTGGAGGAGTTGTAGGCGTCTGTGTTTTTATCTGCAGGAGAATAAAACAGCGAGAGATTAGAGATGAAAGAATAACAACAGAGTGAGACATGCATCCATGAGTGTGTATATTTTTGTCTTCATACCTGTGAAGCTCATATATTTCTGGCTGTTGGCCGTCTCCTTTGAGTCGTAGAACTTTAAAACGTCGAGGACGGCCTGTGGATTCTTCTTCTGCTCCAGTTTGGTGATGTTGGAGGTCTGCAGGAGCCGAGCCCACTGCTCGGGCATACCCTAAAGACACACAAAAGGTTTGAAAATTTGGTGAAATTTTCTCTGTTTGTTGGCACAAAAAACTGAAAACTACTTATCCAATTTTGAAGAAACTTGGAGTGAGAAGGTAAAAGGCCAAAGGGAATAATCTTCAGGTCAAACAGATAATCTGGTCTTTGCTACCAAGGGGGAATTAGGCCAAAAATCAGGCTGATTTTCTTGTGGCGTGTTCCCTGCTTGACTTAAAATCTGAAGGTTACAGGATTGAGAATGTCTTGGTTCTTGATTCTTCATCATTTTGTTAGAGACTGTTTCAGTCACTAACAACATGACTTCAACAAATCATTAAAAGGATTTGGCTGAAGCAGAAGGCAGTTTGTTTGACGAGGGGCTGTGCAGCAGAACAATAATGAGTGTCTGCAGGCAACAGTGGGATTTTATCATTTGTTGTCTAATTCTTGGCCTGACAGAGTAGGAGGCTCCACAGTGGCTTTGCAGAAGTGCCTGAGGTTGGAGGTCGGCAGCTGGACTGTCATGTGAGGATAAAACTTGACTTTGCACTTACAAAGATCTGATTTTGTGTCTTAATTCTAAATTCACTGCATTTTGTCATATTGTACTAGTACATTTTTTTAATGAAATTAAATCTTAAAAGGAGGGGAACTAAGATTTGATTGATACCAATGCCATTATTGTTTCTTCTAATCAATCTAGTTCTTAATTAATTCCCTTATTGATTCCTGTAGATTAGTTTTATTAGGGATGCACAATATCATTAGATCAATATCTGGTGTTGGTATTGGCAGATAACTGCCTAAAAACGTGTTTATTGTTCTATGCAGAAATGAACATTTTATTTACAGCCAATACTGTAGCTGTACAAACTGGCAGCGAACATGTATTTCCTATATATTGGCTATAACATTGACCGAATAGACTAATACCATATTGGTTTACCTCATCATCACTGAATGTCCCCCTTTTATAAATCAAAAGTATCATTTATCAGAGAATTAAATGTTTTCCTTGCTTCAAATCTGTTTCTAACACAAATAGACTGTCACCATAAAAGAGAAAGGTTCATTTTAGTTTTGCTCATGACAAAAAACATCTGTATCAATAATAATGAGTTTGGAAAAATCAGAATATCGGGTACCAGCAAATACCTTGCATCCCTACTCTTCATGGAAAGAGTTTGATTGCACATTTTTTTGTGTCAACAATGTCAAACACATGGCATCCCTGATATTACGGTGCTGTGATGACAAATGTTTCAGGATAGTGCGAATGTTTCAGCATTTCATTGAGATCATACAGTCACAGATGTTGTACACTGTGCTATTAGTGTCAGATTGTGTAAATTTAGCCACTCTAAAGACACCTCTATCTCCTGTTTTCCATCTTTATCCCCTTTGTTCATGCTGACTGCCTCCTTGAGAGTGATATCATTGTATTGTAAGGCATGCAGAACTAAGAGGAAGGCATTGATATCAGCATTGTTAAACCTCAAGGCAAATTTCATTGATTCCTTGGACAAGTTGAAATTATTCTATTTCCCATACCTAGTTTGAAGCATCCATGCAGCTTCATAACAAACATTTACTTTCAGACAACACCACATAATACAACTGTGATATGGACACACACATGCAGGCTCTCTGAGGACACTAACAAGGCAGTCCTGTCATATTTGTACTTCAGTCACATAACTGGGTCACATCTCCTCTTTTACATCTCTGTCTCTCGATGTCTGGGTCAGTCCAGCACACACATACACACTCTTCCATTACTCCATCCCTCCATCTCGCTGCTCAGGTCTCATCCTCCCCTCAGTGTTCAATCATCAAGTCATCCATCCAATAAAACATCTCTGATGCTCTGATTAGCCTCTGTGTCATATCTACACTATTTACTTACTCTAATGACCGCAGCTTTAGTGGTCAGTGATGCACTGATACAAGTGCTAAGGCACCCAAGAACTCGTACTCAAAAATGGTGGCCCTAAACCTGTTTTGAACCAAGGCCTAGTTTTGTGTTATACAGCAGAGGCCCCCAATCACCTGGCTGCGGACCAACACAGGGCCACAGAGAGTTAGATAATAGAGTTCGAAGGATGTTTAATTTTTAAGGGATTACCAGATCCTTATATACCTACCCACTGACTGCGTGAATTACACACACTGATGAACTTATTTGCCTTATTTGCCCATTGCATTATTTATTGTACATAGGTATATTATATTTTGTTCAAATCCTTAGTCCCATTTTAGTGTGTAAATGTTGTTTACTTCCTTTCCCTGAAACTAGCTGCTGTAATACCATGATTTTCCAGCTTGAGAACAATAAAATCTATCTATCTATCTATCTATCTATCTATCTATCTATCTATCTATCTATCTATCTTTATAATGGTTAGACATTCTGCTCATGCACTCTTCCACCTGTGCTTTGGATTTAGCAGTAAATATCTTTGACTCTGCTTGAAACTCAAAGATGGTCGAGGCACACGAGAGCGCTCAACTTCCTGATAAGGAAGGATGCAATTTAGAATCTCTATAAGAATTTCTATTAACATCAGATCAGCTCAAACTGATGACCAGTGGACCATCAGTATCATATGCTAACAGTTTTCACAGCATTTTTCTGCACGCACAGAAGATGTAGTGGTTTCTTTAGTTACAGTGTCAGCAGATAACTTTCAGCCAACTTAATCAACTGATAAAAACACAGTGAGTCCTCATGAATGTCTCTTTATTGGGTTTTAGAAACAAGCTCATGGGTGCCTCTGATCCTACGGTACATTTGGATTACGTAAAACTGGACCATGGTTCAAAAAGGTTGGTGACTAAAGTTATTAATAATATTATTACTTGTGTTGTCGCAGATTGGCCTTTGGGATCAGAGAGGATCAGAGAGCCTTGGTTTTGTTTCTACCCCCAATAAACAGAAATCACAAACACAATTAAGAACCCAGCCCACTGGAAGTCACTAGTTGACATGGCTACTAATTAAGCTGCTACACCATCTGATTGCGGAGAAAAACGCTGTGAAAACGGCATGCAAGTACTGCAGATAGTGTGTGTTTTATCGATTGGTCTTCAGCTCAAGCTGAGCTGATGTTTCTATTGATTACTGATGTTTATTTTATCAGGTCAGACTTCTGGATTGAATCCTTCTATATCAGGAAGTTGAGCACTCTCATGTGCCTCGACTGTCCTCCAGTTTCACACATCGTGCAGAGTCAAATATATTTACAACTACGGGGGAAGAGTGCATGAGCACCAGGTTTAACAGTGAGTTTATCTCAGGTTGTACTTTCTGTTCATCACAGAGCTAAGCCAAGCTTCACTGACAGATATGTGAGAATCCAGTCTTTCTTTCAAAATAAAACATTCTCTGGTCTCAGTTATTCAAACAGGGTAATCATTTTTTATTGTTCTGGTGCCAAATGACCTATGGCCCGGCGCTGGTCCATGGCCTGGTGGTTGTGGACCTCTGCTTTAAAACACCAAAACATTGCAAATATATTTTACAAAATGGTGTTGTAAAATTGTCTGCAGTTTGTTGATATAAAAATAAAACAAGTTTACAAACCTGGCATTAAAAAATTGGGAGAAAATTTGTTTAAAAAGTTATCATAATTATTCTTTAAATAACAACAGTATCACAAAGTGATTCCATGTGTCCACAGGATCATGAGCGGGCAAAAATGAGGTCAGAAAATAAGTGCTATCAGTGTGTACATTATAGATGAGTGAGAGATGCAGGAACTTCTGTATGTCCCAGATTACTGGACAGGAAGAAGGACAGACACACACACATACACACACTTTAACTAACAGCTAAACAAGCTTGGTCAGGCGGATCAAGTGAGTCAGCTAAACAAGGCGTCTTTGTCTAATGTGATTATTTAAAAGGTTCATTTGCCAAGAGTGTAACTGTGTGAGTGTATATCCAACACACAGATACACACATTAACACACACACTACAGCACGCAACAATGAACATGAGTCCTTTGGTAAGCAATTAAAGAGCGATGCAAACGCGTGACGCACACATGCACACCACAGACACACACACACACTGCGGTTACTTCAAAAGCCTTGGGAACAAACACACAAATAACAACACACACTCATGCACAAACTTACAGTGAACTCTCCGGTGACTGCATCGAAGCCGACATGGATGGTGTGCTCAAAGTCTGAAGGCAGAGAAATCTCTGGACGCTCCTTCTTCTTGTACGCTGGAACAAAAAAGAAATTCTTATTTAGATCAACAGGTTATAGGGATTTGGTTTTCTGAGTGGAACAGCAGAGTCATAAAAAACATACCCCCGTCTCAAATATTTGCTGTTAACTTTGTGTTTGAGTATTAGATAGCTGCTACCCGTCCTGTGTTAGTTTGGCGGTTTCGCTGTGGGCTTCCTCAAAAATAAACAAAACATGGATGCAAGATGCAATATACACATGACCAGTGAGGACAGTGCACAGAAGGAGGAGGTGTGGATGTTAGAATCAGAACCAGAATCAGAATTTTTACATTTACAAGTACATTTGCACATACAAGGCATTTGACTTGGTAAATTGGTGCAAAAAAATCAACATATAATTACAATGAAAATTTAAAAAAGGGTCAGTACTTTTATAAAGTATAAAAGTAGATAGAAAATAGTTCAAAATTGACTTGTCTGTATATGAAAAATATACAAAAAATACAATAGGCATAAAAAAGAACAAAAACACAACCCAACAATCTATACAGAAGGTGTGGTGAAGGGGCTGTACACATGGGAACTGAAGTTTTTAACAAGATAAAATATATTTTTTTTGATAAAAAAAAATTCAGATAGTCATGGCAGGAAGTTAGACGAAGCTGACAGACCCAAGCCCACAATCATCCTAATTCGGCGTCACCTGATAACATGGTCATTTTCCATCTGTAACACCAGGACCGTAACTGACATGCACATAACTATGACTGCACCCCTGATGTGGGTGAATGGGTCACAAACACAAGCTAAAAAAAAGTGAGTAGATGTCTGGCCTCTCCAACTTGTTGACAAACAGAAGCCAACGATGACGTAAAACTATTTATGTGCAGTGTTATTTCTGGATTTTGAACAAATATGTCTCTATGAATGTCTCCAGCCTGGTGTTTGTAACTGTTATCATGTGGAGATATGGAAGCTGAGTGTTAAATAAATTAAATCAATACAACAATGAAGGCCTCAGATATGAGATTTTAACTCTTAAAAATAATTCAGAAGTAGTTTAAAGTGCTTTTACTCCATGTGTTAATTCTATGAAAAGTTCCAAAACAGGCTCCAATCCAATGCACCAGTTATGTCGTGTTGTTGGGAACAAATTAGGACAACCTTTTGGGGTAAGTGGACTTAGTAAGCAATTTTTCTGGATGCTTGAGACATAACTTTGGTTAGATAACTCCCTGCATTGTCATTGATGTCCTAAACTTAGATGATGCAGATCAAGCAGAAAACAAAAAAGAGAATTGCATGTGTATGTTTTTATGAAATCCCTTTGAATTATTCATATGTTTATGATGATTTATTGTTAAATAATTTAACATCTCCAAAGGGGGAAGTAAACAGAAGGATTTAAAGCATAATTCTTGTTGCTAAAAGCTGCAGAAATGCTTTTTGTACAAGGAAAAAAGAATCAAACTTACTCAAACAGAAAATCCTCATTTCAATGTGTTTACTAAGACAATAAAGGGAGCCATGAAAAATATCAGGAGCAGCACTTTTCCCTAATAAGGCCTCAACTCCAGTGAGTAGGAGACAAAACAGAAAAAGGTGAGAAAGGCAAAGGATGGTATGGCTCTGAGAGACAGAGTAAAGATGGAGATGACAATGGGGAGGAAGACGGAGACACCATATGCTTTAAATGAAGCTCAGCACTCCTCTGGGAAATCATCACTGCTGAGAATCTCAGACTGCACATCCTCCTGAGATCACTAACAATGATGCAGGATGGGCCACCAGTTTCTTGCAAAGCATCATGGGTAATCTGTGTCTGCATGTGGAAGCAAATGATAATCTACATTTTTCACAATAACAAGTTCAAGCTTGTGTAGACATACTTGTGCAGTTCCTCAGCTTTAGATAGGGAGTGTGAGGGTCCAGTCAATAATGCTCAATCGGGATCAATACCACTATCAAGTTTGCCGATCAATTCAATTTATTATTGATTCCCTTACTGATTATTTTGGATTTTCTCTTTTTAAAATTGTAGGCCTACACAGGTGCTCAGTGACAAAAATGTCAAACACATGGCACTCCTGATACCTACTGTAACTGGTGTTTCCACTCTAACTTGAAATCAGACAGACAATGACACTGGATAATGTGTAGTCAGTGTCTTATTGTCTAAAATTAAGCCACAGCTTTGATCCTCTCTGTCACTGCAATGATTACATTTGACTTCTATGCTTTGTTTCTGCTGACTGCCTCTTTTTGATCCTGACACCCTTGATTTGAGAAGCATGCAGGACAAAATTGAAGGGCATTGATAAGGGAACTGTTTAGAATAAAGACACTAAAAAATTCAGATCTAAGTGAGAGTATTCGTCCACTTTCAAGACAAAAAAACCTCACCAGACTTATTCTAATCCACAATTTCCTTACATGTTTGGATTAAGATCTTATTTGAAGATATAAAAACTAGAAATAAGGACTGAGTTGCTCATAATAATAAGTAAAATAATCTGTCAAAAAGACAAGACAAATTCAACTTGAACAGATATTAAACCTTAATTAAAGTCAAACTTTCCTTGTTCAATTGGCAGATACGTTCTTTCTATTATAAGCAATTCAATGCCTTATTTTTGCCTTTCATTCCTTTAAGTAAGATACTTACATCGCTGGTTCAGTGAATGTGGATTAGAACAAATGTTTTGGATTTTTTTTAACTTTAAAATAGACAAACACACTTGCCTAGATCTGAGTTTTGCAGATTCCTTAAGACAATCATGACTGATTCTCAAATGGAATTGGTTTTCTATTACCATTTCTACTCAGTTATCTTTTTGACACAGAAATTGAGAACTAAAAATAATAAAGTGAGCTTAAGTTAACATCTGCAAATATGTTCAATTTGAGATCAGAGCGACATCAACCTGATTGAGAGCAGTAAAATAGTACAACAAAACTGATTGCACACACTTGAAGATTATTTGGACAAACTGACAACTGTGCCAAGACTTCAGAGGGGAAAATCAGGGCAGAAATCTGGCATAAAATCCTCTAGCGTGTTGCCAGTCTTTACTGTGCATGTAAACTTACTGACTGACACAATAGGGCCAAGTTGAAAACACAAGAGAAGTTGCGTGAGGCTGAGACACTTCAACCTGCAAAGATCTACAGAAGATCTTTGTACCTCTTTTCATCTGAGGTGATTTCTGTGAAGTACTGAGCTCCTACTGCTCCATCCAAGCTCTGCTTCAAAGTTAAAAGTTTCCTGTTTTTCGGTTTTAATTAGCAGAGGCCTCTTCTGCACTGTGACCAGTTAAGGACATTTCACTCTTAGATCTTCAGCTCCACATTGACTTACCTTAGCTGACACCTCCACACTCCCTCAGACACGTTCAATATTAACACATCCATATTTGAGGATTTCTGCTCATTAAATAATCAGTACGTTCCCAAACAGACGTCAGAAGGAGCTCAGAGAAGTTAAAGTGAATTACCTCCTGCTGCAGGTTTGATTCAGCGCTGACACAATAAGGCCACACCGGTGTAGACTCTACTACGCCTCTCTAATGCAGAGGAGAGGCTGTGAGCGTGAAGCTCACTGAGGAGTTTAAATGTGTTTGCTGAGTATTGATCGAGCCGAGCCTGAAAATAAAAACTTAATATGCTAGAGGACTTCTCTGACAGTGAAGTGATTCTCAAAACAACACAGAGAAATCGTGACTGTTGCTTGTTATACTTTTGACAGAGATGCAAAACAGGAGGCATAAAAAAGATCCAACTAAAGTGGTTTATTTTATCCTGGATTACACGTCTTCCCTTTTTTCCTCTGTTTTGATCAACTTATTTGAAATTTTATATTTTATTTATTTTTTAATGTTTTGTAAAAGAGGTATGCATAATTAGCTAAAGCAGTAATCATCAACTATATTAGTAAAATTGCATATGGGGTATTATTTAAGAATAATTGTGATAAATATAGATATTTTTGGTCCAATAAACATATTTTTAGTTTAATATTTCTACATTTTTCCAAACTGTATGAATTTTTTTTTGCCTTAAACAGTGAGATAAGCCCCTATCACATATACCACAGCCAGCCACTTCAATACCTAGGCTACTTTTTTCTGGAGCTTGAATGCTTCCCGTCACGAGTTTTGACACCAGTAAACCTGTTCTGGTTAAATTTTTGTCCACATAAAGGTTAACAGGTGTGTTTTTGTAAAAAAGATCAAACATGAAGTCATTCCTGATTAAAAAAAAAAGGTTTCAATCCAAATAATTTTGGAGGTTGCATTAATAGTATTATTTTCTTAATTTGATAATATTCAAAGCTTAAGTTGCCCTCAGGTCACCAGTTGATGGTCACTGAGCTAAAGCTTCAGCTTTCCCCTTTTTTTATTGATTCATTCCCTCAGTGTGTTTATTTGTAATTAACCAACAACTTTGTGTATTTTTGGCGTTGATAAATTTTCTGATGCAGACTAAAAAAGTGCATCAAGCCTGCTGGTAACAACTGATGCTCACATGCAGCTTACAGAGTCATGAATAAAGCAAATGTGGTCTTGGAGTCAGAATATGAGATGTATGTCCAGAGGAAATGGCAAAATTTGATTTTGACCTCCATTTGGCAAGTGGAGTGTGCCAAATTCAGACCCTGAGTGCACATAAATTACATAAACAGAGAATTTGGGTTATTTATTGCAGAGAGGTTGGGGGATGACCATTTCTGTGAAAGGGGGGAAGACTAAGTTGCTTGTACTACCATTTAGAAACTGAAACTGATGCCAGAATGTGAGACTTTCTTAAATACTTTTGTTGAATACAGATGATAATTTATTGATAGGTAGGTCATCCAAATACTTAATATAAGGATTTAACAAAATTCACTGTAAGGTAAGGTAACTTTATTAGTAGCTTTAGGTGAATTTGGTTTACAGTGGGCACATCATCATCCCTTTGCACACACAGGAGATAACCAGGGATAGGACAAGACATGATAAAGTGACAACAGTGCACAACGGTGCTCAATACTATAGAATGAACTCTGGTGCACAAGACCAGAAAACCCATCAGTACAAACGAGAAAATAAAACAAAAGAAAAAGATAATTTACCGCAGACCAATAGAAACATGGAATTTAAAAGGTAAAATAAAAACGTCTTTAAGAAATCAACTGTGGTAGATGCACAATGATCATCTCAAAGGTTGTCAAACTTTGGTTTACGCATATGAACTAAACCAATGTTAACACAGTTAGCATAGGAAATACTTCCTCTCAAGGTATTTTAACAAGATGTGTAGATGTTTATGTAAGTCAATTCTGTCTTGGTTTTAGCGATTAAAACAATCAAAACATTTGCACAGAAATGCATTACATTTTTCTTGTTGGTCTCAGGGGGCTTGACTGTTCTTGCGTACGAAAAGTGGGGCTCCACAGAATAAAGGCTCGATACCACTGTACTAGAGTAACCTTGATATTATCCAATAACTTGATATCATTGTGCCTCTATAATTAACAAAAGCAACCATTAAGCGTTGCAGAGATTATTGCTGCTCAGATATATTGACACAGTTTTCTATATCCTGTGCAATACATTTCCACATGCAATAGAATATTGAGAACTAGAAATAGGACAATTTTCATTATTAATACTCATCCTCTACCTCATATTTCACAATAGAGCTCCAATTGCATTGTCTGGTAGGATTTTATTTCATCTTGTATATATCTTGTACATTTAAAGTCTTCTTACTACCTTTTTTTACTTATTACAACCTCTTTTTTACTTATACTATTTTTGCACTATTTTTGTATTACCTTTCTTCTTAACTTAACCACCTATTGCACTGAAAAGAGAAGCTCTCCAATCTCGTTGTACATCTTGTATAATGACAGTAAAGGCCATTCTGATTCTGATTCTGATTCTGATTCAGCTGGATGAGTATGCTACACAAGGTTAAACAGTGAGTCTATCTCAGGCTTTATGTTTCATCACAGGGAGCCTTTATGTGTACACTGAAGACTGTCAGTTACAACATGAGAAATAAAATCTACCATTCTTATCTCTGTGCAGCCTGGTACCAAATGATCCACAGCACTGTTCTGGCCCATGACCTGGTAGGTGTTCTAAAGGACCAAACACAAAACCCCAATTCTCAAATTTAAAAACCACATCCATAAACAAAGGGCCACTGAAAGAGTCTAAGAGACCTCAGTACTCACTTTTATCTCCCCCTCCGGTAAGGATGAATCTGATTGATCGATCCTTCTTCTTCTTGTCCTCCGGGTTTGGTGGGAGGGGCTTGGAGCCATGGTTGAGGGGGGTGGGGTCTTTGTTGCAGGAGCCAATCATGGTGCTAGTGTTCCTCATTGGTGGCGCTGGGGGCTTGTCCTCGACCTCCCCATTATCAGACATCTTCAGCTACACTGCAGCCGGCCGCTCCTGAAACAAAACACACCAAGGAAGAGGTCACTTACTTTACTCCTTTAATAAGACTGGTCCCTGATATCCCAACAACATAGCATTAAAGTTTTTATCTAAAAAAACATGCAAACCTATGAGCCCCTCTGTTGAAGCCTTGCTCTGAACGGACTGTTTCTTGCCCACCAGGAGGGCGTTCAACAAGAGTGTGCCATCATGTGAAAGCTCTGAATAAGGAATGAATTGTCCCACTCTTGTTCCATCTGGAGAGGTGGTATCAGACGCTTGATAAGGTGGGAAGGGAGAGCACAGAGCCAGCAGGGGAGCACAGCACTGTAAGTGTCGACATTTGAATGTGAAACTTGTGCTGTGTTGTGTTCACTCTTACTCCTCTAAAGCCTAATCTCTGTGGATGGACACAAATATCACATCTTTCAGGAATTAATGAAGAACTTCTTGAAGTGTAATGAAAGTGGAGCTTCATTGTGTCACTTCTGTGACAGAGAGAATCAGAAAGAAAATGATCTTAAAATACATTTTAAAAAACAGTGGCGCAGCAGGTAGTGTACATGCCTCACAGCAAGAAGGGTGCTGGTAGGGCTGAACAATTTTTCTGGCAGATATTGTGATTTCAATTCAATTCACGATTTTCTTCAAATAAAGCTTCAGTGCAATAGTCACTATGTTTTTGTTGCTTTAAAGGCAGGTTGGTAAAAAAAAATTCACAACACAGAATCAATTAGCAGAACAAGTGGTGAGAGTTTTGGGAATTGGCACATTTAGAAAAGGTTGTAAGCTGTGGTGAACAGGTGGTTTTTAAAACTTTCTTTTGCAGTATTGTACATTATGGGGTCAAATAGCTTTTTATTCATCCAATGAGCTTTAAGAATCTTATTGGTGTTGTGAAACAATTTTCTAAAAGGTTTGGACATAGTCTAAGACTAAAATGCAACAAACCAGAATCTAATCACAGCACTGGGAGCCCCTATTCAGGATCAGGTGTTAAGAAGAACTCTTTCCCATGGTGCTTGGTAGGGCTGAATGATTTTAGGAAAAGATCTAATTGCCATTTTTCTGGCCCATATTATGATTTCAATTTGATTCACGATTTTCTTCAAATCAAGCTTCAGTGCACTATTCACAACAGTCAGGAAATCAATGATCAAAAGCACAAACACATTATTCATCATCTAACATTGATGTTAAATAATCTGTTTTCATTATTTAAGGGATACTCCAACCTCTATTCCTAAACAAAGGTTTTGTATTGTTGACCTGCTTACCAGCACTTCCGTATATGCATATTGCCTGCAAATTTGTAAAACAGTATGTGTAAAATAGTTGACAACAGATCCTGGGTCAGTCAGGAGCGCTGCAAAAAATTGCAGCTTTAGCCATCACATGATTGTGTTGTGTGAAACTGTGATTTTGACCCAAAAAAAATACATCTTTCAGCCCTAGTGCTCAGTATTTGGAAACATAAAATATGACAAAGGAGATGCCTTCATTGTTAATCCACAACCATGTTAACACTTGAAAAACAGTCATGTCAACTCTATCACGCCTATTGTTAGCTATTTTTTATTTCTGAAAACCACTGCTCAATAAATCAGGGGTGGTCTTAACAGCAGTTTACGTGATGACAATGTCCAGTGGCTGTTTAACTCCACGGCACTTTAATTCCAGCTGCTCTAACAAACATGAAGTTTCAGACTTCAGTCCTTCAGTTAAATCTCCACCTCTTTCATATTTGAAAGTTGGCCAGCATTGCAAAACCCCTCTGCCTCTCACTAACTATTGTAATGTGAGTGTTATCAGTGCCCAGACTTCCCTGACGGAGAGACAACCACCCTGATCCTCTCCGATTAGTTAGCCAATCAACTGTGAAATATTGCATGACGTTTGAGTGAGGCTTCGGGCCCTACTGCACATCAGTTTTTGTGAAATGCATGAAATAGACAGACACTATGGGCATGAGCACTGCCATTTTTCAATAGGGGGAGGGATAAGTGGTATAGATAATGGATGGGTGGAAAAAATTCATGTCTAAATCTAGTCTCAAAAAAGTAATTAAAGTCTTCAGAGATTTTACTTGCACGATAAAATCAAAACCAAAGCTGAAAAAAACAACTTGGACTGATATTTCCATTAGCTCACACAGTAGTGGTCTGTTTGATCTACAAACACTTTGCTGACTAACAGATGATGGAGCAGAAAGTTCCTCTTTTCCCCTAACAGCATTTAAGTCTGAGTCACGTTGAACACATAAACACACAAACAAACACACACACAGCTGGGAGGACCAGAGGGGTGTTTAATGACCAGTTTCTGCCACAACACCCTCATGGACATAAACACAGTGAAACACACAGAGTGGACCTGCTCTGATAAATGAGCTCAGGAGGAGGGACGATCTGGGTCAGAGAGCAGGAGCAAACAAACTTGAAGTCACACTCATGCTGATCGGTCATGACTGATCAATAATCTTCATAAAGAAAAGGGAAGAATGTAAAGAGAGGTGACTGTGACAGGGCGAGGTCCTGCTCCTGTTTTTATCACAAACTCATCAGAGGAAACTGCCCCGTAATCAGAGCTCCATCTGTGTTTTATACCAGGGGGACTTCCTTGGGTGCATTACACTCCTATCATAAATAAAGAAAACTAAATTATTCAGTGTGACTGAAATAAAATATTCAATCAAGAGCTAAAAACTTTCCTATGATGCTCCAGCGCTGCTCTCTGTTCTCTCAGCTGTCTTCAAATATAAATAAAACCAAACATGAGTAATTTATGCTGATATTTCCTCTTCATCCACCGAAACAAACATCACTTTGAAGGAATGATGCAGAATTAAGAGCTGCTCTCTCACAGAGTTTGGACATTTCCCACAGACAAATTGAACAACTAAGAGACAGTTTCAATACAAGATTTATGATCATTTGATCTGTTAAAGCTGACTGAAAATCAGTGGGTGTAAATGAAAGCATCAAATGTTAGAGGCAAGGCTGTGAACTTTTCCTTCGTCCTGGCATGAGCTAGAGTATTTAGGGATGCACAATATTATCAGTACGATATCGGTATCAGCAGACAATTGCTTCAAAAGCTAAATATTGGTATAGGCAGAACGAACATTTCTGCTGATATTTTAGCCTTATATATTTGCATCAAGATTGTGCATATCAATCTTAAATTGAGAGAATAAGCTCCCAAAATATGTCAGGTTTTTTATAATAATAATTATTATAACTCGCCTGACAATTTTACAAATGCCTCGGTGAAGGTTTGTGCTCTTGGACCACTTCTAGTATTGCAGTGCAGTCTAGCCATTTGTTCCTACAAGAGAGACATGATGCAAACACTGATAATAATTAAAAGTTGAAGATCAGCTAAAAGACATCACATCGCACATTTCACTTCGATCTTAAAGACTGAACTGTCGCTCCGAAGAACTGGATGTAAAAGTAAGTCTTATTTAAAATTAATTTACATATAGATTTTAAAACTACCAAAAATTAGAGAATTAATAGAAAAATAAAGTTGGAAAAAAGCAAATGGGTTGAGAACTGAAATTTAGTGCCAACATATTAAATGCCAACCAAATCAAATTACAACACAGGGGCGTCGGTGCTTCAATTTGGGACAATTCAACGTGAGAGCCAAAGATACTGAGCCCTCTCTATCTTCTCTGCTCAGTGAGCTGGCGAATATCCCCCTTCAGTCAAAGAAACAGATAAAACAGAAGCATGTACAAGAATAAACACTTTTACAGAATCAGTTAAGGAACCATTCAATCAGCTTAAAAACATCGATTCAGCACCGTGTCCCACCCTGAAAACTAAATATACGATATGTTTGTGCCTAAACAACATTTTAGGTCAATAAGGTACAAAAATGTGAAGATGCACAACACAAACACAGGTCTCAAAATCAGTTTTCACTCTCAAGAATTAAACACATGATTACATATGATGCAGAGCAGCAGGTTTTCTTACCTGGGCAGAGATAAACATGGTCACAGCTTCAGCAAAAAAAAAAAACAATAAAACAAACAAACAAAAAAACAACAGGAAAGAAAGAAGACAGAAAGTCGGATCAACTGAGAGCTTAAGTGACGGAGGCAGACTGAGAGAGTTTGAGAGGGTGCCGGCTTTTTTATTGATCCGTCCTCCCTGAGAGTGTGAAGTCACAAGGTCAGTCAGATGAGGAAGAAGGAAACGCACTCAAACACACGGAGCAGAGGCCTAAAGCTTCAGACACCACCTATTATTTGTCAGAGGAGGAAGTGAAGAACACAGTAAACGCAGACTTATTCACACGCTGATGTTCAAAGGTGGGTTTTGCGTTCACAGCCACAGAAACAAACAGTCACAGTTTACAGGGAAGTGAAGCTCCCTTTGTTGTCTGTTGATGTTCAACACAGAAGTCACACACACACAAACACACATGTATTAACAACAAACACACACACGTCAACAAAAAAATCCCCCACAACACAGAAATCCAATCTCTGAGTCAACTTCACACCATACAGTCGCCTGTATAGAAGAAGTCTAAGTATGTTACTCACAGTTACTGAAGCCTTCCCTCGATACTAATTCATGGTTGTTGGTGCCACAAATGCTGTCTGAAGAAGGGATGGGCATTCATTTGTGAATATTCAAACAGTCAATAATTAATAAGCACAATCAAAAGTTCCATGGGGCACCATTATCAATTATTTGAAGATATATGTAGATTTGCTTGCATTATTTTTACTGATGCTTATTTGTTATGTAATGCTAGCTGTTTGCTAGCTGCTATGGAATAAGAACAGAGGAGGAGAGCAGTAATGACAGGTGACTAAACTTTAGTATTGTAGATGGTAATGGTGCTAAAAACTGTCTGTTTTACTTAGAGATGCAAGATATTGGATTATAATATCAATTATGCTGATACATTCAAACCTGCTATTGCTGATACTACTGTTAGAACAGATGTGAAGCAAGAAAAACAACATCTTCTTATTTAATAAATGATACTTTTGATTAATAAAAGTGGTCATTCAGTGGTAATACAGTGAAACATTACTACATTTTGCTAATATTGCAGGCAACATATGAGATATTTATGGTCAATTTGACTGATGACAGACGACAAACCTGTTAGCCTGTTAATAACAATTTCCATTGTGTGTTAGCAACAAGCTAGAAAACTTGGATTTAAAAATATATTTTGGTCTATCTTTAAAAAAAAACTGCACATTAAGTGTCCAATTACCAGTATTTTTCAGAGAGTAATTTTCCTCGAAATGTACATCCCACCCAAACAAGGTTTAGAAGTGGTCAAAGAGATGGAGACATGACTCTGACAAACAGCATCTCTTAGCAAATGAGTTGTCCTTTCAGACAGACTCTAAGTATGTAAAGTATAACCCATGCCCATATCAAGTCCAAAAATTTGTTAAATATAAAGAAGAATCAGGACACGAAAACATGGACACAAAGGTTTTTTAGAAGCAGGAAATAAAGCTTAAAAAATCAACACTATAACATGGAATATCATGTGACTTTATGCATCTCTGGGAGTTGTAACGTGGTATCTTAGATGCTAAAATCCTGGATTAGAAATGAAGAAAGTGTCAACACTGATATCATAACTTACAGTCAGTGTGTTATACATATAAACACATAAACACAGACACATACACAGACACACTGTGGGGAGAGGAGGTCTCATATTTCAGACAGAGCTGTCAGTTTCAGCAGAGACCTGTTATCAAACAGACCACAGTCTGCTTCATCACACACAGAGACTAACACTGAGTCAGACAATAATGAATCTTGTAAAACCATCAGCAGAGGATGAGTAAAGTGAGAGTCAGAGGATTTTCCGAACGGCAGAAACTTGGTCCTCCAACAAGGAAACAGAAAAACATGTTACAGGGCAAGACACAATGACTGCATCAAACAGGATGATAACATTGTCTGAAGAAGATATATATAGATATTAGGGCTGCTCCATTAAGGCAAATATCATAATCATGATTATTCCGATGGATACAGGATTATCTAAAATGACAACTCAATGATTTTACAACCGATCGTGAAAAAAAAAAAACACCTTAAAGTAACTGTTGAAGAATTAAAGAAGAAATAAGTACATTTCTTGTGGCAAGAAAATCTTTTATTCTAAATTATTCTCTTTCATAAATGTGTGAGGCAGAAATTGTAATTGAAATTAAAGTTCAACTAATTGAGCATATATATGACATTTAAAGAGCTTCAATCGGCAATTTAACAACCTACTGTCAGAAAACTGTCCTTGTTATTTTACTATTTTTTAATTAAAATAATTTGAAAAAAACTCCACAAAAGTAATGCTAGCATTAGACCTACAAGAAAAATATTTCATGCGTAATATTATTCAATATTGCTGTAACAATATAATACAGTCAATTAACAAAAGGTACAGATTGCATATAAGCCACAATGCACAGCTTCCTCACATCCTGTTCTTTGTGCTTTTACTTTTAGTTGCATCATTTTTCTCTTGAATCTATAGGAAGGAAAGAGAAAATGTATTTTCCTCCACCTACATGGCAACTCATGGCCAGCCTCAGCTCCATCTGAAGGCATCAAAAGGTGAGACGAGGGTCATCGTGCAACACCTTCAAAAACATTCCTTGACCCAGTTAACATATTTTTGTCTCAAACTCTCAATGTAAAGCACTTTGAGCAGCAATTGAATTTGTATGAACTGTGCAAGTTAAATCAAGTTTGACTGATTGATCGATTGATTGATTGATAATGGCTTATTTATTTATTTATTTATTACATTAAATTCAGACTGTCATGATGACTAAGGCTCATACAGCTATAATGATAAAATTGGCACAGCCCTAGCTTGAACTTAAGGCTTTGTTACTGGCAGTAAATGATAGAAATGTTCATATCTGCCAACACTGATTAGTAGCATCTAAAGCAATTATCCGCTGACACCAAGATCATACTATCAGTACTACCTTATGTCACCTTGTTGGATTAGGTAACTCATTTTCTATATGTTGTCTGCATGTGGACTTTAACACTGTATCCACGTCTTGGCTCACAGGACGAAAACACAAAGTTTCAGGCAGTCTACTTCAGTTTCTTTGAGTCGATGAGAGAACAGCAGATGATGAATGGGAGAATTTTTTCCAACCCAAAGGTGCAGCATGAAGTATAAATCACATGTGATTATATCAAGGACTAAAGACATCCATCATGATCTTCCAATCATAAATTTTTTAAAGAATACCAACCCATAATGATCTGCCCCCGTTATCTGTATACATTATCGTTCAAAAGAACAGCACTCATATACTTAAACTCAGCTGCGTGTTTATGTGTAAGTGTCCATGCTAATACACACACACACACACACACACACACATACACAGAGAGATGCCTTTAGATGTCAGCACTTCCTGGAAACACCTTGTCAGCCTCTGCAGCTACAGTTACTGGAAGGAGACACACACACACACAGATCCCTTGGTGCATACATTAACCCTCCCTGACACATACATAATCACACATTAGTGCATGTCGTTGCATCTTCCTCATATCTCCTCCTCTGCTCTGTGTCTCTTAATCTACGCGGACCAGGCAAAACAATCACCAAATCTGACATGGCTATCAATCAATAAAACATCATGGGATCTGATATGGGCATATGCCACTGGATGATCATATTTCAGAGATTTACTCATTAAAATATCACACGAGACGGACTCCATATTTCCTGTCAGCGAAGAACAGGAGAGTGAGGCTACAATTCACACAGACTCACTAAGACCGGACAACAGAAGATCAGAAAAATGTCGCCTGGTGTGATGAGTCTGGATGTCTGCTACAGGCTTCTGGTGGTGGTGTGATGGTATGAAGGCTATTTTCTCGGCACACTTTGGGCCCCTCAGCACCACCTGAGCAGCACCTGAGCACCATTTAAACCCCAAAGCCTAACTGAGTATTGTTGCTGACCATGTCCATCCATTTATGACCACAGTGGACCATCTTCTGATGGAGACTTCCAGCAGGATAATGCTCCATGTCACAAAGCTCAGACCATCTCAAACTGGTTACCTCAACGTGACAATGAGTTCACTGTATTCCAGTGTCCTCCACATTTACCAGATCTCAATCCAATAGAGCACCTGTGAGATGTGGTGGAATGGTAGATTCTCTCCATGGATGTGCAGGTGACACACTGTAATAATCCAGATCTTGAAATTGGACGAATACTCTCACTTAGATCTAGTTTTTCTCAGTGAAAATCTGCAGCAACTGTGTGATGCTATCATGGCGTTATGGACCAAAATCTCCAAGGGATGCTTCCAGCAACATGAAGAGCCCTGAAGGTCAAAGAGGGTCCTACCTGGTAGAAGCAAGGTGTGTCTAATAAAATGGCCGATATGCTAACAACAAATGAAGGTCTGATTTTGAATAAATAAGGGGGAACAGTGGTGGATAAACAAAAGGATTTTTATGCCTTGGTGAATGCTAACAGATGCCATCTCAGGAGAAAAAAATATCCAATAATTGAAAATAAGAATATTCATTAGCTACATCCACAGACCTGAGTACGTTATTAGTGGATTTTATCTCTGGGGAGACACATGAATGACAAATTAAATATTTGCAAACTGTCTTAATTGCATTTAAATGGCATTTTGAGTTTAATTTCATCCACAAACAGCCTCTAATTTACTTTATTATCAACATGTCTTTATGCTGATTGATGCTTAACAGAAAATCAGTCCTGAAACTGCAGGAGGGGAACAAATACTCTCACTACTGATTTTTTCTTTTTCCAGCAGAGAATCTCATTTTAAGATACACACTGGAGCACACACAGCAGTCTGATCCCCCCTCGTCCTCCCTCCTTGTTAAACATTTAGCTGAGCTAGCAGACACAGCAGGGGGGACACGCCCCAGTCGAAGCCCAGGAGAGCTCATCGTCTGTGGGCTTGAGAGGCCACAGAGCCCCTTGTCTGCTCCTGAAGCTCCCGCTGCTACAACAATACACCAGGGCCAGTGTGTGTGCAAAGAGACAGGCAAAGACAAATAAGATATAAACAGGAAGGGACAAAGAGACAGAGACAGATGAGAGCAGAGATGGAGACGAAGCAGCAGCCTGCAGATCAAAAAAACAGCAACAGAAAAGAAAAAGAGCATCCATTTCCTCTAGAAAGATAAATATATAGAAGTGGACCAAACAGAGCAGGTTTGATCATCAGGACTGGAGAAATACGAGGTGTAGAGATGAGGAGTCTCGCCAGTCAAACACCATGTCGTCATGGTAATGAAACCCTCCAGCCCAGACTTCAAATGTATATTTTTACATATTTTACGGAGCACGCTGCACGAATACACATGTATGTATATAAATGGATATGTGCAAATCCCACTGTATGCACACAGAATCTGTTTCGAGTTTAAATAATCACACGTTCACACTGTAACACACACGTCCCAACCACACCCGTGATAATTAAGTTCTTTGAAGATGTCACCTCAGGAGAGTCCCCGCTCTTCATCCTTACTGCTGTTTTATATTCTCTCATTATTTTTTATTCTTATTTCGGAGAGATGAGACTTCTGTTAACAAATCCCTGCATACATGTATTATGGTAAAAATGTTGATGTTTTCTCCAACAGAACAATGAAATCTCCTTTATTCATATGATCAAGAGTAACGAGAGCTACCAAGGTTTTTCTTATGAAATACTGCTTTGAATTGCAGCAATTCAGGCCAAGTGTGGAAGTTTTCCTGCAATTTTTGGTTATTGAAATCAATATATTAGCCATGTTGGGTGCAAAGAACCTTGTTATGCACCAATCCAACTCTTTGAGCTTAAATAACAACCTGTTGGACTTTAGCCTACGCTGTTAAGTATACTCTGCAGTCCCTGTAGTCCAAGGAGCCCTGTCCGCTTTGCAGTGCTGGCCAACTTACAAAATTGAGAGAGGTAGAGTTTTAACTGAAGGACGAGTCTGAAACTACCTGTTTGCTGGAGCAGCTGGAATTAAAGAGCTGTGGAGTTTAACAGCCATTGGATATTGTCATCACTCAAACTGCTGTTAAAACCACCCCTGATTTATTGAGCAGTGGTTTTCAAAAATAAAAAATAGCTCACAATAAGCATGATTGAGATGGCATGACTGTTTATCAAGCGTTAACATGGTTGTGGATTAACAATTAAGGCATCTCCTTTTGTCATATTTAGTTTTCCAAATACTGAGCACTAGGGCTGACAGATTTATCGTTTTCGGATTGAAATTGCAATTTCAGACAATGCAATCATGTGATGGCCAAAGCTGCAATTTTTTGTAGCGCTCCTGACTGACCCAGGATCTGTTTTGTCAACTATTCTGCACATACTATTTTACAAATTTGCCGGCAATATGCATATACTGAAGTACTGGTAAGCAGGTCAACAATACAAAGTCTCTGTTTAGGAGTAGAAGTTGGAGTACCCTTTAAATAATAATAACAGCTTATT
Organism: Cetoscarus ocellatus; assembly: GCA_037902135.1. Classification (NCBI taxonomy): domain Eukaryota; kingdom Metazoa; phylum Chordata; class Actinopteri; order Labriformes; family Labridae; genus Cetoscarus; species Cetoscarus ocellatus. The sequence goes on along the minus strand of JBAMNC010000189.1, from coordinate 1,392,621 downwards.
TATTATCAATATTAGATGATGAATAATGTGTTATGTTCTTTTGATTATTGATTTCCTGACTGTTGTCTATATTGTAAACATAGTGAATAGTGCGCTGGAGCTTGGTTTTAAGAAAATCATAAATTGAATTGTAATCTGCCAGAAAAATGGCAATTAGATCTTTTCCGTAAATCGTTCAGCCCCACTAAGCACCATGGGAAAGAGTTCTTCTTATCACCTGATCCTGATCCTGAATAGGGGGTCCAAGGGTTGTTGTTAGATTATTTTTTGTTGTATTTTGGTCTTAGACAATGTCCAAACCTTTTAGAAAATTATTTTGCGACACCAATTAGATCCTTAAAGCTCATTTGATGAACAAAAAGCTGTTTTACCCCATAATGTACATTACTGCAAAAGAAAGTTTTAAAAACCACCTGTTCACCACAGCTAACAACCTTTTCTAAATGTCTCACTTCCCAAAACTCTCATCACTTGTTCTGCTGATTTATTCTGTGTTGTGTATTTTTTTTTTTTTGCACAGTTATGTCGAGGTGTTGTGACAGCCTGGCTTTGTTCCTTTTCTCAGTACATATAGCACTTTAGACTGACAGAGGCATGTCCACCTCCACAGACAGGTGGAGATAAACCCTGACCAGCTAACTGCTGCTGAACCTTTTTCTGGTTGACCTTGCTCCTTAGTTAGAAAGAGGCTGTTGTCAAAAAAAAAACAAAAACAAAAAAAAAACAGAAATAAGAACAACATCAGACTCTTTAAATTTCACACACACTCTCCGCTTTTCTTTTGATACAAATGTATAATGCTTGAACTCAGCATGACCTCTGCTATGGTTAGCATTTTGTCTGTGCAGGAACTATGAAGTGAAAACAGAACAGCTCGTCCATTTTGGTCCCATTGAGATTTACATGTAAGGTTAAACCTTTGTTATAAAAAAAAAGCAAATGCAAAGTGTAAATCTGCAGCCTGGACGCAGAAGTACCAGAAGTTGCATACATACCCCATGTTAAAACACTCATTTCAGTGAAGTGGAAGTAAAAGTTAGTTTCATACAGTGTCTTCAACATGACTGCTGCTGCAGACTGACATCAATCAGACTTTGTACAATGTTATTCTACAGTCTACGCTGAAAACATGCAATCCTGTACTGCTTGGGGTGAAGATAGTCAAGAGGGTTTTGTCCTCATCCAATGTGCTGATGCTCTTGCCTCATACAAGCTACACAGATTCCTGTCTGCAGCCTCTTTCCTGCACGTCATCCCCGCTCTCTTGCATGTGTCCAACTCTACCCACTGTTTCTTCACAACCAGTAAAGACAGAGGCCAAAATGTTCTTAAATAAATTGAAAAAGAAACCACACCATCTGGGTTCTTTGAGAAACTACACTTTGTTAATGTTTGTCCTTGTTTACATGTAATTTTAATCAAACTAACACAATAATTACACTTTTTAACTCTCATACAGGAGCAACTACCATGAACTCACAAACACACACTGCAGGACTATGAATTATGAAATACATTATAAAGCAAAGCGTGCACTAGCACAACGCTAAAGTGTCTTCTGTCAGGTGGTGATCAGTGTGTGTGTGTGTGTGCGTGGTAGAGAGACAGATGGTTATTTAGAGGAGGAGGATGTGGCCGAACTTCAAATAAAGGAGTGACGCAGGAGAGAGGAAAGGAAAGCCTGGAGGAAAGGAAAGAAAAGGAAAGGAGAGCAGAGTACGGTGGTTTTATTCTGCATGGATGAAGAAGGGGATGATCCTGGTTGGGACAGGACAACAGGCAGAGAGAATGAGAGAGAGAGTGAGAGCACTGAAGAGGGGATAAATAAAGCCAAGAAAAGCGAGAAGGAGAGTTAGCGGGTGAGGATGAGGGAGAGAGCGTGACTGAACAACAGACTGTAACTTAGCAGGGGACAAGAACACACCCACACACACATAACTGTAGATCAGTGGGAGTTGTTTGGTGCCTTGCTCGAGGGCATATCAGCAGCAGAACAAAGTGCGGTCAGATGTCAGATTACCTCTCATGTTACCCATAATCCTTTGTGTTCCAGGCTCTGATTACACCCTGGATGAACACGAGCATATCTGTTTGAAGAAATCTCAGTTTTTCAGGTTTGGTGCTGGAATCAGTTTTCTTCTATTAGCAGGTCTGTGATCAGTTTTAAAGCTGAAACAAGTCACAGATCCGGAGTTATATTCCCACAGTGGCCATGTTTCTGTGTCATCACACTTGAGATGGGAAACTCAAAAGTTGTTATTATGTCCAGGCTGTTTGTTAGATAAATATTTCCTTTCTGATTGTTTATGTGTGATTATGTCTTGATTAAAAAGCAATTTCAGAGAAAACATGTTCAACACACTATCAGGTACTTTCAGAGTGCAGCTGACTTTAGCACTGAGACACCTGTGATGCATTTCTACCAGGAGATGCATGACTCTTACTCATTACCTCCACCAAGGAGGTTATGTATTTGCAGGCATTTGTTGGACTGTACACAGGATAACGCAAAAAGTTCTGAACATTTTTTATGAAAGTTTCAGGGACTGTTGGTAATGGCACAATGAAGTAGTGATTAGATTTTAATGGTGATCCAAATCCAGATGTAGATCCAGGAATTTTCTAAAGAATCTGTTAACATTGCAAGACAGGGTAGTTTCCCCACATTTTCCCTAATTACTCAATAAGTTCTCAATGGATTTTCATGAGATTTTCAGGAAATGTTGGTCATGGCACAAGAAAGATGTGATAAGCTTTTGGTGAACCCGGACATGGATCCAGGATTATTTTAAAGGATTTCTTTACAGCCGCCCCGACAGCGTGGGAAATAACTTGGCAGACATTTGTGCTCTTGGAGCACTTAATTAACTATGAATTTCAAGCAACATTATCGTCCAAAAGTTGTCTGCAAATATTCAATTAAATATCCAGTCCAAATAACCAACCCTTCTTTAATGTTCAAAATGACAGTATCAAAAGCATAGATGCTAATGAAAGCATGCGTTTCAAAATCAGGGAGTAATCATGTTTAATAATCAGGATCTCAATATCTATTAAAATAATCATGATTATGATTTTTGCCATAATCGAGCAGCACAAACTCATCAAACATCTAACCGCTGAATTATCACAGAGAACGGTCAATCGGAGCTTCACAAGCCGGTTGTTGAATGCGGGACTCAAACCTCTCCCAGTGTTGACTTTGCTGGGCTGTATGGCTATCTAAATTCCCCTGTTTTTACTTTTTATGGTATTTTGTCTCACTGCTCACAATGGTCTCGGGAACAAAACTTGTCTCCTTACTGTGGCAAGAAGCTACAGCCTGAGTCCACACTATCACCTCTATGTCCTCCATTGTTTAGTTTGGACGCCACAGCATTCTTGTGCAGCCATGCTGACAACCACGCCTACACTGAGGAAATACCATCAAAGATTATACTGTAATAAAAGTGCCTCAGACCAAGACCGAGCTGAAGTGCTACCACATGTGGAAATGCAACATAAGCAAACTTTCATTTCTGAAAATCAACAAATATGATAGAAAAGGTGTCAAGAATGTTAGTCCATTGTTAACCAATGTATTTAAGGTGGAGATCGGACTTAAATAGAGGCAACAAACATTCACAGAAGTTCAGTATCAAATGACAGAGACACAATTTTCACTCACGTTGCCTCCTTTCATTCACTCAGTGACACACACACCATGTTAACAGCAAGCTGTCTGTTTGTCTGTCACATTGATTATGCAGGTTACTGTGAGCAAGACACCCCGTCATAGAAGAACACACACACATACACACACCATGCTCCATGGTGCCATCTGTCCGGCCCCGCCTCAGTCGTCATGGGCCAACTGGGGCCACCTTGTATGTGTGGGTGTATGGGTGTGTGCGTGTGTGTTGCATGGATCTGTGCTGGTTAAATAAACAGACATAATCAATTTGTTTCAGTACCTGGCTGCTGAGATCAGTGCAGTGAGCTCAGTCTATTTCTGAGGCACTGAATGTAAAAACTCAGTCGTTAAAATGATCTCACAAGTCACGTCTGAACATTTTTGCTGCGTCACTGTGAGCAGCATGACTCAGGAACATGAGACACAAGAACTGTGACTAAAAGAGAGATTTTTGTCAGGTTTGTATTTGCTGCTTTGATCTGGTTTCAATGAAAATAAAAGTCTGCCTAAATTTTGGGATCAGGAGCAGACTTCTCTTCTGTTTAGTAGGGAAGCATATCAACCACAATGAGTTCATAAATTTCAGCATATCAGTCATCAAAACCCAATAATGTGCATCCCTTAAAATGAATAAAAAAATCGCATCATTTAGATTCACCACCAGAGTCACCAGCTTTTATCAGCATTGAAGAATATCTCAGTCGTGACCACTATGGCAGACAGAGTATCAGACCTACATTTGCATCCCTTCAGGGCAGGAATCACCAATAAACTGTAGTTGTCTGAGCTTTAAACGTAGTGGGAAAGACCCTTGTTCAGAACTACAGCTATGACACAATCTGAGGCGAGGAGACCAAGCTCAGTGATGCTGAAACATCTGAATTCAGGCTGGAGGGGAAAAAGACCAAAAGAGGATCTGCTGCTGGCTCCAAAAGTTAAAAAATGACGCCCGAGCTTCACTGCTCACATCATGATCCAAAGGGTCCTCTCTGTCATACTGAATCACTGACTACGTTATTTTAACTCACTTCATGAACATTTTTGATTCCACACATACAAGTGACACATATTTGACTTTTACAAGAGAATAAATATAGAGAAATCCTCGAAGAAAAAAACTGGAGAAAATATAGTTAAAATAATAGACATTTTCTCTCTGGGATAAATATGACGTCAAGAAGAAATACAGTTTTATAAGCCTTCCTGCCATATGCAATTCATATCTAGGCTTGAAAATCCATACATTAATAACTTATTTTTAAATTTATAGTCTAAGTATTTGGGAGATTTAATATTGAAGCCATAAAACCATTATCTGTAGCTATCTGAAACGAAACATTTCTCTTGAATTTTAAATAAGTCAAGCTTTTTAATATCTAAATGTGCAACATTCCCTCAAGAGCAGAGTTCTGTTTCCCTGCATGAAAAGGCTGTAAGATTTACACACACTATGACAGAGCATTGCTTGTTTGCATAAGATATATTTATTGTTAAATGTTATAGCATTTAAAGATGCACTAACTGCAAAAGCTCTTCTGCCATAATGATCAAATAGCATTTACTGTACTGTCCTACTCATAGCTGTTGCTCCATGGAATGGCCTATGATGCCACTTTATTCATTGAAAATGTATTAACGTCCTGTTTATATTAATTTACATATTAATATATGATAAACACATTTGATTGGCAGTTGTCACTGGGGCTAACCATGTCCCTACAACATCTTTATTTGTTAATTCTTTACAGACTGGAAACTTTTAATGTGTCAAGAGCGTGCCAAAAGATTCATGCGGTGTTGAAGGAATTGCCGCCCACTTTATTCAGCCTGTCTCATTGAATCCATCAGAACTCTGGAGCAGAATCCAGCTCGTGCCTGTTTCCCTTTCCTCGTCCTGTCTGTGTAATAAACCAGAAAGTATTCAGAGTGACAGTCCAGAAAAATGACACACTTCCTGTCTGAATCCAAATACCCAGGGTCACTTCAGACTTATTTCTTTGGGTGAAAAATCTTTTCAAAAATATTCTCACCTAACACAAACAAAGCATAATACTGTGCAGTGAGAGTTTCATAGTTGTTTGCTATTGAAATATTTTTGGCACAGGACAGGAGGTTAGAAGTAGAATAAGTCCATTGAAAACTTATATCATCTGCACACCATCTAAATATCACAGACTCGTTGGCATTGTCAAAAATGACCAAATATGAAGAGCCTTGGACTTCTATTTCAACAGCCCTGGTATTAAGACTGGTATTAATAGTGCTTAATTCAATAGGTGTCTGCATGTGTTGAGGCTACACTTTCAAATTAATGTGGATTATGGGTTTGTAATTTAAGAAACCAAGAGGTGTTCATGAGATGGTTTCCAAAACACAATGAAAAAATTTAAATGATTTCAGATGTCATATTTTACCCATTATTTCAAAAATACATTCATTGAACTATCCAGCTATCCATTATCTGTACTGCTTATACTGTTTGGGGTCACAGGGGGCTGCAGCCTATTCCAGCTGACATTGGGTGAAAGGCAGGGTAAACCCCAGACTGTAGCCAATCACAAGGCTACATAGAGAAATGGACAGCCATTCACAGTCACTCTCATACCCAAGGGCAATTTAGTGTCATCAATGAACCTTATGAGCATGTTTTTGGTCTGTGGGAGGAAGCCGGAGTGCCAAGAGAGAAGCCACGCATGCACAGGGGTAACACGCAAACCCCACACAGAAAGTCCCTGACTGACCCGGGGATCGGACCGGTGACCATCTTGCTGTGAGACACGTGCACTACTTGCCGCACCATTGTGGTGCACTTCATAGAATTAGCTTGATATACATTTTTTGTTGATATGTGGATAAAGGCAACAGATCTTTATTAGTCCAGTGGATGAGCTGTTTCCAGCAATAATTTAATAAATAACACGGTTTACATTCAGTCCACAGAGTTCAGCCTGACTCAGACACTTAAGGCTAAGACTGTGAGTGTATGTGTGTGTTCACTCCAAAACAGAGGAGTCCTGCAGGGTGCAAACAACAAGAATAAACACAAACAACAACAACATAGACCCTGGAGGGACTCGAAACAAACAAACAGAATCCAACGCACACACAGACCTACACATCTCTACGTAATCAATGCAGACATGGATTACAAGCTGCCGTTAAGACCCCCCGCTGAGAGACCTCATGTTCCTCTCTGCTGTGCCCTTTAACACCCCCCACCACCACCACCACCACCACCACCTCCCACACACACGTCTACAGGTGTGTACTCATTCACATGTACAAAGCCCTGAAAACTGTCCTGAATTCGCCCCTGTGGGGTGCATGTGTGAGCACAGCCAGCAAGTTTTATCTAACCCTGAAGTACTCCTACACCCACCCCTCCACTTTCCTGACAGGTAAACTGAAGAAAACTTCCTGAGTGGTATAGAAGTGTGGGTTAAAAAATAAACTGAAAAAGCTCAATTAAAAAAAACTTAAATGGCTGATTGACTAACCCTGTGACTGTGTGTGTCTACAGTACAGTAATTATAAAGGCCTGAATCAGTGGCTGTCATTGGTCCGTGCTGACTCACTGTCTGTGACTGACTGACCTGATTGGTTTTACAGAAAGCAGAGAACCTGGAAAATATCTGGACTTCAGGAAAAAAGGAGAGAAAATACATATTTTGTAAGAGAAGAGGAGAGAAAAACCATACTGGTGAGTACAAGTAAGACAGAAGTGTTTTTAAGGGTTAAAAAAGGAAATTTGAGGAAGTTTGGTCAGGTTTGCTCTGATGTCAGTAGGGGTTTTTAGGTTTGTCCAGTCCAATCACATCCATGCTGATTTCTTGAATATGTAGTTGATACACTGCCATAGCTGTTGAGTTTTGATTCTGACACCAAACTGCCAAAAAACTTAATGCTATTACAAGGGCATATGTGCAAATGACTATTATCCAATAATAACTGATATCTATGTGAAAAGTCAAGGTGAAAATCTTCAAACACAAAAAAGTCCATCCTTGTGATCAATCAATCAATTCATCAATCTTTATTTGTAGAGTGCCAATTCACAGCAAGTGAGCAAGCTGAAGCCATACCCTTCATTTCATAGATACACATATATGCATATATACAAATACATATCTATAATAAATATATTTGTATATACTCATACATACATCCAGAGATATAGCCATCCAGACAGAGACAAAGGGACTAACAATTAGAATCTAATTAATTTATCTAAGTTTTTGCAGATACTGTGATAAATAACATATCATATTGTATAGTTTGATTGAATCCTTAAATCCTCTGATGATGTTAAAAGATAAATGAACACTAACATGTGAACCAACAAACACAGAAATCCAGCCATAATCATAAATACACACAACATCCTGTCCTGCACTATGACTCAGACCAACATGATCACATAAAGAAGCAGTTAAGGAATCATAATGTAAGTCATAAAGATGGCGGATGCTCCTACAGCACAGACACATACAGATACTGCAGTGCACATAAATCAGCTGTGGCGTCAAGCAGATCTCGGCCCAGCGGAAACACTTCTACAGTCAGTTTAATGCAAAGCCTACTGCCTGATGTGCGTTTGTGTTTCTTTACACTTCATACAGGCCTGAGGGTGTAAAGTACAGTACATCTCACTGTACAGCTGGATTAAAATGTTGTCACTCCTACAAAGAGAAAACACTGTCACACCATCAGCAGTCTGAGCCTTACAGACTCCTGTTTACTGTGAATTACACTCAGATAATTCAGTTTGTTAAACATTAGAACTGTTGTTAAGGGTTTTATTCATAACTGAAAGTAGGAACACTTATTTCACTTCGCTTTCTTGTAACCCTTAAGAGTTAAAATAAAAAATACATAAACGTTTCACAGAATTACATTCTGAGTTCCTATACCAATTAGAAAAAGCACTTACACTTTTTATTAGAATGATATAGGACAGTTCTCTTAAACTGATAAGGGGCGATGCATAGACTGTACTAAAATTCTAACTCAGTGGCATGAGTCTCTAGTTTCTGAGGTGGCATTCTGCAGCCAAATGCTGGGGGTAGCCTTAGCTTGGATATCTAAATATCCTAAATATTAAAAAAATTACAATAAAAATGATTTTGCAGGAAATGGGCCTTTAACTGATGATTCTTAATTACCCTGTAAGAGTGCAAGAATGGATGTTGCTATATGTTAGCCATGTGATTTACTGGTGAATAGTCTATCGTCAATATCAGTTGAGACAGGCTCCAGCGCCCCATGACTCTGATATAGATACAAAGTAAAGATAACGATTGGATGTAGTTTTGGACATAATTTGTTATTTTTTTTCCTTATACCTGTGCTAAATTGATACTAGTCTTCCTGAAATTATACTTTTGAGGAAAAAAGAACGCCAAAGATGTTTTCTCTTGCCTTGGCTGGTGTGATGGTGCTTCTTTTACTTGTAATATTTATATCTTTAGCTGAAGGAAAATACTGTGCAGTTAACTGAGCAGAGAAGACAGAGAAGGTTTGGTATGTTTGACTCTGTCATTCAGAGAATAGTACAATACACATAACCCAAATGTGTGCTGGGACCAGTGTGAACCAGTTCTGTATGTTTTGTACAGATATATGCACAGATGGATGATTTACTGGTTAGATTTGTTTTTAAAAAACAGCCAGCACCAGATTTCAAAGTTGGTTTAACTAATCCTTTATATTTTCAATCAAAAAAGGCACACAATTCCTGTCAAATGTTTGGTCTAAACTGTTAAACAGCTGCCTGCCACAAGCAATGACTGTAGATCAGCTAAATGGCTGCTGCCTCACTGCCAATTCCCCTAAAACCCAACTGTAAAAAAAAAAAAATGGCCTTGAATTAACGTTATGGATTGAGTGATTTCATCAGCAGTGTCTAGTACAAACAGTGAGGTTTTGATCCAGAACATCAGATTAAGTTGTTGCTGTCTGATATGTTTTGGGATACATTCACAAACAAGCACTCGACCACATTTGGCTCAAAAACATGGACTTTAAACTAGGAGGAGTGCTTAAGGCCAGAGGTGCCTGTAATACCATCATTAATAAACCCAACTCCACTCTGCAAACCAATTTTATACTGTTTATCAGCTGATTCTGTGATAAATAAAGATTGTTGTTTTTTTTTTTTACATTTTCAGAGGACTTTATTAACGTTAGAGTAGTCGGATGTGTTGGTACCAGTACCACATCAGAATACTTAAAATAAAATGTTAATAATAATAAAAATCCAAAAGTCTTTGCCGTAAATGCAGCATCAGAGTGTTCTCTCTCATTTTTGTCTCTTTCAGCGGGTATGTGAATGTTTGGTTGGTCATTGTCAACATTCAAGGACCCTGAATCAGTCAAAACCTTAGCAGATTGCAAATAATGTGAGTCAGCAGAACATTTCAGCCTTTATACCTTTTAAAGGGCTGTCCAATAGGTCTCATGGTTTGGTTTACCAAATTTCCAGTTTACTCTGCAAGCCCTTGAACACAACAAGGGGAGCTTCTTCTCAAATTAGCATTACTACACCTGATAGAAATGACAAGTCTTTAGTAAAGTTCTCAAAAATTTAAGAAGAATGACGAATGACTGGAAAGAGATGGAAAATGGACAGTTTAAGCAGAAGAAAATGCTTTCCTTCAAACAAATACTTCAAAAACATACATAAATGTTAAACTCAGCTGAACCTGCAGTCTCTCTCTCCTCTTTATGCTTTTCTTCTTTGTCTCTCTCTCTTCACGTCACCCCTCACTCCTGTTAATCGGTCTGGAAAGGTTCTGCCCACAGCTATTTATCATGTGAATGTGTGAGCGGGAGAAGTAAGAAATCACAAAGAGGATTTTAAAAAAATCTGGATGCAATGAGGACCAAAGAGAAGAATTCGTCCAGTCCGAGTGAACAATGAACCACTTACATAAAAAAGACCAGACAAATGAGACAAAAAAGAGAAAGCAAAACAGAGTAAGTGGAGCAGCAGGAGCGAGAGACACAGTGAAAGAGCACAAAGTATGAGGAGAGAGAGACGCTGACAGAAAGAGAGTGAAGGGGGCGAGTGGGGGACGGAGGAGAATACAGAGCGAGGGATCAAAAGAAAAGAGAGAAAGCTGAGGAGCAACAAGAGTCCAGAGGAATTTACACTAAACCATTTCTCACTGGAAACATCCCCAGTTCACAGGGAGTCTCTCTCCCTGCTCCGAGGACTCGACTGGACCATGTCTGAATAGAAAAATTCAAACAGTTCATTTAATAAGCCGTTTCTTCACTCATTGAATAAAAGATCAAACAAAAACTTCAGTTCTAGTTTTACCATCTTAGTTTTGATTTGAGTAAATACAAGCATACTGTTGCTCAGTAGATGAAGAAGTTCACATCTCATCTTGTCCTTGTAAAACAAAATGTTTGACTTTCAACTTTTGACAATGGATGGCTGCAGACAGTTGGATAAATGGTTAACTTCAGAGGCCAGAAGGCCGTATGTTTCAAATTTGAGGATAGTGTTCAACAAGACCTTTAAAATTTGCTTTAAAATATATATTTTTAAAAAAGACTGTTCAGCTTGTAAAATCTAATATAGCAATGTTTAATGTTTTGACTATGCACAATATAGGATTATTGCAGATACCCAGTATGACATATTTTCAATCATAGTAACAATCTATTTGTGCCAGAAACAGATGTGAAGCTAGAAAAACAATATTTTATTTGTAAACAAATGATGCCTGATTTATAAAAGTGGAAATTTAGGTACATTATGGTACATTTGGACATTCTGCCAACATTACAGTCAATATGAGGGATATATATATATGGCCAGTTTGTGCAGCCAAAATATTGGCAAAAGTTTTCATACCCCCTAATACTGATAATTACCTTTTCAGCAAATTATCTGTAAATACTGACACTGGTCCGATAATACTGTACATTCCTTGTTTTTACCTAAACTGTTACTGCTTCATTTAAACGAGCTTAACACAGAAATTAAGCCTCAAAGCTTTTTTTCCAATGCAATGTGCAGTAACTTACCAGTCACTGAATATGATCAAGTCGTATTTTCAATTTTTCAAATTCAATAAACAGATACGTAAATTCTATATCGGAGAGATTTACAGGAACAACGATAGCCAATATGATTTACAAACTCATTGCCAAAAAAACAAACAAAAAAACCCCCCAAAAAAACCCAGAAATGTTCAAAGAAATGATGTATCATGTTCAGTGCTTTTGGTCTATGTGCATGGTATGGATGTGAAAACCCCATTCAAATCTTTCACTAGAATCCTACTTTCTTTCACACTTTTCATTATATTATTGAAATTGACTTGAGGGCTGCATTGAATGATGTGGGGGGGATGCGTGTGGCCCCAGGCTGTCAGTTGCCCATCCCTGACATAAAATGTATCTGTGAACATTACAAGAATCACACAGTATCTGGCAGTAACTATTTAATCCCAGTTATCTCATTTTTGTGATCACAGGACAAAATTATTGACAAAATAGAAATCTGATTAATTTTCCAGCTCTAGGTTTACATCAGGGTGTGGTTTCCTTGTGGTTCTTTGTAATTATGAAACCGTCCTCTCCGAGATTATGGAAGCGAAACATTTTGGAAACACCCTCTTGACAAAATGAGTAATTCTGGCTCCAAATAGAAAGTAATGATGTGCAAAATGACAAACCAAAGGCTCCATTTCTAAACTTCTATCATTCTGTACTGACCATAAGAAAAACTGGTTTGGAATTACAAAACAAAGGAGGAAATCCCCGTCTCCTTTTGTAGGCCTACAGTTGTACATTAAATACTGGAAGAACGTGGCAATATTCCCAACACACACCCTCAGGCATTCAGAGCCTGCACACACAACAATGCAGTCCATTAAAAATGCATAGAGAACCATTCGAGTCTCGATGCTCATGAGCGCAGTAAACCCCACCCTGACACACACATGCACACATGCACACACTCACACTCACAGGTGTGCTGGGGTGGGTACAGCGATGGGGGTGGGGTCTGTCTGCATCCCTGATCTACCAGCTGTCAGACTCTTTCCTCGGCCCAGCCCCATCACCATGGTAACCCCATAAATAATGGAGGCTGCAGCGCATGCTGGGAACCATCAGGCCGAAAAGGAGCAGAATCCCATTACAGTGGACTTACATAATGTGAGACCCTCTGGTTTCCCTCAGTGAGCCACAACACTGATGTGTCTTTAGTATGACAGATGATCTGATGAGGAACAAGTCTGCGGGCTAAAGTACACAGAGCAAAGACAAATACTGCTGCAAGAAATGACTGAAAACAAGCCCATGTTCAACCAAAATACTACAGATCCTCCAAATAATGATGAACTGGTTTGTGATTTGGCCTTTTTAAGCCTTAACTGGCTGCAGATGTCTAAAAATGAAATAAAACTGACATAAGAAAGTACAAAGACTCTCAGAAGATGCTAATGATTGTATAAAAGGAGCAAACTAATATAAAGCTTGTTTTCAGTAGATTCAAACATTTTCTTAAATCACACTCTTTAAAAAAATGTTTTCCTGTTACATTTGGTTAAAAGCTACAGGGGGAGAGGACCTAATTTGGTCATCATATTCTCGGATGCACATATAATCATCAAAAAAATAATAATGTAATCTTATCAGGAGATACTAAAGGATGATTGGGGCGATAAATGCAAAAGCTAAGAGCTAAAATTATCCTCTAATTGGCTCAGATTTGAAGTGATTATGCAAATATTTGGATTAAAAGTTGATCTTATATAACTGAAATTCTGGGCATGTTTCCATGGAAGAAAATGGTACTGGATGAAAATGGCTGCTTGGATAAAATAAGCCATCCTATGATGTCCGCATGCAAACCCTCCAACAGTAGCTTTGGACTGCAACTGTCAATGCAATAAACCTTATGGAGCAACTGACCTTTACTGGAGTCCGAACAATGGCAAAAAATGCAAGAAAATCAGCCCTGAAATCCCCCAGTCCTGTGCAAGGACTGTGCAGCATATTTCAATTTATGTCTGTGCAGGTTCTCATTCATCAAGGTCATGGTTATCCAAATCTTCATTAAAAGGCAACTGCTAGAGGTTCTTAAAACATTCAAGAACCTCTAGCAAGTCCAGCTGCCCTTTGAACAAAGAATTTCAATTTATATATACTCTCTTGCTCAGTTTGGGTCATGTCTACATTTTAAGGGCATTGCTCATAATTTCTATATTTTCAAATAAAATTGTATTGGCCAGAGCTAAAAGAGTGCCTCTGAGCACAGAGCCAGCAGGACAGTCAGACTCACATTTTAAAGCCGCTGAACTCACCTGTTTTTGTTGTGTCTTAGTAGGTCCAATGACAGCAGACAGACAGACAGCTTCACCTGCAGCCTGCACACAAACAGAGCGACACATATTTAAAGCCTGTTCCTCACTCAGTTAAATAAATGGAAGCAAAATAAACCAAAATTATTACATCATTTAAGATAAATATTTACACTCATGGCTTCAAAAAAGGAGGCAGGGACAAATCTTTCCATTAGCTCAATGTTGTCTGGAATATGCAGGTGCCCAAGAACATGAGGTGTGAGCCACCCAACTGGACCTGATGTCAAAGCCAAATGGCACAAGGGCGCGTTAATCAATATGATGCATGTTGGAGCTGTTGCTTGTGCATTGTAGTGGCAGATGAATAATTGAAGCAAGGGAAGAGAAATTAGGTGAAATACGCCTGTTGTAACCATCATGACAGCTGGTTTTGCATGTCCAGCATCAGGTGGATCAGTCTGTAACAGCTTCAAGCACAATCACTTGAGCTTGGACTGAAAAAATAATAACATGCATGCATCCCTTCAGGAGCAAGAGGAAGGAGCTACATGCATGATAACTGTGGGCAGCATGTGTGAGCCTGTAAACAATGGAATCTTGTGAAGAGATTAACATTTGCCCTTGTCATGATGCATCTGCGCAAGAGCACCGCAACACAGCTACAGCATCGTTACACCTCGAGTCATTCGCATTAATTCCATGTGGACGTTGGATCTGTGCCAACTGATGGTGGGATTTGGCTTTTGGTTTGCACAAGTAACACACACTTGCAGCACTTTTGTCCCCCATTGAGTCTGTGTGCTTTGGGGCGGCAGTAGCTCTGTCCAGAAGGACTTGGGTTGAGGCTGGTTCAAGTCCTGACTGAACCATGTTTGGAAGTTGGTTTAGTAGCTGGACAGGTGCCAGCTGACTTAATGGGCACTGCTAATGTGCTCTTGGGCAAGGCACTTAACCCCAAAACTGCTTGGTAGCGCTTCTTCAGGAGCAGCAAGCCATCACTCTGACACCTCTCCATCAATGCATAATCATAGGACCTGATTGTGCATGTACATGTGCATTTCAGCATGTTTCAACAACAGTGTGAAAACGGAATTTCCCCACGAGGGATTGATCAAGTTCTTCTTCTTCTCCTTCTTCTTCTTTTCATTTTCGATTCATGATTTTCTTCAAATCAAGCTTCAGAGCAATATTCACTATGTTTACAGCATAGACAACAGTAAGGAAATCAATGATCAAAAGCACATAACACATTATTCATTATCTAATATTGATGATAAATAACCTGTTTTCATTATTTAAGTGATACTCCAACTTCTACTCACAAACAGAGGCTTTGTGTTGTTGACCTGCTTAACACATCGGTAAATGCAAATTACCTGCAAATTTGTAAAATAGTATGTGTAAAATAGCTGACAACAGCTCCTGGGTCAATCAGGAGTGTTGCATCCCTTTGCAATCACATGACTGCGTTGCCTGAAATTGCAATTTGATCTGAAAACGATAAATATTGCAACCCTACCTCGGAGGTCATTCCATCTCGGCAACATTAAGAGTAGAGGTAACACATCACAACGGCGTAAATATTACAGCTTGAAACAGCAACAGGTCGTCAGATGTAGCTATAACAACAGTTGTATCTCTCTGCAAAAGTGTGCAAACTTGTCTTCAACACAACTCAAGTGAAGACGTGAAATACTTTCTACACTGTTTAAAGTTTCCCCCTATAGTGTAAATTAACAGACCATCATTCACAGAAAATGTGAACGTATGTTGGTCTTTCCTTCTTCCCTCGGCAGATGGGGTCTGCATGCCATCAGATAAACAGCGAGTGCCTAATGAGAGAGGAAGAAGCAGCATGTCAGTGTCATTGAGGGACTCAGACACCGCCGTATAAAGACCGAGAGGAAACACAGAGGGAGGGCAGGAGGTGAGAGTGACGGCCAAACAGCTGTCCACACATTCACAACACACTGTGAGAAAACACACAAACACAGACGTGAGCCAGGGGGTCAGGATCACGTAGCTGCTGAGAACAGCTTATATTAACGATTTCATTAACTACAATACATGCAGCATGTAGCCAGCTGTTTGTGTTATTTTGCTTCACATGTTCACACACACAAACAAATTTATAGTAACTCCAACAGCCAGACAGTTATGCAAATGAGCTTATGGCTTATTGAGGTGTTGCCTTACAACAAGCTAATTCGACATGTTAGCGGCTGTTTCCCCAGTTTCTCTCTCACACAAGCTAACAGAACAAGAGTGACATTTAACACAGCTTTGACCAGAGCTAATCATAGATCCACTCGCTAAGCTTCAGGTAAAGGTGACATTCAGGTCAGACTCCAACACAAATTTAAAACACTGCATGTGTTTAAATGGAGTGGTAAAAGGTCCCTGTTTTTTATTTAATTTTTTATGTTTATGCTTGTGTTTGTGCATGAAAACATCATACCCTGATTTTTTAAAACCAGAATAAGGTCTTACTTCATTTGACTGATTTTACTGCTCAGAGAGCTCTGAGGCAAAACAGGATACTGTGGTGTGTTTATGCCTTACCGTGTTTTCGGACTGCGTCTCACTAAATATGTGCAGCCACAGTCCCAGCAAAGCAAAACAAACTATTTGCAAATGAGAGGGGATTACCTCAAGAGCAAAGGAGAAACTGGGCTCCACCCTTCTGCGGTACAATTAATTAAAACAAATGAGATTTTAGATGAGAGAAAGCACCAAAATGTTGACCTGTTCAAATCTGTGAAAAGGCAACAGGATGTCACAGTGACTGATCTGACAAGTCAGTTTCTGCTGCTACATTCAGATGTAGGGTCAGAGTTTGGCTTAAACATCATGACAGCATGGATCCATCCTGACTTGTATCAACGGGTCAGTCTGCTGTGGTGTAATTATGTGAGGGATATTTTCTTGGCACACTTCGGGCCCCTTAGCAGCAACTTCACTTCAGCACACTACAGCCTACCTGAGTAGTGTTGCTGACCATGCCGATCCCTTTGTCACCACAGTGGATCATCTTCTGAGGGCTGCTTCAAGCAGGATTACACTTCATGTCACATCACAGATCATCTCAAACTGGTTTCCTGAACATGACAATGGGTTCAGTGTAATCCAGTGGCCTCCACAGCCACCAGAACTCAATGCAATAAGTGCACCTTTGAGATGTGGTGGAATGGGAGAATAAGATCTAAGGAGACTAAGATGTTTAGTCACAAAACTGCAGCAACTTTATTATGTTTTAAAATGAATATGGATCCATATCTCTGAGAACTATGCCATGAAGAATTCAGGCAAATTTACGAGCAAGGTGTACCTTATAAAGTGGCCTGTTTTTTTTTGTTTGGTTGACAGTAAATTTATAAGTTGAAGCATTCTGGATCATATATGTATCCGTCCAGTATTACTGCTGTAGTATACAATATATATGGTCAATATACAGTAACCATTAAAAGTTTGATAGTTTGGAAGGTTAATCAAAATAAAAACCTCCTTTATAAAATCACTGCCCCCTGAACACTGACTGAAACAGCTGAAGATTTGCATGTCGTCTTCCAATTAGGGCTGGGAGATTTATCATTTTAAAATCGAAATCGCAATTTTAGACAACGCAATCATGTGATTGCCAAAGTTGTAATTTTTTGCAGCGCTCCAGACTGACCCAGGATCTGTTGTCTCAACTATTTTACACATACTATTTTACAAATTTGTAGGCAATTTGCATTTAAAGAAGTGCTGGCAAGAAGGTCAACAATATAAAAGCCTCTGTTTAGGAGTAGAAGTTGGAGTAGCCCTTAAACAATGATAACAGATTACTTATCATCAATATCAGATGATGAATAATGTGTTATGTGCTTTTGATTATTGATTTCCTTACTGTTGTCTATACTGTAAACATAGTAAATATTGAACTGAAGCTTGATTTGAAGAAAATTGTGAATCAAATTGAAATCACAATATCTGCCAGAAAAATCGCAATTAGATCTTTTCCTAAAATCATTCAGCCCTCATCTAAACCCATTCACAGTTGATATTTTAAACAGTTTAAACTATTACAAACACAAGTCATTTTACTGTACTTTCACATATAGCAAATACATGCAAAACTCTTATAATCTTTCAACAAAACAAGGAGCTCCTGTATATGCATGCAGAGGTTTATTCTTTACAGTCTGACTTTTACTGCAGCATCAGTGTTAGCTGCTCTATCATCAGGACAGATCGGGCAGCTTTATCTTTAAATTAGCTTTGTCTGTTTAAGTCAGAGCTGAAGCATCAACAAGCACAACAACATGAAGATCAGCCTGAAAATCCAACGAGTGGCTCTCTAAACCGGCTTTGTTTCACCTCAGCAGGCTGTCGGTCTTAACGCTGGGCCGAAATACACACAGACTTACAGACGCACAAACAGCAGTACGTCATGCTGCTGTGTGCACTTTGGATAAAAAATGAGAGTAATTGTGTTTTATGGCTGCAGGCCTTATTATTCCTTCATAGCATGATCTTTTCACATTAATGCAGGCTTAGATTTATCCATGAAACTATGTTGGGTTCTACACTGACAACCTAAAAACCTCAAGGCGTTTTAACAGCATCAGTTTGAGTATTAGGTTTATGGAAATGCTGTCACAATCAAACAGAGCTTGGTCCACACATCATGTAGGTACAGGATTATTAAAAAAAAAGCTGCTAAGAAAAGGAGCTAAGCCAGCTAGAGCTGCATGATAAATCAAAAGAAACATACACATACAATCTCATTTATTGAATTATGGCTATTTCATTTGTATTTCCCTATGCATTAAGAATGAGTCAGAGTCCTGCATGTCTATGCTTCAAAATGATGCCAGTGTCTTTATCAGTCACACTCACACAAAGGAAACTCACCTTTTATTTATTAATCACACCACAAAACAACATAAAACTCAATCAACTCTTGCACATTGCTCTCTGCTGTCAGTCACTGTAACCATAATTAACACACACAGGCTAGCACTGGGACATGAAGACAAGCAGGAGAAAAGCAGATAGTAAAGTATGAGCCTTGATTTTCACAGGAAATAATATAACTGAATCTTCCCACAGAAAATATGGTGGTGATGATGATAAATTGGTTTAAAAACACATTCCTGCTTGTGAACATTTTTGGCTTTAAACCTGACAAGGCACAAAGAGCCATAATAAAGTGGTGCGGGATGATGTATTATCGTAGGCCAACCCAGGAGTTGTTCTCTTGACCTTAGACATACTAAAAGCCTATGGTGTCCCGTTTTGGACCATTGCTGATAAAAAGTTCTGGAGCCAACAAAAATTATGAAACCTACACGCTCTGCTTTTCATGATTTTTTAAGCTTAAACAGTGAGAGTAAAAAGTAATTATTGAGCTATTATAGAACTACAAAATGGTGGTTCGACTTTGAAACAACTACAACATTTCCAATGTATAATGTCTTGTTGTGACCTCTGGTTGAAGAATTCCTTCTTAATCCAATGACCAGATCAAGTTGGTTTTCATGGTTGTGGCAATAGAATATGAATTACTGATTATTAAAAATGTTCAGACTGCTTGCTGTTGGGTCCCCTAACATTTCTGTAGCTCTTGTTAGTAGTTTGTTGGCAAACACAGAACAACGGTTTAAGATTCAAAAGCAGACAACATCAGATACATTTTATTATTTCCCATTAAACATTCAAATCCTTTGTGTGTGTGTTCATAATGAACCTTATTTTAGGCATTTATTTGAAAGTGTTATTCTAAATCCCATATAGTGACAGGCTTGGGAACAGAAAGTGCTAAATGTTAACTCACTTCTGCATTATTTGACTCGTTCCTGCACCACTCTAACTGCAAACAATACTAGAAGCCATCTTTGCCACACCACAAGTAGTGCAATATATCTCTGAGTTTAAAAAAGAATAAAAGTCTGTATGATTTTTGCTGCAGTTAAGATATATTCATCAGTCAAGTTTTTGTTTTATGGGAACTTATGCTGCTTTTGTTTCTATTGTTTGTTCTGTATTGGTTTCTTGGCTGCTTTTACTTGTGTGTATGTAAAAGCACTTTGTAGATATTATATAAATGTAACAATCCATCATAAACATTACTGCAAATCCACACACTCACCTGTACACACACAGCTCTCCTCCTCCACCTCTATTGGTAAATTCAATGGAGAGACACAGCAGACTTCTGACTGTTCGCTCCCTCTCTTATGAGTGTGTTTTTACAGGAGACTTTGAATTAATCATCGGTTTTGTTTTTTTAAAAGCTTAAGAAAACAATGATTTTTGAGTGCAATACATTTTTAGAACAAGAATCATGTGAATGAGTAGATCCAAATTCTCTGGATGAAAAATCGTGTCTTCATTGAGCAGAGATCATGCAGCAGTTATCTCTGCACAACTGTGCATTTACACTAAAATAACTAAATAACAGCATTTGAATGGGAGACTGTTTTCAGATTCTAATTTTAGATGTAAAATATCCTACTTAAGGACAGCTGTCATTCATTCATTATTTTTTGTGGGGAAGTGTGCAGATCTTCTATAATAAACAACTTAAGTGGATATCTTTCATCTTCCAAGGCTAACGTTATTTTTGCTTGTTTTACTGTGAAAAAAAATATCAATTTATCTTTAAAGAGGACATTCTTCAATATAAAAAGAAGCAGAGAGTGTTTAAATTTGAGAAACTGTGACTTCTTCATGGAAAAAAAGACTTTTCAGTTGGCTGACAGATGTCTTAGGTAAAAGGCCTGGCCTTTCAAAATACACCTTTATCCTCCTTAGCGTTTAACAAGATGCATTCTTTTGTATTTCAATACTGTAACAAAGCCTGACCCCTTTTTTGATTTTTTCCCAATGACGTAAAGGGAAAAAGGAGACAGAGTGCACGTAGAGGGCAGGCCAACTCAATCCACCGGCCTCCTTTTAAATTTGGAGCGTGTTGGTGAGGGGTGGAGGGGGATGTACACGGCTATCTTCTTTAAAAAATGGAGGTGAAAACACAGCATGAAATATCTCCCTGAGGAAAAGGAAAGAAGAGAGAGCAAGTCAGCAAGTGAGAGAATGAGAGAGATGGATCTCGGGGGTAGAGATTAAGTTTTTTTCCCCCAACCAGACAGTGTTTCCTATTTCTCTTTATTTTTCTTTAGTGAAAGCTTTTGGTCTGAAATATTTGAGTCTCTGTGATGTCAGCCCGGCCATTTGGTTACTGAAGGGGGCTTTGGAAGCCAACGCCCAACTATCTGTGTTGAAAATGCTGTCTGAAAGTTCCTGTAAGTCAGCCTAGAAACTCAGAGGTGGAGCTGAAGAAGGTCTAAAGCCCTCTGACAAACAGCTACAGCCCGTAGACTTGGGATGATATCACCCATGACCCTAATCAAGCATAAGTCACAGTTCCTACGCTCATTGTATTTCTAAATTCAAGACTTTTCAAGACCTTTTTATACTTGATTTGAGAAAAATTAATGGCATTCGCCAAGTCCTGTAGAAAATGTTAATCATCACATCAATGAGAAAATATCCTTAAAGGAATGATAAAAAAACATACCATCAAACATAAACGATTTGACAAAAATAATGGTCCAAGTCAAACGTCATCCAAAATCAGGACCTCTCATAGGTCATATGGTATCCTTTTTTTAATATTTTTTAAGGTCATAAATTTAAAAGTCTGATTCAAAGAGCCGAGCAGCATCATATTCAGGTTAATGTTCATATTCATTTTTAATGACCGCTAGAATCGAGCTCTGTCTGAGACACTCTGTTGGACCCCCTGCCCCTTTAAGGCCCCCTTGCCCACCTGAGCATACTCTGCCCTGATTGATTGACTGATCTAGTCTGTGGTAATTGATCAGCTCAGCGCTGCTCAGGGCCATGTTGTCAAGAGCTCTTCATTCATTCCACTGTCTTGGCTCTGCTGCTCTAAGGAGGTTTTTAGTGGCAACAGTGTCAAACACATGGCATTCCTGATTATTAATAATTTGCTGCTTTGTGAAATGCTTCTGCAAGTTGCTGGTTTTCCACCCACTAAACATTGTGCATTAAGTGTTCTTATGAAAATCAAGAAACAATTTAGACCATTTCTGTCCTCTTGTCTGCCAGGACCTTTGACTTTTTTGTTATTATTTTACCTGACTGCCCCTAGTAAAAGCATGGTGCACAGGATTTGCAAGGCATGCAGAATAAAGTGGAATAAATTGATAAGAGAATTGATAAGCAAAAAGAATAATGATATCAATTCTTTGAGGAAGGTGTTATCAATTCTAAATTAAAATTTGTTTTATATTTCCATCCCTATTCCTCATAGAAATGCTCTATTACAGTAGACATGTTAAGCACACTCAAGGGCATATAAGTCTAAAAAAAGCATAATATGGGCCCTTTAAGATCTTTTAAGACTTTTAAGGACTCACAGGAACCCTGATGACTTGTTTCCCTCTTAAAACCAAAACAGGGGAGTCATTAAGAAACCCTCTGTGGAGTGTGTGCCCACAAAGACATGAGGTGTTTAGACCAAACTTTTTTTTTACCACGCAATGAACTGGGCAGTGATTTTGCTGTGGTTAAAACCCACTGGATGTGACAGCTCCTGAGAGTTTCAGCTCCATCTCATGATGCCATGAAAATTGACAGTCTAGGAGAACTCACAAAAAAAGCTTCTCAAAAGTGACCTGATTTACTGTAAAACTGACAAGTGAAAACTTCAGAATACAAGCATTTCCTGCAAATTAGGGGCAGTCTCACAACAAAAAGGGGACAAATAGGCTTTTACTTTTAAAGAACAAACAGGAAGTGTAACCATACTGTGTTTACCTTGTCTGGGACACATTGTATTGAGGTGGACATACGGACACGGATGCTGTAAGAGGGTCGCCTGTCACTCCCTGTAGTTTTGCCGCAATTCCTGCGTAGCTCGCAATAAAAAAAAAAGACAAGACTTCTGATTCTCTGTGAATAAGATGTTGAGGCAGTCTGAATGCCCTGACTTGATCAAATGAACTCATGAAGGACGACTGACAAGCACAACAGCTGTGAAATTGTGAAACAGCCCTGAATCTACGTTTATTTACCGGTGAGCATGTTTGGCGGCACCACTGCCTGTGTTTAAAGCTGTCATAAAAATGAAGACAGAGCTCTTGTGGATTATGAAGGCTTCATTTGTCAAATCAGTGTTTCCCTTTCTATCCATTTGGTGTGGTGGCCCTGCCCAAGAACAGCAGAGACGAGAATAAAACTAGAAGCAAACATAAGGTGTAAAAAAGAGATTTCCTTGATCTGACAGTGAGAGTCATGAAGGTATATTTATGGGTAACAGCATTATTGTTGCTCCAATGGTTCCGACAGATAGACCAGAGGAGAGAGCAAGGGATGAAGAGGTGAAGAAGAGGAGAAGAAGGAGAGAAAGAACTCACTGACCTCGGAGATAGGAGAGAGAGAGTGAGAGGGAGAGAAAGGATGAGAACACGAGAACACAAGAGGAGGAGAGAGACAGTCGACAGATTCAGCATTTCAATCACTGAATATCTGGAGATGTTTCAGAATCAGGAACAGCTTGGTGGTATCAGTAAATGATATCATGATTCTGGCATTTATAAATACCACACAGTGAGGTCACCACATGGTTGGAGCTGCTCCTCCTCCAGCTAAGAGAAATAACAACTGAAAAATTAAAACTAAACTCAGAACAGGGTCGGGAGAAAATGACTTACCTGATATCATTACATGGATTGCAGAACATCATATATATGCTTATATTTCTGTTTTTAAAGAAATAACAGAACCTGGAATAAACTTGGCTTACATTTTAGTTTGTTTCTGTTGACAACCCAAGATGTAGACAGCTTATCAGTGCACTGTTTGAGGAAAATCACAAATGTGGTACAAAAAAGTAACTGACTATAACAAGCCCTGGTGAGAGATGCTCTGAATCTGAGGTTGTGGGTGCTTCTGAACCCAAAAGCTGATAATGGATAACATGGATATGGGGGGACTAACACTGCAAATACTTTCCTACTTCACGCAGTGACACTTATGAATAAATAAGGGTAATGCAAGCGCAAGTTGATGGGACAAAGAAGTGGCTAAATAAGAAGGCAATAAAAGGACTAGTAACTAACAGACATCACGGGAGTTATTTACATTTTTTGAATCCCCAAAGAAGTAAAAAAGTGAAAGCTCTTCATCCTGTATTGAAAGAAAGTAGGATTTATTCACTTGCCAATACACATCCTTAGTATTACTATTGTGTTTACAGGTCTACATACCTGAGTTGATTATATTTTAAATACTTACTTGTATCTTTTTATTTATTCATTCATTTATTTAGCATGGACATACAGTTACATTGGTGCTGTAGCATTTAATAATAAACATGTCTCAGATGCTTTTAGTATTTATAGCATAATGCTAATATGCAACAGAAGATATATATTAGAATTAGTAAAAGAAAATTAGAAAGAGAATAAGAAATAGGTCCATTTAATTTAGATGAAGACTGCATACTTCAGTCCAAAAAATATCAGTAACGATATCTGCATAAGCAATGAGTTCAGAAATACTGGCATATTGGATATCAGCAACAACCCAATATTGTTCCATCCCCAATTTTATCTTTGCTAAACTCAGTAAAAATTGTATCAAGACATTGTGTAGGAGGATTTATTGTCAGTTTTTAATTTTAAAAGAAGGGCACACAATACTCTGTGCGCTGAACATCTGTTTTGTTACCATGGTATCAAGAAGACATGAATTGTATTTGATTTTTCATGGTATCATAATAACCTGTGTCTGCGTTTGTATGTTAAGTATAAACTGTTAATGGAGGGCTACTGGGTCACATGGGCTGAAACACACTCATGTTCATCCCCCTGCAGACATACAGTGTCCAGCATAAACACTGGGTAATCATGGACACACACTCACACACACTCACTCCGTATCTCTCTTTGGATACAAGGCTGCAGGGTGTGAATGCAAAACCTCAGCTCTGAAATATTTAGCCACACACACTCACCATCACACACTCGTGGTTAAACTGGGTGGACTGTATGACTAAGGTGTGACACATAAACCCTCCTGATGCTGGACCTACTTTCACCTTTATATTACACACACACACAAACAGGAACATTAATGCATGATTTTTTCTCTCTTTTTAGTTTAAAGGTGCGTGAATGTGCTTCTGGTAAAGCATGATTTAAAGAAAATGAGTGTGTGTGTGAAGGTGTGGTTGGTCTAAATGAGTGGGTGGTTCCTCCACCATATGTCTCTGAGCACTGAACACACACACTTACTCACACCTACATGCACACACGCACATACACACACACACGTGACTTCACGTCTAAAGAAGCTGGGACTTAATCTTGTCCATGTTTATGATCAAAAGTCCCTGTATTTTCATGTTCAAGTTTTTGAAGTCTAATGATTTGTCTTCTGAGTCTAAAAGCCTCTTAACTAAAAAAAACCCTCACCCTTATTGACTAAAACAACAGGAAGCGTCACGAGTCAAACAGATGTCTGGTCCTTGTTTGATCCATTCAACAGCTGAGTCCTTGGAGTGTGGATTTTTCTCATTCATAATCCAAAATTCCACCAACCACTCTACATTCAGTCTACATCGGGAGGCAAGTTTAGCAAATTAAGGATGACATGACTAGATCATGGTGGCTCATGTTCATACCCATCTTGTGAACAAGACACCTCAAAGATGCAGTAAGAAATTTTCTTCATAATATGCTCCATTATCTACTGAAATGGACTTCAGAGGCCAAGGTCTTTGGGACTAATTTCCATTTCTTACTTATAAAAGCTTTAAGAATCAAAGTACTACAAAACCACCTCAGCCCTTCTTCATAACTCATCTCTGTGCTTCACTGTCTCCTGCTTTCATACCAAAGGAGTCATTTAACAGCCCTGAGGTTAAGTCCATGAACAAAATCTGAATCTGTTACTTCTTTCAGAGGCTAACCTGACACACCAGGTGGACCATTCAATATATTTTACTAGATCACCTGGGCAACAGCCCACAGAAACTGTCTGGGAATGGGCAGAACCTTTCAAATGCAAACCCAGCAGGTGACTGGACTATTGCTCTGTCAATCACACTCATTGCAGGCCAGTCAGATAATGTAGTGGGCGGGCACTACTGCCAAGGTGTAAAGTAGAAGAAACTCTCACCAAAACGTGTCTGAAGTCAAGGGAAAATATCCTTTCCTTCAAAGAACGCTTTCAATGTTATCATTTGTTCTGCATTTAATAAAGAAGTGTGGTCCAGATCTGATAAAACTGCCACTGAAGCTGTTAGCATCTATGCTAATCTTTCCCACCTCTTCCTGCTTCAAAGGACTCTAAATGGGCCGTGCCACCTTGGTTTGCTCACAGTTGTTGCAAACTGGATCATGGCAAGATGGATCTGTTTGGTTGCAAATATTGAAAAAGGTGGATCCAGCTGCTGCACAAGGTTAGGCCCAGGTGGTAACAATGCCTAGTCATTTTTTAAAAGGTGTCAGCTAAGGATATTTCAATCAGGCTTTTTGCTGAAATTACAGTCACCTTTTACCAGTGTTAATTTTGACAGCACTTTTTAATTTAGTTGTAGTTATAATCTTTTGCCTAAAATATCTTTTAGATTCAGTCATTATTTAGTCATCTAAATTGTTTTAATTTCAGTCTAGTTTAAGTGGATGAAATTCTCATTTTAGTTGATGAAATCTACTGTAAATTTGGACGACTATAATATGAAGTTTAAAGGGTAAGGCATTTTTTATGTTCCTTGAATTTCTGAAGTCATGTTTGATAAAACATGAAACATCTAATAACCCTTTGTTGAATGCTAGTAAAGTCTGAATGTATAAATGAACAGAAACAAATTGAACTTTTGTGTGAAATGCAGTCACCTTTATTTAGGCTACCTGGCAGAGCATCTCAGTTACAATACCAGAATTGACAACAAACAGTGAACCTGCTCTACATGAATATATCAATTCATAAAGAGAGTAGCTCTGATTGGATCGCTCCACAACTTATCCCACCACCACCAAGCTAAGGCAGTTGTGATTGGATGTCCTTCTTAACTCATCCAACCTTTCCACACAACCAAAGTAGCTGTGATTGGATATATTCCTAACTTGTCCCTACTTTCTACATGACCAAATTAGGTCTGATTGGATTAAGTCTCTGTCAGACATTTTAGTCTAGTTTTTATTTGTTGAGAAAAATGTCAGTTAATTCAGTTTTAGCTTTTGTCCATGTGCACTTGATACTATGACGAAAAAAAATGTCAACAAAATTAACACTGCCATTTACTGAGATCAGTTGACAACATTCATGTTCGCTTTAACAACTGCTTGACTGTTTCCTTAACAGAGAAGTACAAAGACCAGTCTGAGCCAACATGTTCCTTGACTTAGTAATGTGACTGCCCAGGGAGTATGTTTCATGCCATACTTAACACTAGTGCTGTTGTGTGACATGTCAAGACTGTTTTACATCAATAACACAGTATGTCGCTGTAAGTCAAACATAACTGCAGCTGTTGTTTGGTTTAAGAAAGAAAGAACAGCAGGCCTTATCTATGACAGCAATTTTTTTAATCTCAATTTAAGAGGGTTCAAAGTTTAAAGTCCATTTATGGCAATAAAATAAGTATCACACACTTAAGACAGACAACAACAAAGTGTCATAATCGGCTTGGACAAATTCAAGTGATGGCAAACATCCATTTGAATAAAACAGAAATGCAATGAAATAGGTTTTGTCTATAACAAACATGCTGATGTTTCCTGATTTGATTTCTTCAACTTAGACAAGACCAGTAAAGTTTCACAGCAAGGACCCTTTTATATAAACATTTTCAAGTTTGTTTTTAAGTTTTGATCAGGTGCTGAAAATACTCCTCTGAGATTTTGGTGCATATTGACATGACAGCATCACACAGTTGCAGCAGTTTGTCTGCTGAGAATCTCCTGTTCAACCACATCCCAAAGGTGCTTCTCTGGATTGAGACCTACAACTGTGAAGGCGATTTTAGCCCTTTGATATGACGAGTTATTCTGCAGATATGTTCACTGTGGTCACAAAGGGGTGGACACAGATGCAACAATACTCTGGTAGGCTGCTGGTTTTAAATGATGATCAATTGGTACAAAAGGGCCCAAAGTGTGCCAAGAGAATATCTCCCATACCATTTAACAACCACCAGCAGCCTGAATCACTGATACAAGGCAGGGTGGATCCATGCTTTCATGATGTTTATGCCGAATTCTGACCCTACTATGTACAACATTTGGGCAACACTTTCTCAATCTTCTCTCATACAATTTTGGTGAGCCTGCATGACTTGTAGCCTCAGTTTGCTGTTCTTAGCTGACAGGAGTTGTATGCTTTTGCTCATCCGCTCAAACTCTGGTTACAACATGGTTATCGGAGTTCCTGTTACCTTTCTATCATCTCAAACTAATATGGTCATTCTCCTCTGACCTCTGGCATCAACAAGACATTTACATTTAGAGAACTGACGCCTACTGGAAATGATCTCTTTTTCCAACCATTCTCTGTAAACCTTAGAGTTGCTCAAGCATGAAAATCCAGCAGATCAGCAGTTTCTGAAATACCCAGACCAGTCCGCCTGGCACCAACGATCATGTCACATTCAAAGTCACTTGAATCATCTTTCTTCTCCATTCTGACGCTCAGTTTGAACTTCAGCAGGTCGCCTTTACCATATTTACATGCCAAAATGCATTCAGTTGCTGTCATGTTATTTGCTGTTTACCAATTTGCATTAACAAGAAGTTGCCAACAGATGTACCCCATAAAGCAGCCGGTTAGAGCGTTTGCGTAATTTAGACAGTGCTTTTTATAACAATTTTGGTAATTACAAACAAAATATGACCTAATCTTGGGTCCTGAATGCCTTATTTCAACTTTCATATGTGACTGGTGTCCATAAATCTGTAAATAATAAAAGAGTGATGCCTCCATGTGTGCGACACAATAGAGTGCATTTATGCACATGGAAACCTGATCGTATGACATGAAATGAAAACAAAAGTAA
This sequence comes from Cetoscarus ocellatus, assembly GCA_037902135.1. NCBI lineage: Eukaryota > Metazoa > Chordata > Actinopteri > Labriformes > Labridae > Cetoscarus > Cetoscarus ocellatus. The sequence goes on along the minus strand of JBAMNC010000189.1, from coordinate 1,363,553 downwards.
ACAGCTGCATGGCTGTATTATTTATTTTCATGAATTTCACAACTGAACACACGTTATAAATGTGATATATCTTTCTAACTACTGGAAAAATGCAAATATACAGAGATTTGATTTGCTTTACTGTGATGTAAATTAGGGATGCACAGTATTGGATATTTATGTTTTGCTGTTGCTATATTTCCAAATTCATTTTTGCTGATGCTGATATTTTTCATCAAGAGCACCAAGCTACCACTCTATCTTAACTGACCTGCTCCTTCCATGGAGTTAAAACAGATTTAAAGCAAAAAAAAAAAACTGTATTACATGATACCTTTGATTTACATATGGTAACATTCAGTGGTGAGGAGGTAAATATACATTTACACATTCTGCAATTATTACAGCCAATATATGGGATATATGGTCAACATGTATGGCCAAAATACTGGCTTTAAATTGTGGAAAACATTTTCATACCTGCAGACACCTAAAATCAACTTTTAGGTGATATTGTGCTAATGATATCACACATCCACAATATAAATAAATGAATGCTAATAATACTAATGTTGTTGCCATGATTGTCCACTATTTTGATCCCTGACCTGTTGCACTTTGCATTGTGGGATACAGTAAGCAAGGCAGACTGGCCCTACACATACTGCTGATTCTTCCCAAAGTACAACATCCAGGTTTTTGTTATATTGCAGATTTACCAAGTGTTTACATGCTGCATATTTCATACTACATTATGGCAAAATCAGTATGTACTGCTAGTGTAGTAGGTTTTCTGAAAATGGCCCTAGTGTCATATCAAAGGTTTGAGGTCTATTATTGTGACAACCCTAGTTTATATTAAGATACGAAAAAAAAGCCAGATTAGACCTTTGGGGCAGTGTTTCTGAAGGACTTATATCTTCAGGCAGTGAACAGAGACAGTAAGAGTTTCTGACTGCAGCAGAGACACTCGGACACATAAGATCTAACATAGAACAGATCAGATTACACTGATGTTAACCCCGAATGAAGCTCCACCTGGACTGACTTCCTCTTCTCTGAATCTCTTTTCAAACATTTCTGTGATCCGCAGTGAACCTGAACTGAAGCCGTGCGAGTCAAGTTCAATGTTTCAATCTCCTCTCTCTCCAGGTCTGATCCTAATTACACCAACAGCAGCAGGCCGGTCTTTCTGACTGTGAACCATACTATTAACCGCTTAGAGATGCACCATCACCCTCCCTTTCATCTGCCTTCACATCAATGAAGCGGACAAAATACTTAAAGGAGGGAAAAAAATCAATCCAGGAGGAGCACGGCTTTCATCTGGATCCAGCCAGTCTTCAGGAGGAGAGAGCATGTGCTGTCGGGCTCTGTCTAGACGCCCGGCTCAGCAGCTCCAACAGCCTTCCAGGCACACAGACGATCCATTATTCAGCTGCTGGCAGGCTAACAGCTCCTCAACAGCCAATATTACTATTTCTGTTGGTGCTGCATGTGAGTGAGTGTCAACACAGCAAAGAAATATATCTATCCCACTGAGCAAGCTAATGCATGATTGATAGCAGTGGTCTGAACTGTGTAACAGCAGCTAATGATGATACAAAATCCGCTAATTATTGAAAATAAGAAAGTTAGTCAAGTGTAGCCTCATCACTCTTCTCCTGGGATCTCCTGAGGCGATAACACACTCTGACTCTCCCTCACCCCTCTTCAACAGAACAGTCCAGTAATGCAACTAACTCTGCCTCAGTTTGCTAAAAAGGGAAGTAGTCTGATATTTCAGGACAAACAATTTTTTTCAAACTCAAGCCAAATAAACACTAAAGTTCCCCCTTATATCTCAATGCTAATCATGTAAAAGATGGGCACAGAAGACTGAAAGGCCTGCAACTAATAAACAAGTTGATTACAGGCCTAAAATCCCAGCAACGGTCCATAAAAACTTGAACAACCACCCACCAATAGTAACCGCTGTATCTCAGATTAATATAATGATTTATAGCAGAATTATTTTTTAGCACAGGACTATGATTTTTCAAGTGTACCAAACAACAGATCATTGCCTGGTCAGTTGCCCACAACATTTCTGACAAGTTTGATGTTTAAGTCATATGACTGCTTTCACTCACACAGCAGCTACAAGATGATCCTCCCACTCCTCTGTCTCTTAGTTAATCAGACAATAACTGAAATCACCACAGTAACGGCAAGTATGCTGGCGTGGAGCATCCTTCCCACGAATCAGGAAGTACATAAATGAGCAGATAGTATACACTGAGCTTCAGCTGGTAGGGAACATTTTCAATTTTATCTACTTCTTCAGTGTACCGGTGATGCCGTGAGTGTGTTTGTCATTGCAAGGGGAGCGCTTTTGTGTCTGTTTGGATTTGAGCTGTGCAAAACAAACAACTGAAACAGCCTTTAGACAGACATGACTTCAGTCTGACCTGGTGGGAGTCTTCAAATCACAATAGCTTGAGATCTGTCAATGTTTGTCTGGATTTTACTTGTAGAGGAAGAGCACTTGGGTCACGCCTGACCACCTGATCCTACAGTAAGCACATAAATGTGTGTTGGTCAAGTGACGTAAATAATTCAGTCAAAAAGTGAGAGCTGACACTCCATCGTGACTGACAACTGTAGGCTTGAGTGAGATCGGCCACTACGGATACAATCGATCATTTTCTGTGTTTTGCTACAACCACAGGTTGAGTGTTTGCTCAACAGAGAAGTATAAAAGCTTCAAAAGGAGCTATGAAACAAGTATCCTACATTTAGGATGTCTGAATTACACAACATTTCGATTCAGTCATTACTAGGGATGGGAACTGAGAAGTTTTTATTGACACCAAGGCCATTATTGATTCTGCTTATCGATTCGATTCTTTAACGATTCCCTTATCGTGACTCCTGACCTGATGCACTTTCTGTGTGGGCAAAATTTGGCTTACATGGGTTTTCAGAGGCAGCAGTGGCAAGCACATGGCATAATATTAAATGCCATGCTTCATAGATTAACGCCTCTGCAAATTGCTCATGTTCATCAATCATTCATCATTATTTTTTCAAAAATGAAGCCACAGTTTCGAACACTTTTGTCCCCAGTCCTTGATTTGCAAGACATGCTGAACAAAGTGGAAAGAATTGATAAGGGAATTGAAAAGCATAAAGACTGACAATATCAATTCCTTGAAGGAGTTGTTATCGATTCTCCATTGGAATTGGTTTTCAATTCTCATCCCTACTCATAACACGTGTTTATTCATGTGAACAAACTGAAAAAATATAATGTCCATCCACTAGGCTTAACAATGAAAATGATCAAACAAGAGGAATTAAGTCTTAAAATAATTACAAGATACAACTGAAGTAATCACCTCCATATAATACACTACTTACTTTAGATTACTGTCAAAACCGATATCCCATTCTTTATAATTGTATTTGAACACATCATTGGCTAACCTTCATTGAAAAGCTGTTTCCCAGTGAGATAACTCAAATGCATCATAGCTTTTACTCTGCTGGTCTAAGGATATATTTCAATACTTCAACACTGACATTAAGTTTTTTCAATAAAGACTGAAAACAAAGTTTTGTGGATTCTACCACAGTTTCTTTACGACACTGACATAAACCACTGACGATGATCCCCTTCCCATCAATAGGGCACCTCTAATATTAATTAAACTGAAAGGACCAAAAGCTAGCAATGCTAATGCTGCTAACATTAACATCAGCAACACTCTTGACTCTTGCGAAGCAACTTCTCAACATTCCCCCCTGATGCTGTGATCTAGCATTTCATTAACAGTGCTCAATGTTGACAGTTTTCTGGGCATCCTTACTTTATATAGTTCATATAATGTACTGTGGGATACTAAGAAAAACAACAGAAAGACACACGATGAAAAAATGTAACCTGCAGATTAAAGTCAAGGACAACACCATCTCACTCAACATTTTCAACTCCCAAAGAGATTATCATTCAGTAGGAAACACTGTTAACACACTGTGACAAAAATAGGAGATGTAATCATCCAATGTCGAGTTATCTGTGATTTTATTACACCAAAATATCAGGGAAACTCCTGCACACTGTTCAGTTTTCTCCAATATGTTGGCAAAATTACAAAAGGTTGGTGAAGAAATTATAGTGAAATGATTTCTGCTCCAGCACACGCAAGACTTCTATATTTGTTGCCCTGATATTAAAATAAGCGTTGGAAATTGTTCGATTTTTAAAGAGTTATGTCAAACTACTACGACAGCCCTGTACAGAGCATACAGCAGAGTATTTTCATAATGAGGATACATATTATGCCCCCTCTAATGCATAATAATGAGCATATAAATAAAAGGAGTGACTGAAATATGCTGTGAATAAAGAGTGCGTCTCCACGGTACTTTCTCGTGTTGCCGGCCTCTGGCAGTAAATAGCTCATATTGTAGGTCAGCAGGTCTAATTCCTCTCAAAGCCCAAACAAACTGACTCAGGGGTTAAAAATAACGACAATGACAGGTGAGACAGAGGCAAAACACTGGCCAAAAGTAAAACACACACTCACATGACAGCACACAAACACACAGAGATTCATTCACGCACTCAGACAGACTCAAAGCCATGGGAGCCAAATGGGTCATTAACTCCTCCCGGCCTTCCTCGCTCTCCTTCATGCTGTCGAGGTGTCAAGGCGACAACTGGGTGGCCTCGTGCTCCTTATGAGGGGTCATAAAACACTCCTTAAGCCACGCCCAGGTCTCCATGGCAACCGCCAGACCATGGGTTCAATCCTCTTTCTGCATGGACACCAGGAAGTCCACCTTGCTTCCTTTACTGTATATTATCGGAATTTTAACTTAGGAGGACACGCTTTAACGAACACAAACTAATAAAGAGATCTAACCATGTTCCTGATCAGATCTGACTAGGGCTGGGCAATATATATAGATAATATATAGATTTTTTTCTGGACTTACTTAAATTGTAAGTTGTTGCAGCGTTTGAAAATATAAATACTGAAAATGTACAGTTTTCATGATGATAGGCCCTGTCAGGTTTTGCACAAGCACTTTCATAGGCTTGCATTTGTTGTTAAAATGAGATTAAATACTGACCAGAGAGTTTCATGTTAATATACTGTGAAAATACCTCAGCTTTCAGTGTTTATGTAGACAAACCTGCCCACGTCTGAACTACATAATCAACATTTTATGACACACACTTTAACTCTAAGAGGAAAATTCTGATTGGTTTGAAAATATATTTTGACAATATAAAGGAAAAACTTGATTCATGTCATTTTTGTGTCACTTGGAGGGATTTTTTTTGAGAGGGAAAAAATTTATTAAAATCGTAAATCGAGTTTTGTGGAAAAAAAAAATGCAGGGATTTTGTTCTTTAGGCCATATCACCCAGCCCTTGATCTGACCAGATAACAAACATGAGTTAGAAAGCTAGACCTCCTTCATCATCACTGGTTTACTTGAAGGTCGATGTACTGTGGCTCATTTTAATCGATGGAGATGTTCCTCCTGTGGATAGCGTCACAGTCTTGGAGTCACTTCACATTCAAACTCAAATAACGTTCAGAAAATCCTGATTCTGATGCTTCTGAAGCATTTGATATATGCTTGACCCATCACAAAATCCATTAGAGGAGACATTTTTGGGTTGAGAAGCCTCCTTCTGACAGTATTTTGAAAAGAATTCCTCTTTGGTCAACAAATCATACCCTGAATTTTCTAAAAAACCACATGAAGTAAAGTTTTGGGGAGTTACTTTAAAAACACGCTCTCCTGAGGTTCACTGCTGGCAGACCTCATGCTCCTACAGCGTTTAAGGAATGCTCAAAAACATGACAACTCAACATCTAGGGACCGTTAGGGAGGATTAGAAAGAAAAGTGGAAGGTGGTGCTGTGGCACTGATTAACCTTTGCATAGCGTGCTAGCAACAATCTAATAATGTTGATGTTACCTTAAAAAATGACAAATACCTGTAGATAATAAAGGCTATTTGAGTGGATTTTAAGGAAAGAAACTTAAAAAAATATAATCTAGGTACATCTGAGACCAGTGTTTTTTGTTAAAAGGAGTCAAATATGGGACCTTTACGTCAAGTATCAAAACCAACAGTCAGTAATGACAATACCATTTTTATTCATTGATATAAATAATAGTGTTTTTTTTCTCTTCCTGACAGCCATTTTACACTGAAGTCAAGATAACTACAAAGCAGGTAGCAACTATACACTGTAATAATGAACTCTTAAAACTGCTTGCATTAAATACATTTTTAAGTAAAAAAAAAAAAAATGTCTTTGTTGTGTTATAACATTAATCAAAGGAGTTATCTCAACTTTCTTATCAAGGAAAATATCTAAAAAGTGACTCATCAGTGTAGATTGATCAGATTTGAACGTTTCTGCTGATATTTACAGCTGCTAAATCAGTGGTAAAAAAAGCCACATATATCCCATATGTCGGCTGTGATAATGGAAGAATGTATGAATGTATGATGCTTCAGCTTATTATCAATGAATGTCCACATTTAAAAATCAACACTGTCATCTATTTAAGAATGAATTCCAGCTTTTTTCTTTCAAATCTGTTTCTATCACAAAAACACTGTAACGGGGAGAGGAACAGGTCAATTTTAGTAAAGTATAGAGATTCCATACTCTTGGAAAAAATGACTGTATCAACAAGTATCAGCAATAATGAGTTTGGAAATATCATCATATCAGATATGGGCAAAAATCCAATATTGTGCATCCCTGCTTTAAGTCCACTGAAAGACATGAGTAAAGCTGGTAAACACTACCATTATTTTAAAGACCAGAGAATCTTTATAGGTAAGAAACTATGAATACATCAGCAAACACAATAAGTGTGTTTGAAGTGAAGTGACACATATGTTTCATTCACCAAATCTCACACTTTAATTAGCTTTTGCAAGTTACAGCTTTTTCTATTGGTCTTACAAAGGGGGAAAGTTTCATAGCAGGGAGCAAAGGGCAACATCAGCCCAGTTCAGCCTGCGAAAGAGCGGGCAGTCTTCATTCAGGGGGACAAAGAAATTAGTTTATTTATCAAGTACTGTCAGAGCTGAGGGTGAGAGGAGAGGTCAGCAGAAAGTATCGAGAGGGAAAGTAACTCCAGAGGCCGTTTCAAAGCAAAATAAGAGCTATGGCCTGTCTGTTTGTAATCAATAAGATGCAGCAGATTGCCAAAACCACCAAACAGCCCGAGAATCTCCTGACACAGTATACAAACTGTGCTCTTCAGGATCAGGAGAAGTGCAGGATTTCTGCTGAGCTGTGTGGAAACAAGAGCCTCCCAGCTTTTCAGGCGGATTACTGAGCACATTCATGGAGGGAGAAAGTTTAGAGATTAGAATTTCTTATTCATTCAAGCAAGCAGCATTGTTTCAGTTCATGTGTGAAAATGGGAAATACATTTCTCTGCAGACCTGCATAAGTGTTACTTCAGGTCTATATGACCTGAAATGACCAAAATGTCAGTGCCTGAACATCCTAGGTAACATCCTCTATTCAATTATTCAACTCTGTGAGACAAAAAACTGTTTATGCCAAAAAAAATGTTTGTGATGACTCCCACTGGAAAGTGGCTAAAAATCTGCACAGTGATGGACTAGGAATCACAATCAACCAATCACAGTTATGTCTGGAGGCATACCTCATTCATTTTCACTGATGTCTAATTGTTCAATAACCTTTGGTGTTTTAGGATCCCTTTATTCTCCTTTTAAACTAGTTTACACTGGTCCCAGACGTTTCCATAATAGAATTTTTGAGTTTCATGACAAAAAATCCTCTCAGATATAGGATTTTCGCATGCCTATAAACCCCCCTGTTTCAGTCCTGCTCACAACAAGTGCAAATCCTCATGAGCTGTGTCTAAAAACACCGTCACAAGAAGTGGATGTGGCTTTAACTTTCTAGGCTGTGCTTTGATGTTTACTGTGGCTGCACAGACTTGCCGAAGCATGGTCCTTCCACTGTAGCTGCTTGTTGGCTGAACAAACACCTGCCTCAGGTAATTTGTCCTTTGTGGGAAAGGCAGCACATGCATTATAAAACCAAAAAAGTACTAAGCTTAAGATGGCTATAAACTACTACAGATTTATTTGTACCAATTTAGAAAATAAATGAGTTTTGTTAATTTCTTTAGGATCGAAGATTAACATATCATAACTACAAGCATAATATAAAACATAAAAATGTAAGTTATCACTTAAGTGCACTCTTTGGCCTTTGTTATACTATCAGATATTACATTGTCTTCACAATATTAAACAATGTTGTTAAATGTTGCAAATATTTCCCACACCTTGGAGGCCTGACCAACACCACTGCACATACAAGAATCTTTCAAGCCAGACTATGTGGAAACTGGGAGTAAGTCTTTGTTTATTAGTCAAGTACAAACTTTCTATTCTAATGTGGACCATATTTCATTACTTTAAGAATTTGCTAATTTTACCAACTAAAAATGGACCACTGATCCCAATCAGTCATTGGGTTGTAGTTTGTACTCACTACAATGCATCAAAAAGCAACATCTGCCATTACTAGCAATTATATTTACACCCCTGGGGCGGACTACTCCATTGTGAACATTGCAAAGACATAACTGGGGAGAAAGTTGACTCTCATTCACAACATCTCCAGAGGCAGCAGAACAGGTACTAATATCAGTGAAGAGGGGAGCACCAAGACCTAGTGGGGATAGAGACGTTGTATGGGTATGTGTAGGGGTAGCAGGTGCCATATCCTGCTGCTTTGCACTATGAATCAACATTAATATCACATTCTCATGGTGCTTTTGTGTAAACGCACTGTGCAACGGTCTGTTGTAGGACGAACAAATGCCAGCTGCAGTTGTTTCTCTGTCATGTCACAACAACTGAATGCTGACAGATGGGCCACCTAATGCTGATTCAGAGAGAAAGTGTCTTATAAGGTAGAATAAGTAAACTGTTTGACAAATCCCAATCAGTTTTCATCAGGGAAAAGTAGGTATTGTGGGAGAATAACATCAAAAAATAATGATTTAAATAAACATCAGCACTGTACTGGCAATCAGCTAATTTGTTATTTTAAACACTGGCGCCTAATTTTTTTTAATCAGGGCATCACTAATAACTACTTCTGGCCCAGCTCAATTTACAAAAAAGTTTTGATACACATATGAAATGTTGCAAGTGACTTACAACTTTTACAAACATGCCACAGAGTTTTATGTACCAGAAAATTACTGTAAATATTGCACATAATAGTTTAGATTGTTTCGTCCACATGGAGAAAAGAACCAAAATGCTAGAGAATAACTGTGACAACTAAACAAAGCATTTTCAAATATCAAAATCTGATATTGAGAAATAATAAAGAATTAAAAATGAATTCAAACCAAACTGAAAATGTATAAATAAATAAATAAAAATATGAGGACGAATTCCAAACTATTGCGAATTTGAACATGCCACTGCCTCCATTTAATGAACATATTATTAATGTAAAAATGAAAGTCATTCATTCATTCATCAATTATTAACCCAGTTTACCGGCAAAACTCCCATGGTATCACACAGCTGGTGAACAGGGAGGAAACCATGTAATAAAAAAATAATCATCCACCATCCACCACCGACTCTCTCTGCCTCACCGTGGCCGACTTTAGTCCACTGAGTGCGGGCAGGGGGACCTGTGAGGTCCCGGGGGCGTTAATAAATGGAGTAGATAAAGAATGAGGGAATAATAGTGTGGTCCCAGCCTACAGTAACCATTAACCCTTTCCTATTCTCACGCTAATGAGCACCTAATTCACAATGCACCATGCCTGCCTGAATGGAGATGAAGGGGGAAAATTCCCATAAAGTCAAAGGAAACACTCACCGCTCACAAGGATGAAAATGTAAATCCCACAATGCCGGGTGATAATTTCCGTCCCCTGGACACGCTGTTTCATGTATTCGGTAAACTCGTCTCCCCTCTCGGCTTGCCTCTGCTCCTCTCTGCCGCCCTCCTGCCTGCTGGGTGGTTTTTTTAACAGTAAACTTGCCGATCCCAGGCTATTGTTAGCTGGGCACAGAGAAGCCTGCTGCACTGAAAGGCCCGCCCCCTTACACTACTCTTCCAGCACGCTATTGGTCAATCCCAGACCTGCCTGCTGTGGATTGGCTGGTGAGGAAGTCGGTGAAAATAGGGGCGGGACGAAGCGCGTGAGAGGAGAGAAAGTGGTGGTGCATTTGAAGGCATTCAGGAGAAGTCTGAATTTCCAGGTTTTCTTGGGTCGCAGTTAATCTTGATGCATTCAGGTGTTGATCTGCCAGTAAATAATTAACGTAAAATAAGTAGGAAACAAAAATTTCTCTCTTGGAAGTCTGTAACTAAAATGGGACAAAAGCAAAGATAGTGAGTTTTGAGATATACACATTAATGGGGCAAGTGCTGCACCAGGATTTCTGGGCTGTTTGAAGACATAACACTTGTTCACCTTGGCCTTTGGAATAATTTTTATTGTTTAAAATATATATTTATTCTGTTTTGTTTTGTGTTTTGAATTACATTTATTGTTTTTTATTGCTTTTCTTGTTGTTTATAGTTTATGCCTATTCTACTGTAAAGCACGTTGGTAGACCACTGGCTGTTTTAAACATGCTATATATATAAAGCAGACATTGACAAGCTGACATAACATATCAGAACCCCATCCACACATGCAGAAAAACCCTGAAAATGTCCAGCATTTTCAGCACTTCTGAGTTGCATGTGTTAATGCATACAGCACTGTTTTCCACCAAGATTTTACCGTGAATGACCCTGATGAAATCTTTCACACATGCAACCCTGATATTTCTGAGAAAATATCTTTGTAATTTACCCAGAAATTTTTCTGATTGGCTTGTTCACCTTTCCATTACGGCAGAACGTTTTCCTGTTGATTTTTTGTCATTACATGATGTAAGGGGGGATAATTCAGGGTAAAGTCTGTATGAAAAACCCCACTGTTTGCACTGACACTTACACCTCACCTGAGTCAGTTCATAAAATTTTCAGGGATTCCTGCAAGTGTGAAACAGTTTAAAAGAGCTTGATATTTGAACCTTATTAACACATTCAGAAGAAAAAGACAATTTCCCGAATATATCTGGGTGAGCTGCATGTTTGAATGCATACAGCAGGGTTTTTTTTTAACCCAGGCTTTACCCTGAATGACCCTGATGAGCACTTTACACATGCAACTCTGACATTTTTGAAAGTATCTTTGTAATTTACCCACCAGATTTCCTTACTTCCTTTTCACTTCTCCATAACAGCAGAATGGTTTACTGTAGTTTTTGCGTCATTACAGGAAAGAGAGGGGGCACAAGGGACAGCAGGGATAATTTAGGGTAAAGTCTGTATATGAAAAATCCGGCTGTTTACGTTTACCACATTAAGGGTAATTTCTGGGAATTTTCAGAGATTGCTGTAATTGTGTATGGATTTAAAAGAGCTTGATATTTGAATCCCATTTACACATTCAGAAGAAAACAGAAAATTTCAAGAATATGTCTGGGTGAGCTGCATTTGTGAATACATACAGCAGGGTTTTTCAACCCAGATTTTACTCTGAATTACCCTGATAAACACTTTTACACATGCAACTATGAAATTTCTTTTAAAATATCCTTGCAATTTACCCAGGACATTTCCCAGGTAATTGTCCTCTCTTGCTTGTCCACACTTTTCCCCCACAGCAGAAGGTTTTCCTGCAGTTTTTAGGTCTGTAAATGGAAGGGTGGAGGAGAAAATGCTGTGGGGGAGCAGAGTGATTTAAGGGTAGAAGCTCACCTAGATGGATTCAGGAAAATTTCAGGGTTTTTTTTTTTCTTCTTAAATTTACCCCCAAAATTCCCTACTAGCTCCCCTGTTATTTCCCCTTCTCAACCCACTACTGACTGACATGCAAACTGCAGATATCTTTATTGGTGATGGAAAGGTGTGAACAAGGGAGCCCTGGGTGAGTCATTCAGGTATTTTCTGGGAAATTTCAGGGTTGTGTGTTTCAAAAGGGCTTATATTGCACCACTGTAACCCAGATTAACCCTTTACCATTACCTTCACCACAAAAAAGCCTTAATAACTCCAACTTCAATTGTAAATTGAACACTTAAACGCTGTTGTGCTTCTCATCGAAACTTTCCAATAAACTCTCTTGTAGTTCTTAACATGAATGCAATTATCTAAAATAAATGTAGCTTTAAAAAATGGACAATAACAAAAAGCAGTGTTTTGTTTCAAACAATGCAATGATTAACAAGTGAGATAATTTTAGACTTATGTGAGGCATGAAACCATTTCTTAAATCCATTTTTAAAAATTTGATCAGCTCATATTTAATTAATGTCTTTTAACCCTTTCTGGATTTCAAAGTCTCTCCGACCATGTATTTATGTGACGATATAGCCAGTTACAAACTCTATTAAGTTACATTTAAACATGTTGTAATGATATTAAGGAAAAGCCCACAGTAAATAAGGAGAAAATAAAACATACGAATAAAACTTGTAACAACTGGAAAAACTTTTGTTGATTAAGTGCCAAAAATCAAATAAAAAGAGTGTTGAAAAAAAAGAAAAGAAAACTATACTCCTTCAGGGCAACTATTTAAATCAGATGCCATGTTAAATGCTGCAAGGAACAACACCTTCAACATAAATTACTTAGGGGTGCTTGTTTGGTGGAGTGGTAAGCAACCAGGCATGACCCATATATATGCTTCTGCAGACCCAGGTTCAAGTCCAGCCTGTGATCAGTTTGCAGAGTGTCCTTCCCTACTCTTTCTCACCCCCTTCACAAGCCTGTCCACTGTCTCTCTCCTTTCAATAAAGGCAAAAAAATGCCAAAAAAAATAATCTTTAAAAAAACAAAAACATAAATGACTTAAGTTAAAGTAAAGGCATTCCTTTTAAAAACTACTCAGTAAATATGAGTACACATTACACTTAATCACAGGAGTGTGTGTAAATGTAATTAGTTACCATAAACCCCTGTGCAATGGTATATAGAAGTCTTTGCTATTGTCACTTTTTTTAGTTTTGTGGAGTTTTTAAGCATTTAGTTTTAAAGCCAAATGTTAGTTATAATGAACTATATTAAAGATTTAAAAATGATTTATCACAGAACTGCGTATGAAATGACAAGAAGAAGAATGATAAGACAGCAGCATCCTGTGGTAGGAAAGCAGAACTGCATCCTCAGTGTACAACCAGCCATTTGGGTGTGCAAGTCAAATATCAAGAGTCTACGACTTCATTGCCTTGAAAAAATTATCCTTCCTGATTTCTGCAAAAGGACTATCTTAGAAATAATTTCACATATTTTTATGTCAAAGCATCAAGCTGCATTGTGTCCTTTAAACTAACAAGACTAACTATTCAATTTTTTAAAGTTTATTAATAATGAATATTTTCCTTTTTGTATCTGTCTCTTCCCAGTTGAAGGGCAAAGCAGAGATTTCCTCTAAAACAGCAGACTTGGAAATACCATTGTGTATGCTCAGATTTCTAATCCTGACCTTTGACATTATGTTTGAGTTTATGAATACTTTTTGACACTGAATGTTTAAGTAACAGATGTTTGCATTTGTGAAATGTTTATTGAGAACTGATTAAACATCAGTGTCTGTGAAATACATTAAAAGTTGACTTTCAGACTCACCTGTAAAATCTTTTGAAAAAGGTCTACATCGACTTGTCGAAAATCTCTCTCACGAACTGACCTGTTGACCTAACAGTGTTCAGAGACATACAGGAGATTAGCCTACTTGATACAGAGCCAAAATCAAAGATTCCTGTCATAATGAGATAAAGAGGTCATGTTCCTTCAATGAAGATTAAGGTTTTAGGTGAACAGTGTCACTGTTTGGCCAACACTTGTATGAGATGTCACACACCTAAGCCCTTTTTCAACTGGTTGATCCCTCTATCAACATTTAAACTGAAGACTGACGGCTTTGAAATGTGCAAAAACTCCAAAGACCTGTTTGTGGTTCTTAAATGAGATCATGTTAATGTGAACAGGCCTGTCCACAAAACCTGGGCCCTTAATATGCTTTAAAAATGGGCCCTCCTCAGACGTAATTTGACAAAACCATTGAGTCCACATTGTAACAGTAAATGGTCCACTTTTTATTTCATCATATAATCAGCTTCACAGTAAAAAGTACATTTTACAGTTACTTACTGGCAACAAGATGCTGGTAAGTTACTGTGAATGTCTTTACAGTAGGATGACTATGTTGATTTACCATATCATTACTGTATTTGCTAGAATTGTTTTACTTCTGTAGTTTTATTTAAGGTATCATTACTGTCTTTCAATTAACTGCTAAATTACTGTATTTTCAAAAACAGCATCCTTCCCATTTTTTTCGTTTACAGTATCATTGCTGTATTTTATTTTTCAACCGTTTTAATGCATTTTAAATTACAGTGAACTTGCGGTATTTTAGTTCATATTACTATAGCTTTAACTATTGTACTGATCATTTATTAGCAAGGTATTATTTAGTAAAAAGAAAAAAAAATCTCACATTTTTTTATCCAATAAAATGCATTTACCAAACCCAAAAATGTGAAACATTTACTCAAAGAAATCTTACCTGGTATTTTTCAGTTTTCCTGCCCAAAACTGAATTTTCTCTTGATCCATTTCCCTTCTCAGTAATTAATTATATAGACATTTTAAGTAGAAAACTGTTGATTTTATGGTGAAATGCTGTTGACATAAATAAGTAAGTTTTTCCACAATATTTTTCCATTTACGGTAATTTGATAATAATAATAATAATAAATTTTACTTGTAGTGCACTTTTCATTATCGCAATCTCAAAGTGCTACAGGGTATAACAAAAACAGTTAATTTAGATTTTTATAGTAGGTAGGATGCAATACAGTTAAGTTTACAAAAATCAGTTGCAGTGTTGGCAGACCATTGGTTTGAGAAAGTGTTAGAGTTGGTCTGGGATGGGGGTCCAATGAACACCTAATGGAATAAAAACTGAGTGAGAGATGAGATTTAAAAGCTAACCAGATGAGGACTGAGGAGGACAAGAAATCAAACAGGGAGAAGGAGGAGGAGGAAGTAGTGGAGGGTGAAGATCGAAGAAAGCAGGAGGAAGACAATAGGCTGCAGAGGAGCAGGTGGACCAGCAGAGGGGAGGAGGATGGAGCACTTCCGCACCATGTGAGTCAAAGGGACTGAAGCTCATTTGCTCCCGGCTGGACCTCCATCCTCCGGAATACAAAGCAGCAGCAGCCCGACAAAGCAGAGACTTTCATCAGTAACAAGAAGAAAGAGCCACCGGGTGAAGGAAAGAGACGGGGACTGGGATACCCGCTGCAGCAGCCTGGTGGTCGGAGGAGTCTCCCGCGGCTGCAGGTTCACTCAGACCCCAGCCCAGAGCTCTCAGAGCCGGGACCATGTCCGCGGACGTAGCGGTATCTCTGTCGGTACTGGTGGGGATCGTCTCCCTGAGTGAGGTGACCCGCAGGTTGTTGATCCGGACTCTCGCGGACACGGGGCTCTGTGTTTACGCCGTGGAGCTCGTGTCCACCTTCCAGCTCTGCTGCTGCACGCACGAGCTCAAGCTGCTGTCAGAGGTGGGCGGTATCGAGCCTCGCCTCGCGCTCACCTTCACATACCTGGCTGCGGTGGTGCACGGGCTTACTTTCAGCGGGGCCATAGGTAACCCCTCCGGTGCGCTCGAGCATGCGTACCGCGCGAGGCTCTCGAGAGGATGCGCACTGCGGAGAATCGCGTGCCAGTTTGCTGCTGCCGCTACCGCACGCTCGGCGGTCCCGGTGATCTGGGGCCTGGGTCTGTCTGGACTGCACGTGAGGCACAAGCTCCTAGGTTACCAGTGCATCAGCGCCATCCACGCGCCGGTGCTCACAGCCGCCGCAGTGGAGCTCGCGTGCGCCTTTGCGGTTCAGACAGCGATCACACACACGCGGACAGTGGAGGAGAAATACCGCGTGCACGCCGTAGCTGCGGTCATCGCCACGGTGGTTTATGCCGGTAAGAGAGTAAACACTCCTAGTTGTGTTTCCATCAACGTCACGCGAGAAGGAAATTATCCCAATAATTGCACGTGCAAAGACTGTTCAACTACAGAATAATGAAGCTCCTGCAGGCAGACTTTATAAAACACGAAACAACCCTCTGCGATACTCCATAAGTAACCTCTGTAAACAGTACTAGCATCCGATTGTAACGCTGTATTTATTGCCAAATGTGCAGCAATTTCTTATTAAATAAAATTAGTGTACGTAGCTGGTTTCTCCATATTCTTGGCTGTTGTAGTAGCCTAACTCTGGACTAAAACTTTTTTAAAGACTATCTTAAGACTTGAGTCCGACACCATGTCACTCGAAAAAGAATTAGTCATTAACTCTGAGTTTTTAGTCCCAAACTAAGATTTTACAAGGACTGAAAAACTTAGAGGGTCACTCACCACAAGACTTGGCAGCATGGGCTCTGCCAGAAATTAAAAGATTCCATATTGGGCCCCATGCCGAACCAGCTCTGCACAGTTCCTGAAACCAATCATCTGTCAAGCAAATAAATAAATAGAAGATTATGATGGAGTAAGCTTTCGAAATGGTCTGATTGTTATTGTTACAGACACTTTATTATACATGAAGACATGAATAAACTTCAGACAGTGGAGAAAACACCCTCTGCTCAAAATTGTACCCGTAAACCCAGGGCTCCTGGCAGTCAAGGGCCCTTAGAATCTTCCTGACCTTCCATTATGGTCCCCCTGCTAACTAGATTTAATGCATCAGCCCTATGTCTTCCTGTACATAGATGGTTATTTTTATGGTCCATATTGTTGGAAACATTTGTTTTTTTCCTAAAAGTTAGTTGATCTGTTGTTGTTATGTGTGTTTACTTATCTCATTTTTGATACATTTTTTCTTTTGTTTATTATTATCATAATTATTATTATTATGTAGCTGTTGTAGTTATTCAAAATTAAATACCATATTAAACTGGATTGTAGCACTGACTTTGCAATAATGAACCCAATATCCATATAATAATGTAAACGTAGATATTTTACTGACCACATAGGGAATTACAGAGACATGAAGCAAATATGGTTGGCACTCCAACCATATTTGCACTCTATGCATATATATTTTTTAATAAAACACGTTAAAATTATGTTTTAACATTGACTGGATTGAAACTGCTGGGACATGATCACTTTTAAGAGAAGCTGCCTGTATTTTATGTCCCAAGGCCTCCAATGGCAGCATCTGTCTCAAAAGGCTGTATGTATTTTTGATTTTTATATCACATTAAACTGTTGAAATCATGTATGTTTTATATATCAATATATCAATATATATATATACCAGATTTAATTTAAGCTAGACAGAGTACTTCAATATTGTGTCATGAGATCCTCTTAATGGCAGCATACAGTCCACTGTACTTGTGTGTTTTTCACAGAGCATACAGCGTGTTGAAATCATGTCTATACTTCGACAGGATTTCAGTAAATGCTGCACAATGACCCCTTTAGATGGACTGTCTGGATTTTATGTCCCAAGACCCTCTTAATGGCAGCGTACAGCCCATGAGGCTTTTTATTTATGATTTTTTTATGAAGCATAATATACGTTGAATCATGTCCATACAGACCACCAATGGAAAGCTTTGTTTTTTAGAAGAGGTGCCTCAAAATAAATATTTTAAGATGTAAAAGCTTCAAATATCCCATAAGGCACTCTATTTTTATACTACATAAAGTGCTTTGAAATCCCTGCTGAAACTGAGGGAAGAATAATTTAACAGATCTATCATCTTGAATGTACATGAGTTGTTAATGCAGCATATCCCAAAGTGGAGTGACAGAAGCTATAATAAGGGTTTAGCAAGGCTCAATAAAAACAAAGATCACAACTGTCCAAGACCAATAAAGCATCTCAAATTTAGATGAAGGTCCCATACTGTCAAAAATACAGTTTTGAAGGAAAAGCGCAGGGACCACTGTCTTCATGAATGAACTATACCTACTTAACTTTCTTTAATACAGGCGTGCTTGTGTGTTTTCCCAGGTGGCAGCACAACAGGAGCCGTGTTTAACCCTGCGTTGGCTTTCTCCACACAGTTTCCCTGCAGTGGGAACTCTTTCCTGGAGTACTGTTTGGTGTACTGGGTCGGCCCACTGCTGGGTAAGAACCACACTGACTTACACTGACAGAGTACCTGCAGGCTTTTTCAAGTGTCAAAAATAACACATTTTTATCTTCAATATGCGTTTTAAAGGCTTTAAATTATATCAACAAATGTACCAAACCACTTTTTCTTGCCATCAGTAATATAACTGATAAAAAAAATGTGATTTGGGATAAAAATCTGAATTACTACTGTTTCAGGTCTCTTGCTGTTCATGTAATTCAGGTGTCAACATCACAAGATGTTCAGGATCTTTACATATTTTTCACTTCTTTGTCATGTTGAAAATCTGCTTGACTCAAGGCAACACCTCCTTTTCCATGAGTTATTTCATGGTCCATTACATCCCAAAGTAGTTCCTATCCATCAGTGTCGCCTTTGTTTGACACAGTCATTAATGCTGAGAATCGGGTCATTTGGAGAAAGAAGAAATAAACATTCTATCACTGATTTTAAGTCAGCAAAAAGAAGGTTAAGAAAAAGTCAATCAATCCATCAGTCATTATTTGTATAGTGCTAGTGCGTAACCAGTGTTATCTCAAGGTACTTTGCAAAAGAGCAGGCTTAAGCCATACTCTTCACTTTATAAATACACTATATGCATATATACAAATACATATAATAAATATATTTGTATATACACAGACATACATCCAGAGATGTATCCATCAGGCAGAGACAAAGGGAAAGTCCGGTCTCTTCCTTATAATACGTAAAATCTCACAAATTGTGGTTCAAGAATATGTTTTTGCAATCGAACTATTCCAGTTTCTACTTTGAGAATTAAGACACATTCTCAAATCTCTTGCGAGAAAACTCACAAGAAAAGCACATCACATGTCTCATATTAATGAATCCTATGACTTTTATGGCTTGAGCATATCAACAGAGAAACATTTAGATTCAGTGCAGGATTGAGATTAAATGTTCCATTTTTCAAGCTGCATTTTTAATGAGTTTTTTCTTTTGTCAGTCACACTTAAGAGACTACTCTATAAACTTATTATGATGCTCGCCTCCCATTAAAACCTACCTGATCTTCATCATCTCATTTTGTCTTTTCTCCTGTTGAAGGGATGATGAGTTCAGTGGTGCTCTTTGACAAACTCAACGCTCTGGTGTCGGGGAAGTCTTCATCTCTCCATCTCCCCCTGGACTCAAAGAAGACGACATGAGAATCACTAAGCAGAACAGTCAGATGGTCTATTCTGCAGCGGACATCAGGAGGTATAAAAAGAAGAACACTGATATATGCACTTTTTTTTAGATGTTATTAGTGTTATCACCTCAGGAGCACATCTGATAAGCTAACAGGAAACTAAAAACACTGGCAGGTTTTCTTCTTTTAAAGGTGACGTATCCTACCCTTTTACAACCTTTATAGACAGCCATGATCTAGACAAAGCATCCGTGTAAGTTCTCAGTCATCTAGTTTATGGTTATTAATGTTGATCCAAGTGGCAACTGGACTGGTTCAGATTCTTGTAAGACTTTTCCTCTCTTCTCCAAAAGGCTTCTTCTATGGCTGAGGGTAGAGATCTATGGGTGGAGGTACCGTGTGAGAGAGATGACTGTGATATCAACATTTTTCCTTGCATGATTTTGAGGTTGTTAAAAGCATGATATGTGGTCACAGTCAATCCTTTGGATGAGACTGAACTACACAAAATCATAAAGATACTAATTTTTACTTTTTTTGATAGTTGCCCTTTTGTTTGAGTATTTTTTTTAACAAGCCAAGTTTTATTCTTTGTTTTACTGTAAAATAATTTACTAAGGCCAACGCATTCATATATCGTAATATTTAAAACGACTTCTGATGATGGCTTGAGATTTTTTTAACTGTATGTGATTTACAGTGACATTGTGAATTTATTTAATTATTTTATAACATTCCATATTAAAGCACAGTGTAGCAAAGTGCAATAATGTCTGGTTGTGTTAGCACATATTAAACTGGTGCCTTTGTTCTGATAAATACTAATTTATTTACACTAAACTGTGTAATCTCAGTTGTTAATATTTTTCTCTAATTTCTAATTGTTTTCATTGATTCTCACAACTTGTTTTAACTTAAATGTCTTGAAAAATATTGTTTTGAAAAAAATGAAACTTTAAAAAATAAAACTTACACATATACGTGAAAAACTACATGTTTTGTGAAATTTCAACTTTTAAAGCTCATTAAAAAACTGAAAACTCACCGAATTTCATTATGTCTCAGGGTCAACTGATCAAGTCTGAACTTTTTTTATTGTAAAGAAGATTATTTATGATTTAGAGTCCTGTGATTCATAATCCAGCCATTAAGGATGTAAAAGTTACAGCTGGGTTTTGATTCTTAAAAAAGGTTGTTTTTTGCTGCTTCCACCTTTACATCTCTGACTGATTACAGAAATATTTTATGACCAGATCATTTTTTTTATTCGCCAGCAGCACAATTTTGTTCTGCACTGATTTTAAAGGCATAACTGAAGAGCCTGTTTGTGGAAGTTCCCCAGGCCTCAGAACTGGGAGAAGTCTCCTTGTTCCAGACTTTCAAAATAGTTTCTTCATAAATGTTATCGTTCTGTATTGGATTGACAAAGATTTCCAGTAGTTCAGAGCATCCAGCTGTGGAGACCAGCCTAAAATGGCAGGTCCTGGGTTTGGAAAGAGATACTTGAGTCAAATTTGATCAAAGTAACTACTATTACTTGAGTACATTATTTATGCATCCTTTCCACCCCTGCTTTTTAAGGCTCGACACATACCCTGTTCATAAGTTCTTGCATCTTCTGGTAGCCTTAGTCTATGGATAATTTTACTTGGAGCAATAAGGTTCATAAATACATACAGATTTATTCACTCTGTGCTCCGGTTTATGAGGCCTTCAATGTCGACTTGTAAATTAAATTATTCTTCTCTAAGAGGCATTATAGTTATGGGGAATAGGGGGCTCCCCTTATACTATCAAGTAAGGACTATTACTCAGTGGTTGTCAAACTTTTTTGCTCAAGGGGAACATAGCTAAGGTCACACTAAAATCTCAGTGCTCACAGCATGAAAAATAGCCTCTCATCACTGAACCCTTTCAGTCAGTATGTTTTTATTCTACTAGTTATGCCTGCTTATATTTGACTGACAACCATATAACTCAAAATATATTTGTTTTAAAATGTGATTAATTGAATTCATTCAGTGACAAACATTTAAACCAAACACGTCACCAACTCAAAATCAGGTAAACTAATTAGGCTGGCACAGCAGGTCATGCACATGCCTCACAGCAAGAGGGTTGCAAGAAGGTTCGATCCCGTGTCGGGCAAGGCCTTTCTTTCTGTGTGGAGTTTGCATGTCCGACCTGTGCATGTGTGGGTTCTCTCTGTGCACTCTAGCTTCTTCCCACAGCCCAAAAACATGCTCTTTTGGCCAACTGGCCAAAGTGAATGATTGTCTGTCTCTCTATGTGGTCCTGCAATTAGCTAGTGACCAGTCCAGGGTGTACCCCACCTCTCACCCAATGTCAGCTGGGATAGGCTCCAGCTTAGCCCCTCAAAAGGGATAATTGGTATAGACAGTGGATGGATGGACAAAAGTAATAATTCTGACCCCCTGCTGCAGTTTCACTGACTGCAGAAGTTTCTGTTAAAAAACAGGAACTGCAACTGTAAAACTAAATTAATGAACAGAGTTAACTGATGGAGTAATTTTAAAACTCATTCATTAGTTGTTGTATAGTGGTGAGTTATGATTGCACAAATTCCTAAGGCACACCAGTATTTACATTTAGTCATGTGAATAGTGAAAAGTGAATATTACAGTATGTCATTGATCATGAATTATCAATAAACACTGTGGTGTTAGAGTCCCTTTAAATGTGGTTTACTGAATTTATTCTCATCAGAGCATGTTTTATAAAAATAACTTCTGCTGGAGAACCAGACATGAACCATAAAGTTAAGGCACTTCAAGTCTGAAGTGAAGAACAGCTGTTGAAAGGGTGGCTGTGTTGTTTCTGTTTTAACAGTCAGAGGATCTCTGAAATCTGAGCTGAATGATAAAAGAATCAAATAAATCCCATACAAAAACTATTCATTTATTGACAATTTCATACAAAGACAAGAACTCTCCTCAGCAGGAAAAGCAGATATTAAATTGGTCACTAAGTACAAAACAGCAACAAAAACTCTTTTCATAGAGCATCACTGGTTCTGGCTCTGCATCTCAAAGTCTACAGTAGCTGAGTTATAGCTGTGTACAGCACATTCAGGTTATAGAAACAGCAAAAATAACAGTAGATAAAGAGGAGAAAAGGATGAACAGAAAACCAGAAAGATAATTTACCAAGTCAAACACGAGAAAAACTACAAACAGACTGCTGAGAGGTTTATAGTACATGAAAAAGGTTTGGTTTTATGAACAGAGTTAAAGTAAGAGCTGATTTTCAAAGAAGTGCTGCTGTCCTTTTGTTATTCCCATGATGCAACACTGCTGCTTCAAGTGGCTTCTGAAATTCAATCTACAGAGAAAGATGGACGACAATTCTGCTCAGACATCATCATCCAAACATCATCTTCCATTTCATCGTTCATAATAAACGTTTTTTACCAGTGGTCGACGTCCGCATCCTCAAACTGACCGGCCTCCATGGCTGCTGCATCCACCTCCATACCATCTGTCCAGAACAAGACAACAGAAACATGTTTAACTCACATTTCTATGAATTTGGTTGCAGATCTATGCAGCACAACGCAAAAATAAGGCATAGTGGGTCCATTATAGACATAACTTGTGTATTGGTGGAGGTTTTTTTTATAGTCAAGAGAGAAATTTCCAAGACAGAAGAAAAAAAAAAAGAGTTTTTATGGATCTGCAGGAACCCTGATACAAGAGCCAACACAACATTTAGAAAAATGTTGTTCACAGAGCATTTACAAAGCACCACAGCAGAGCTCCATCATCATTACACCTCAAGATGTTCAGATTAATTCTGTAAGAGTGTAGTTATTTTGCTATTTTGCAGTGCAAAACTCCTTTGGAAGAGCATGAGAAAACTCGACACCGCATGTGGCAAATACAGCACCCTTATGCCTTCCCTTCTTACATTTATTAGGTTTCAAGACTGTTGGATAAGTACTAATATTATTTTCAGAGTCTTTAATTCTTTATTTAATGTTTTTCTTTTGCCTTCTTCCTTCTGTCTTGGCATGATGTGTCGTGTTCCTTTTGCGAGGGCTATTAGCTTAAATGATAACATTTATAGACAAAACACTGACTCCTGGTGAAGTCTCAAACCTTCAAATTCAGAGTTGTTCTCTGCAGTCCGGACCCCGGCCATGTTGTACTGCTGAGCCACAGACTGAGCCAACATCCCCTCCAGCCTCTCCAGCGTGGCCTGACCCTCCTGAGTGAGCGACGACAGACCCTCATCACACGTGTAGAAGGTGGGGATGTCTCTGTGGCCGTGCTCTGGGCGAAGGAGAAGACAAAGACTTTAACAGACATGTCGACTCATGTGCACTGTTTCAGAGGATCTCTAGATGAAAATTAAACCATTTACTGGCTTTTAGTAAGGATGCATGATATAATTGGTATGATAGATAATAGCTTTACTGTATCAGCAGGTATGAAAATTACTGCAGATATTTACTACCGATATTTTTTTATTTGAGCATTGAGTTTAGCAAATTTTTGCATATTAATCAATGTTAGTCAATCAGTGTTAATCAGTGTCTGTAGCTCTTATAAAGCATGATTATACTGTCATTGTTGAAATATTTATTAGCATGAAATAAAAAAAACAAACTACTTTTAGTTATTTCTATAGATCGGTATCGACAAAAATAAATTTCGCAATATTGGCATATCTGTAAAATACATTATCGTGTATCCTTAGCTCTTAGTTGTAACGTTCAGGGACCTAGAACCCACTATAACTTTAGAATGGTAAAATTAACTGAACTCAGCATACGGTATTAAATTATCCAATGTATGTTACAGCACTGAGATCTCAATAAGTCTTATCAAAACTCCCTTTCCCTAATTGTATATATATATGAAATTTAGGCAAATTATCAAGAAAATTCTAGTGTTTAAATTATTTTAAAATAAAAGAGCAAAATTCCCTTTCTTCATATTTTCTATAAATGTGAGCACAGCCTCTAATGTTGCAGTTGTAAAGTCACTCATAAAACAATGCATACTCCTTAAAACCCACACACAGATTTACCAAAAACTGACGAACAAAACAAGTTCTAATAACAAGAATTTCAACGCTTATTACTGACAAAAAGACTTCAATCGTTCATATTTAATCCTATTTTTGTTCCTCTGTGTTTGTGAGATTATCAGTGCAGCACAATTAGCTGACTCCATCATGAGTAACTTATATATGAAAAAGGATTCAGTTTCGATTTCCACCTGAAATGTTTGTATTCAGATTTAATCTATTCTGCACTCTTTTAGCAAAAAGATGGGGTGTAAAGGTGTGAGTGCTGATGTCTTACCTGCCTCTGTGGTCAAGAGTCCGGACAACGATGATACATTAAAAAAAGCAAAGAAATAGAAGAAAAGATTACAATAGACAATATTGTTTGACCTCTCGGCCAAGACACCATTGTGATCTTGATCTCAGTGGGTTTTTATCTGGTTAAAGGTGAAATAAAATTAAAAAAATCATGGTTGTGTTTGTTTCTTTTGGTCTTTCAGCTTTTTCTCACCTGCTTCTTCCACATCATATTCTTCTCCCTCAAAGTCGTTGTCCGAGTCTTCGTCCTCGGGGTCGGGGTGCAGCGCCTGGCACTCACACATGGCAGAAAACATGGACTCCACTGCATCAAAACACAAACAATGTGTAAGAGATTTAATACAATTAAGTTTGTATTCATGGAACTGAAGGAAGACAGACCACGACTGTTATTCAAGGTGATGAAGGAATACACCTTAACGATAAAGTTTAAAAACTTTCAAGATATATTTTTGGTCTTTTTTGGCCTTTATTGATTAAAAGAAGAGTGGACTAAATAAAGATGGAAACTGGGGAGCCTCCTAAACTTTTGCTGCTCATGTCGAGGAGAACAGCTTCTTTATGTGCAGCATGCAGACAAAATGGCAGCCTGCAGCCCACTTCAGTATTTCGTAAATGATAAATGTCCCTGTAACCACGAGAGAACCACAATGAATGGTTAATTTTAAAGCAACAGAAGTTCAGTTGATCACCTTAAACTTGCTCTGGTAGTTTTCAGAATAAAAGTGTTAATTTAAAACTAACGTTTACAGACTATTAATGATTTTATCTCAGTTTCATGTCAGACTCTGAGGCAGGGCAGAGCTATCCCAAAGATGAGGAGCATCATGGAGGGCTACATGCTTGATTTAATGTTCTTAAGTAATAAAATGTTAGAATTTAACTGAAAATAATACATACTATGAATTTGATAGGCTACATACAACACTGTAAGGTTACTTTTTACTTTTAATTATTCCTAACAATAACTTTTACCACAGATTATTACACTATATGAGAAAAATATACTTACATGCATCTTCAAATATTTATTTTTCTGTGTCAGCATTTATGTAAACTTTGACCCCATACAGGCCAAAGTTTAGAAAAATTAGGTGGTTTTAAAATGTTATGCACATGTTACATTTGTTATTTCTAAAGTGTGATTTTTTAGCAAAACATACAATTGAAATTTAAAAAATCTATTTATCTCAAGTTCTGTGAGGGTACCCCCGCTCTGGGGCTTCATAACAGGATTAAAACCTCTCCGATCACTTTTTTTGCTCATTCAGCTGCAACTTGTTGGTCGTTAGAATGAGACAAGACTGAGCGGAGAGATGACAAAAGAGTGGGACTGCATGATGTTAAAGTCAGAGCATCGATCTGACCCGCGGAGTCACTCACATGCCGCCTTGTCGCTGGGAACGAATCTGATCTCTGTGATCGTTCCCTCTTCATCGTCATCTCCACTGCTGCTGCTGTCATCCTCTTCGTCTTCATCAGCTGCTTTCTCTGCCATTTCTGCTTCATTCTCATCTGAATAAATCAAAAAGCAAACATGTCAGCACTTTCTTCTCATTATTTTAACATGTAAAAGTCAGACATGCAGGGAAGTATTCTGTTTGTGGGAGAAGATCATTTAAAAAGAACAACAGAGGATGAAAATGTTTCTGTCTGAAGCTTTGAGCAGATTTTTGAAATGAAGACAACACCAGCTGTAAAGCTAAAACACCTTTTAAATCACAGTGATATGAGGCAGATTTAAAGGCTTAAACATCAGCCCTTCTTAATCTGCACTCTAAAAAAGGCTGCTTCGATCTTCTTTGTCACTCTCACCTCCGACTTTTCCATTGACCATGACGTACAGATGTTCCTGTGGGTACGCGCTGACGTCTCTGGAGATGGCGTGCAGGCCGATGGTCGGATACTCCAGACAGAAACCCAACCCTGAACCGTCGAACCACGACAGGCGCCTAAAGAGAGGAAACCACAGGGACTGTTGGTCCAGTATTTATTTAATTTAATGTTTGTGCCCAAGCCCAGTGAAAGCTCTAGAGACAACAATAAAGAACTGATAATTCAGCCAATATAAGGGCTGGACAAATCCCACCTCAGGTGAAGCTGGGACATTGTGCTAAACGGAAATGAAATCCTTTGACCTAAATTAAACTGAATATATTGAAAATATTTAATGCTCAAACTGAGGAACCCAACTGATAAATAATGCTGTGCTGAACAGAGACCATTTGGAGGTTTCTTGTGTTTTCTTGTAAGGGAATCGATCAGTTTAAGGACCAGTAATATAAATTCCTTTAGGGTGTTGTTACTGATTCTCCACTGGAAATGGTTTCAATTCCCAACATTAGCTAGACACAGTAAAATGACGGTTAAAATGAATAAACCAGGAAAAATGTTTCACAACATAAAGAGATCATACAGTAGACCACTATTTTAAAAAACCCCATGACCAGGAGTGTTTTTACCGTTTACATTGCGTCTTTGGTGTGATAGTATCAAAAATTTGATTTTAGTTAAATAAAAAAGAAGCATTTTAATCTCTTTAGTGGATCAGATGCAGCTCTGTTTCCTTCCCTTTGGAAATGCTCAAATCTGAGGGGGCGGGAAAGTTACAGGACGCTACAATAATGATCAGCACAGAGCTCATTGTTGTCGTGTCTGTTGGGACAGTGGAGGAGAGGATTACGGGCCGCACAGCGGACTTTCAAAACAGTCATGGCGTCTGCCTGTGAAGAGCAGAAAACACAGGTAGAGAGGAGGCTGTACAGCTATTACATAATGAACCCCAGGTAACAAAAAACAAGCTTTTAGAAGGGATATTTCAGCATTTTTGAAATTAGGTTGTACGGGGTACTTGCCAATCACTGAAGTGACTGAAAAGGCTCCCAGGAGCGCTGCACCATTAAGGAGGACAAGCTCAGACTACCGGTAAGGAACACTGCTGTTTGTGGGTTCAGGTATTTTGTGTAAGTTTTTTTCTCACACAGTTAAGCGAAAAGCGTGAACAGCAGTGTACCGTTTCTTTGCCTGAGAGCCCGTTCAGCCACTTAAACAACTACTGCCAAGGAAGTCATACAACCCAGCTTCAAAAAATATTAAAATATCCCTTTAAGGGGCATTTTCTTTAAAGAGGCATAGCTAGGGATGCACAATATTGTCAGAATGATATTGGTAGGTATTGGCCTAAAAATTAAACATTGGTATCGGCTGATATTGAAATTCCTGCTGATATTTAAAGCTGCTATATCGGCCATGCATTGGCAGTAATATTGTCAAAATGATGCTTCACTTCATCATCTCTGCATGGGTACATCCAAAAAATCTAATGTTTCATTTTGTCAAAAGGGAAATGGTTGTGTTCTTGTTTCACATCAGTTACCTGTGCAAAAAACACCAAACAAACTGTGAGATGAAAGTAACAAGTCAATATCTGTAATGTAAAGAGTTTATGCTCTTGAAGAAAAATATCAGTATTGATATTGGCAATAATGCATTCGGAAATATCAGCATGTCAGATATCTGCAAAAATCGTGCATCCCTATGCAAAGAACTGAGAATTTGGTGAACTGTGACATGTTCTTCTGCTCCTCTAGACCCTTTAGCAACAAGAAAAGCAAGAAATATGATTTTGCAGCACATCGGACCTTTAATTTAAAACAAAGTAATTAGATTGACACCAATGTAGACTAAATTAGTAAAATCAGTAAATTGTTTATCAGGGAAAACGTATTAAACAAAACTGAAGCAAGTAAAAAATGCTCCAATAATCAAGGCCCAGAAAATTGGACGCTATAGATACTAACTTTATCTTTGAAACTAGTTTTATTTCCATACACATCAATTCTAATACATTATTTTGAAAGTGATTACTCCGGAAGTGATTAACACGAGAAATGGCGGAGTCTGGAGGCTTAAGTCAGTCATCTTCAACATTTTGTCCACGTTGGGTTAAATTTACATCATTACTCTATCACATGCCAGAACAGACACTCAGTCAAACATCAGCATTTACGCTCAACGTTTCATTTAAAGAGAAAATCGACGCCATGTGCATCACTTACGTTTCAGCGACGTAGAGCGTGCCACAGCCGAGCTTCTGCCCGCCCATCACCGCCGTGGTCTCGGCTTGCTCGTGCCGGACTCCCTCGGTGGGGGGGTGGAGGTTCTTCAGTAAAACCATCGTCTGAGGACCGAGACCGCCCTAAAACCCACCGGAGACGGTTTTACCACACCAAACCCAGCTGTCAACAGGCGGAGAAGTTCTGACCTATTTCGTGCCACAAAGGCGTGCTAGTTTATCCCGGGTTAACTCCGGTGAACTAGTCTAGAGCAGCTGTAGGTGGTTAAATAAAGGTCCGAGCCAAGAGCTTCTTGGAAAAACCGTTTTAGATGAACCAAAACGAAAACGTTTGGGCCACTTCAGTGAGCTAACTGTGCAGCTGCTGATGAAAAACCCACGGAGGTGAAATCTCGCGGCAGCGCATGGAAAAGTGACGTAACATCCTGGCTGACCTAACTCACAGTTCACAGTGCTCTTTCATTTTATTTTGAAAAGTCTTACCGGAAGCCGCTATTTGCTGGTACATATTACCCCAGTTAGCTTGATATAGATGGGGATTGTTTAATGCCCTCCAGTGGTCACCGTGTGTAACTACAGTGTTGTAAATGTAAATAAAGGTGACCAATTAAACGAAGATGGGACGTTGTGTAAATTAAATAAAATCCTTTTCGACCTAAAGTCAATTGACTTCAATACAAAGATAAGAAATTATATATTCAAACTGATAAACTTCAGTTGGTATTAGGGCTTGTATTGCGGCAAGCTTAGGTTTAGGAAAATATTATTATAATATATTATTATTATTATTATTATTATTATTATTTTATGCATTTTTATGATTATTAATTTTATTATTATTATTGTATTTATTGTTTTTATCATATCGCTTACTCCAATATATTTATATATTTTTTTATTCATATCAAACTTAAAAACGAGAAAAAAAAAACAATCAACAACTTGTCAAGGTAACACAGTACATATGTACATCAGACATCTGTAAAAGTCCAACAACCAACTTACACATGTGAATACATACACATATGTCACACAATACCCTGTTTGAGAAGGGACAGAATAAAGCTGAGAGCTTATCTAGTCCTGCCCCTTCCTTACAAATCAGATCTATTAAGGAAACAAAAACATAATTACAATAATAATATTTATTTATTTATTTATTATCATATCGCTTACTCAAATATTTATGTATTATTACAATATTATTATGTTTTTCTTTTATTTGTACACAACTACATTAACTCTTGATCTTAGTCTTTTGTAATGTAAGTATGATGGTGATATATGTGGTGAAATGTGTATTTGAAACTACTAAATTTGAAAATCAAAAAGAGGCAAAAATCTTAAACAAACGTGGTTTGATGAGTAAATAAATAAATGAATGAAGAAATGAGTAAAAATAAAAAAGATATTAATGATTGGCTTTTCACATGAAAAAGAGTCAAAGAAAGTAAAATCATTATCAATCCCACCCTGTCTCCTCTAATTTGGAATTATTTATAGTTTTGCTTCCTCATCAATACACAATTTTACAGTAATCAGATTCTCTTTGACTTGTTATGATGTCATCCTGTTATCAGTTATAGTATTTGTCTCACTACAAGAAAAAACAGTCATTGCAAAATATTTATCTAAACGAAAATAGAAACGCTTCTATTTATATCTTTGTTGAAAAATACAAGGACTCATTACAGATATGTCAAATTTATCTAGAAAATACAATTTCCATTTTTTCCTATTACAAAACTGACCTACTATTTATGTTTATCTTATATCTTTCTTGGCTTATTATTTATTTGTGTTTGTCATACCATATCATTCTTTTTTATCTTCACTTGTAACTTTACTTTTGCCTTCTATAAGACATGTAGACGTGTCCCATAGACTGTAATGTGCTTCTTTCAATACAACATCTGATTTGTTAGACTGTTATTGATGCATTATGTCTACTGGCATTATTCCTGATCTACTTGTCGTTCTTGTCATTAAGCTTCAAGAACCAATTTTTCTGAGTCTGTATTTTGAGGAAGGCAAAATAAATATCTCTCTCTTAAAAAAAAAAAAAAAAAAAAAAAAATCTTTTGAGACCTTGTATTGAGCATCTTGTAGTGACCATATACAAATTATACTATGTATTAATATATTTTTTTAATTTTTGTTTAGAAAATTCATGATGTTTATACTTTTTAAGTTTAATTTCAAGCTATTTGGTTGTCAATCAATACAGTAAAGACGGTCTACGTTCGCTGTTTTTAATTCAGTTTTGGGTATGAAGCTTTTCAGTTCTCATCAAACTGACAACATTCTTAAAAAATCGTTTCTTTCACCATTTTAGGGGATTATTTTAATTAAAGTAAAGAAAAGACTACAAAAATACAAATTCTTTAACGTTATTTTAAAGCATTTAAGCGCCGAACATGATGTTTAAGAATGACTGTGTAAAATTAATACTTACGCTGCCCTCTTGTGGTCACCTTGAGTATCTACAACCCCTAATTTCCTTTGTTTTATTTTGGTAACTAACCGGAAGCAGCGCTTTTGGTATTAATATCAGACTTGATGTTTGGAACGCATTGTAGGGACGTTCTGCGACCACAGGAGGGCGGTATGTTCGTTATCTGGAAATTCACCAGCCCGACGTGTCTACTGTATCAGCTTAAATTCAAACTCTTCTTTCCTCATACAATATCGGCCGTTTCATCTAAATAAATTAAAGACTTACACAATCAATACAAAAACAATTTAAAATCATTTAAGGACAAAACTTGATGTTGAAGAATGGCTAGTTTCCTAAATTGAAACCTACGCTGCCCTCTTGTGGTCACATCGAGAATCTCCAGCCCATAATTATTTTATTTTGGTAGCTAACCGGAAGCACGGTGTTTTGGTGAATAAAATCGACTTTACGTATCGACCGCATTATAGTAACCACCTATGGCCACAAGGGGGCGGTAAATACTGCGACTTGATGTTAGTTTAATTTCAAACCGTTATTACACTGGAAATAATCCACGGCCATTTTACTTAAGTATATTTTTGAGAATGAAGGTTCTCAGGAATCATCCATATGCCTCTGATTTTTTTTTCTTTATTTCAGTTATCTTAAAACATCTCCAATATGTACTTTCTTTAGCTTGCCTTGCTAGGCTGTAGATTATTTTCCTGAATGGACAAAATTATTTGATTAAAATTATGGGTAAAAATGTTTTTAGCTGTTGAATGGAGAAAAAAACCTAACCTAAAAAACCACCTGCATAACAGTTAAACCAAAACGTTGCCCCATGTCGATGAAAGGTGGTGCAGACAAAACTTTTCCACTAGAGGGCGACGTGAGTGCGTAGCTTAGTTAAGAGATTTCAAGCTGACAACCTTAACACAATAATATCCGGTTTCGCCTTACAAAATAAAATATATAAATCTTCAAACGTGCAGCAGGTAAATTATAGAACTGAAATACTCAAACATTCAAAAAATAAAGAAATAAACAAATGAACAAGATAAAAAAAAATGTAAATATACATTTAAAATAGTTATTTCAATAACGATTTAAGAGGTAGTTTTTTTTAAACATGTATATGTACAATACAACACAGCAGCTCACAAACATCTTTAAAAAACGAAAATTGAAAATTAGACTTAGCTGTTTTAAATTTATCTTAAGCTTGTCAAAAGGAAAGGTTCATGTTAACATTCATCATTTTTCCTTTTAACAATCAAGAAAATTATACAGTAGTTAATCCAGTTTATGGGGTTACTCTGTTGTGTTAAAAGTGTTTCTTTCAAAGTCACAATTTTTGGTGGCGTTTTTTTTTTTAAAGATGTAAAGCCCTAAACCAGAGGTTCCTAAGTGCTACAGCAGGGCAGCCTATTCAGACAGTAAAACAGCTGTTTGACTCAGTTTTTAAGGCATTAGTAGGTTATGGATAAAAATGTGCTGTTTCTTGAGACTTTGGCTTGATTTTACATGTGCCTTTTGCAAAAATATGTTAAAAACAACTGTAAATATCAGTCTGTTGTACTTGGTAGATGTGCAGTATTCCATAAGCATAAATATAATTTATCACTTAGGCTTTTTTCTGTCTTACCTATATTTCTTTGCCTCTCTTTTTAAGCCTTGTTTATAAAGTCTTTATATTAAAGTGACCTCACATGTGAAGTTGTGTCTCATATTTCTGTGTATGTTTTGTGTCTTCAAAGAAAAAAAAGAGGAAATACAACAAAGTGCAAAAGTTGTGTTTAGTTTGGAATCAAATATGTTTGTGTTTGACTTGGACTCAGATTAAAGCTGAGGAAACATCCCTAAAACCCTGTTGACTGTTCATCTCAGGGTTTGAATAATTTATATATAAAGTGATTATAAAAATGCTCGGACACGGGTATTTTTGAGGAGATGCCTTGGATGTTGGTTTAATAACTTAGAAAACATTTATGTTACAGCGGCACTACAGTAACAGTACAACAGAGAAATGGGACGAGCCACACTCACATTCAGTGGTGTTTGAATCCAGATCATCAACTTCTGAAACATGAATCTACATCTGTGAAGAAACTCTCAAACAGCTCAGGGAATGATTTTCAGCTGATGGTGTAACACATGTGAATCTGTCTATACTGCCAAAACAGCTGGAGAAGACTTTTACTGTAATTTATGTAAGAATGATGGATTTCTACCAGAACTCTGTCAGCATGATCTTCAGTCAGGTGAAACAGTGTAAATGTGGGAGGAAGTGGCTTAAAACAGAATTTAAAGTCATATTTTTGTTTTTAATCAGGGCTTTGCTGATAATGAGGGCCACATTTATTTCATTCTTACAGTAAGGTTTTATAATTGACCCTTTGTTTGCTCCTTTATTGATCCACTGACTCAGTCAGCAGCAGGAAAAGGGAGAAATCCCAACAGTGAGGGGGCGATGAATTATAGCTGAAGTCACAGTAACGTCAGTGACAACAGGAAATCATGACAAGTTCTTGTTTTCTTAGCGTCATCTCACACGTTGAAGTCAATATTCTGCTTTTGTTGCAGTAATTTTTGAAGTAGATTCTGAAAGAGAAAATGACTCGGTGCAGATTCGTGTCTCGATATGACTCACAGAATCACAAAAGTCCCGAATGCTGAGAAAGACATTGGTAAATGCATGATAATATCCACTGCAGCAGTCTGCCTTCTTCTCTTTCAAATGTTAAGTGTGTGTGTAAGTTATTATTGTTTTAAATTGTTATAATAACTATCGTGCAGTTCACATAAAGTCAAAAGGTTGCAGCAAAAGCCAAACTGCATGATAAGGAGCACATTTTATTTTAGATTCTGAATTTCCTCTTGGATCTTTGAAGGCCTGAAATTTAAGCATCTTCAGTTTGAGGATCCTTTAAAACTTTGTTCTTGCTGTTTTCTTTTAACAGAAAAGAACAAAAGTGATCAAGGATTCTGCAGAAGGCAAGTCGATTCATGCTGAGATATGTTTTAATAAGAACTTTTACAGAATTCTGTCTTTTGTTTTTCTTTTTGGATGAAAATGTTGCCAAGAAATGTTTAAAAATCACAACATATCTCACGGTTACGTATCCCAGGGCACAAAACTGCTATCTCCATTTTTATCCATTCTCTATATACTACTTGTCCTTTACAGGGTTGCAGGGGGAGGAGCTTATCCCATCTGACATGGGTGATAGACAGGGCACACTCTGAACCGGTTGCAAGCCAACTACAGGGCCACATCGAGAGACAAACATTCATTCACACTCATACCTAAGGGCAATTTGGAGTCACCAATCAATCAAATGAGCATGATTCTGGTCTGCGGGAGGAAGCTGGAGTGCCCAGAGAGAGCCCACGCATGCATGGGGAGAACACGCAAACTCCACACAGAGATGCCCTGACCAACATGGGAATCAAACCAGCAACCTTCTTGATATGAGGCATGTGCACCCCCTGCTGCTCCAGTTTTTATGATATTCATTTTTTCACTAAACAGTCATGTTGGTCACTTTTCATCTCGATGAAAGTTTAAAAAAAAAAAAAACAAATGCCAAATTAAAGTACAAAAACAGTATTTGTTATGAGAACAATATAAAATTAGTTCATTTAGAATGAAAGTGTTTTAATCAAGTCCTGAAAAGCATCAGTTTTGGAGATAATAGGTTTGTGCCCGTCAGCGGTGATATATTAACGTATATCAGGAGTTACAAAAAAATCAAAACAGAACAGATATCGTGATCATACCCTATCGGGGGGAGGGGGATATCGGACTCCTGTCATAGCATTGCTGGATATCCCCGTCCTGATGTCGTTTATGTTCGTGTGTTGATGTGCAGCGCTGCATGAGGCTTGGAAATATTTAGATCCATCAGAGGAAGGCTGGAGAAAATGTTTGGGATCCGCTGATCTACGCTGACTGAAGCTGTGTTAGAAACAGGCAGAAAAGATTATTCTGAATCTATAATTTGCTGTTTTAATCTGGAGAGTGTGAGTGACTTTTGGTGAAAGCCTTGTGAGGACACTCGAGGAACCGCAGCTCCACTCTTCAGGAGTGAGGACAGCAACTGTTCACTTCTGATCTAAACGTTGGCCTCACAGATCTGCACTGACGGGATTTCCAGGTTATATGACCTTCTGTTTCAAGCTGTTTTTGTTTTTTTCAAAATGCTCTTCAGGAAAGTCCCTGACAGAACGTTCAGTTTGCTGCGACATCAAATCACTCTCACTTACAACCACAAACTGTCGCTCTGTCTTCATGAGAGCAGAGAAGATGATGTTTTAAAACTCTGCTCCAAAGATAAACGATCAGAACTGAAATGATTGGACTGAAACTGCTACTGATCTGATTTTTGATTTCACAGTCAGAAACTGAAATGTATCAAGTGTATTCGTCTGTTTTTAGTCAACAATATCTCCTCACACTGATCTTCAGACAAACTTCAGGGACTCCAAGCTTCATGAAGATGTTCAATATTCTGATATTTATTTAGCTTTAAATAATTTGTGCTTTTGATAGTTTACAAATAAGAATTCATATCAGAGATTATTATATATAGAATTTAATGTATTATATATATGAATCAAGTATGAAAAAGGTTTGTATAAAAAAGAAAACTGAAGTTAATCCTGACTTATAGATGGAGCAGAGGGGATGTGATTTGAAGTTTGCACGTCCTCCTGCTCCTTTATAACAGAGTTTTCTTGTTTTCTTAATATCTGTCTGCTTTTGTAGTTTTTTAAACGTTAAGATGTCACAACTCAATGAACCAAAATGTCCTGATAAACTCTTTTAAGCTTTAAAAATGGTAAAATTAAAGCCTGAACTGTTTGTAAGTGATAACATCTGCAAACACGGTAACATAAATCATAAATTCATTTTTAGGATGACATACTGTTTAAAGTATGACGTTCATACTAATATAAATGTAAACATCTCATATAAAGTCAGTGCGATGAATTTTGTTTGCTGCTTTGGCACATTTTTTATACTAATAACAGCAAATCAGACGCCACATTTTAATGACTACATCTTGAAATGAGACATTTGTTCAGACTTGTCTAGTGAGTTTGTTTTATAAAAAGTGTAATGAGATATTTTTGACAAGAAAAGACACAAATACACCTGCTGATATTTACATTTTCACTGTAATGAGTACAGAGTTATCCACAGCATGGTTATAAAAGTTTCTATCAAACCACTTTTGTCCTTAGGCTTCAGAGAGCTGATGACTAGGCTACAGAAGAGTCTCTTACAGATTATTGATCATTATCGATCATCTACAGTTTGTACATCAGGGTGAGACCCACACACAAACAGGACTGTGTCTGAATCACTGAAATGTAACAGTTTGGACAGAAATGATACTTCAGTGGAATTAAAGTGGAAAATATCCATCTTTTCTGAGGTTTTGTTCTTATTTACATCATTTTGATGTTTATGTCGACCTTTGGCCTTTTATGGGGGTCAATGAATTTGATATTTAAGTTCAGACTCATATTTTAAAGCAGGTGAAAGAGAAGAAGAGAGCAGGAGAAGAAAGAACAATGGTGGGAGGATTTTGTTTTGTTATTCACTTTGAGAAAAAAGAAAAAGTCAAGGATAAGGATGAAAAATACTTTTGAGAGTTAAGTTGAAATGTCAAGAAGAGGGTTGATACACAATTTCAGCTTCAATCAACATCTTAATTCGGTTTTCAAAATTTAGGCCTGCTTCAACTTCAATCCGTCATCTCTACCACTTGTCCCTTTCAGGGTGGCGGGGGCACTGGGGCCTGTCCCACTGGGCAACAGGCAGGGTACACCCTGAACCAGTCGCTAGCCAGTCACAGGGCCACATAGAGAGACACACAACCATTCACACTCACATACATACCTAAGGAAAATTTAACGTTTTAATTTAAACCAATTCACCAAATGATTATGTTTTTGGTCTGTGGGAGGAAGCCGGAGTGCCCGGAGAGAACCCACACGTGCACAGGGAGAACATGCAAACTCTAACACGGGGATCAAACCAGCAACCTTCTCACTACAAGGCACGTGCACTACCTGCTGCATTTCAGCGTTATTCATAAAATTTTATTTCAACATAATCTTGATTATCACCATTTTAACAGTTAATTAAATTTTTAATTAAATGTATGACATCATTTTTTCATGGAATTTTCACCTTATTCTTGAAACTATGTTTTGACTTTCAAATTTAACCCAACAGTTTGAGTTTTTTCCTCAACATTGAGATTCAAGTTGTTGTTATTCTGACTTTTTTACTTTTTTCTTCAACATACCATGTAGGTAATCTTCCTCCTGCCATGTTTTCTTTCTTATACCTGCTCCTCGTACTCTTTTGTAGGACAAAGAATGTTTCTTGATGAATTAAATTGAGTTTTGAACAGATGTCTTCAGTCAACAAGCTTCAATATATTTGGTTTTGTGCATTTCTGTTGTTTCCTTTTGACCTCAACTTAAGTATCTTGGGACTACAGGGCCTGTTTACTCAAGCTGCCAAGTTATTTCTCTCATTAGATACTATTCATCATTATGTCATTATTATGGAAAAACTGGAGAAAGATTTCGGTTTTCATTAAATACTTGAAGAAAAATAAAATCTAGAAAAAACAGTGGAAACATTAAGGAAAAAAAAGAACAAACATTGAAAAAAATGTTGAAACTTCTATAGCAGTGATCATCAACTGGTGGCCCGGGGGCCACATAAGGCCCCCCACAGCTTCCCATCTGGCCCCCTGAATGTTGTCAAATTCAGAAAAAATAAGGGGAAATGTTTGTTGTTAAGTCCTTAAAACTATAAATGCAACCCCAAAAACAACAAGGATTGAAACTGTTTTATCAGGAATGACTTCATGTTTGATTTATCAGCCAACATTTAACCAAATGAAGTCGATGACCCCTGACCTATAGCAAGAACAAAATTGTCCATCTGAGACTCTGACAAACAAGGTAGGTAAATACCCCTTAAAATGTCAAACCAACACCCAAAATCTGATTTAGTAACAAAGATTTTTTTCCTCCTTTAGTCGTGAACACTGGAGATGCACAGATGCAGTAGTTTAACATCTGCATCAGAAAATGAATGTGGGATGAACAAACGGAGCTTAAAAAAACAACAGACCACCATCCAGACTACAGCTTATACCACAGCCGCCCTAAATGAACAACAATTACCAAAATCACTTCTTATGTTTCTGTAATGGTTAATACACTGGCATGTAGAAGCTCTTTAACTGAAATGATACTTTTAATACCAAAATGAATTACTGTTATCCGTGAAAAAATGTACTGTTTTACAATAGTTTTTATTTACTTGCTTCCTGAAGAGAAGAATTAGTTTTAGTGGTTGAATGTTATACTTGATTAATTTGACTTCTCAGAGAAGCCCAAAAAAAGCTGAATTCAGTTTGATATTCATCATTCCTGTTAGATATTTGCCAAATAAATGACAATAATATTTTTAGATTTAAACAAGTTTTTAAAAGATTTCTCAAAACATATGTTTCTTTTTTATGACAGGTGGTCTAATGAATTTGTTAAGCACTGTAAGTCAGTTACAGATGTTCATCTGTCGTGTCACATCAAGGA
Source organism: Cetoscarus ocellatus (assembly GCA_037902135.1). Lineage (NCBI taxonomy): Eukaryota > Metazoa > Chordata > Actinopteri > Labriformes > Labridae > Cetoscarus > Cetoscarus ocellatus. The sequence goes on along the minus strand of JBAMNC010000189.1, from coordinate 1,324,657 downwards.
GAGCCAACTGCTGATTTAGAGAAGGTGAATCATACTGGGCAGAAGAAATGACCTGTTTGAAGTCTTTAGTCCAACATCAGTATTGTCAGGGCTCTGGTTTTCTAACTGGTGCTTCACTTACAGTGTTAACATTAGTATTAAGATTCTAATGGATTGTGATGAAAACAGTTTTATTCAGAAACTGAATTTTTTGAGGTCGAAATTTTTTGCTAAATTGTGCATCAACATTATTTCGAGCAATTCAACATTCTCTAAAAGCTCAAAATGACGGCCCATCTTCCTCCTCTTATTACATGCCCCTGCTTGGCTCTATTCCCATCTGTAAAATCACCCTGAAGCAACAAGATAAACAAGAGCAGATCTCGAGAAACAACACACATGCACTCGTTATCACAGGGAAAATAAGTTCTGCTCAAATAAATGAATTAGATCCACTTTGGGCCTCTTTAATTTTGACTGGTAAAGTTTGGGGTTTGTACAACGGCCTCGTCCCACTAACAGCTCGATTTCTGTGAACAGCAGAAAAACTAAATCCTTAACAGTGATCTGACTGAATATGAGTTAGTCCATTTCCACAGACTTCACCTGTAACAGATCAACAGACACATACACGTGTTATTCAGAAGCTGGTAGAGAAAACAGTTAATATTGTTGACTGATTGGCGAGCAGCCGAGGCTCAATCCAAAAATAAAGCTTTGTTCCTTCTTAAAAACTCCTGCCGTCCCAAATATACTGGGACAGGAATAGTTAAAAACCGTTAAAATGTGTACGACATCGGGCTGAAGGTGAGCAGAACTCGGCTCTTTGTAACGATTCAGAGACGTTGTGTTTTTTCAAAGCGGTGAACTTGCTCCTCGCTGGTCTTATTTCACACAAATAACAGCTGCAGAGCTCCAAACCGCTCAAACCTTTTCTCTCCACACATCACTCACAGCAGCATCTCTCCTCTTCTCCTTCATATAGAAAATATAACACTATATTTTACAAGAAGACTAAGAGAACAGAACATCTATTATCTTACAAGGGACAGCGTACAGGCAGAGTATGTACAGCAAACATGATCCCACCGTCACAGACGAGGGGCAGCAAAACCAAACACTTTGGATTCATGTCCACAAAGTTATCTGGATAATCTTAAAATCACATTAATAAAGATATTCCTACACATGCTTCAATCAGATGTTCTTATAATGTTCCTCTGAATTTTAATGCCCTCCTGAGAAAGTTGAAGCTACATGTTGTTCCCATTTAGGTTCCTAAAAAACTCTTGAGTTTGCACAAAGAGAATCATTTCTCTACAACGTGCCATAAAACTGCCTCAATGAGGAGGATAAGGCTATTGGGTCATCTACAATATAGTGTTTTTTATTTTAATTTATCAATCCTTGGAGACTTGTTTATTTTTATAATGCACTATGACAGTATCATGCAGTAATGTTACTGTAAATAAGATGATCACTTATTGATCCCCTGAAAAATTCAAAATCCAAGAATCTACTTCACTTTTTGTTCAAGCCAACAGCCAGGAGTTACTCACTACATAACTTTGTAATCAATCCAATTATTTATTATCTAATCAAGCTAAAGTTTTTATAGCCGTTATGATTAATCTGAAGCAGTGATGACCCTGGGGAAGGCCAGTGGCTGTAACATGTCGGTCTAATAAAGCTGTTTCCTGAACTACGACTGCTGTTGAAGCTCTTTTAAGTTCTTCAATACTCTTTACTTTCCAAGCACTTTGAAAGTTGGTAAAGTCGTGCCAGATCTAGCCTTTCTAAAGCACTGGTCACCAACCTTCTTCAGGCAAGGCTCCCTTATGATGCTTAAAAGGCAAAGCTGGATCTGCCGCCAAATTCCCTGTGATATTTTTTAACTTTACCAAGATTTAATCCAGCAAACACAACCTTCAATCCATCACAGTAATAATAAAAAAAGAAAATATTAAAAAACAGACTGAATGGATTTAAAGTCACACTACGTTGACAACTTTACAATTTAATACAAAACAAAAACTCAAGATTTGAGTTGAACACAGAACAATTCCAGAAAATGTCCAAGTCTAAACAATATGAGTATTTTTCTTGTACTGTAACCCAGTGGAGAGAAGGGAAATCATATCAAGTAATCAACCTTGGGAAGCAGCTCGATTCAGCAGATCCATTAACGCCAAGTTTCAGTGAAACAGTCTATCAGGTGCGCCAGATTTAGGCCTGATGCACATCTAGTCATAAAGATCTAGAAATGTATCAATGATCTACCAGTAGATCCAGATCTACAGGCTGGTGACCCCTGTTCTGAAGACTGTTCTTTGACAATAGATGAATTTACACAAACTTTTGTCCTGGTTGTTTTTAAATGGTGCCTTCACATCTGCAGTTCACTGACTTTGTTCTGATTAATTGCTGCATTGTCCTTTGGATATTTTCATGTTCACTCTGCAGTTCTGTCAAGTGGGCCAAAGCATTTACAAGGGCGGGGCTGTTTTACATCATAGTCTGCTTTTTCCCTCTGCAGAGGTAAACAATGCCATGCTCACTGGTTGTCCTATGCACTACAGGATCCTGGTTAGCAAGTTAACCTACCAACAAAATGGGTTGATGTTGAACTTGGAGGAACAAGGAGACAAAATGCCTCCAGAGCTGTTTGACAGATGTACATATTTGTTAAATGTTGGAGCTTTTAATAATAATAATAATAATCACAAAAGTTACTGGTTAACACAGTAAGTCTGTCCACCCTAACACCTGTAGCAGTGTTATCAGAGGAAACCTAGCAGGGTATGGAAAAGTCGAGAGCAGCTTTGCCTCCATGAGCTGGACAAAATTTTGAGAATTAAACAAGTTTTAGAATCAGTCAATGTTGACAAGTTTTGAGATGCTCTGAAGGGATAGCGAGTAATGTTATCTCATTGCTATCTTATACTAAATACTGCCAAAGCTCTAACAGTGGTCCTAAAATCTTGTTGAATTGCAAATGATTATGGTAATTTTTGTGATCACAGTTGCTGGTGGTTGTACAACTATACCTGCTAATGCTTTTGCTTCTACTGCAGTGTAATGATTTAACCCTTTAAGTCATACGTCCTCTGAGTGAAAACAGACTTTACAAGGGTTTGAATCAAAATGAGTTGAGACCGGCTCTTCTAGCCTATCTTTGGTCCAAATAAAACCCTGAAAAATTAGGATAACCCACATGTTTCAGAACAACAATTCAGGTGTGAGAGAGAAGAAGCCTAAAACAATAGTCCTAGAAGTAGGTGGTCCAGGTTCTGGCTCAGCCTATGCCTGGTACCTGCACCCCTGCTCTGTACCATCTTGAGCGTTCTTACTAGAACATTGGTGTGTCCTCATTGTCATGCAGTACTTTGCAAAAACAAGTCGGTAGAGTGTTATATTCTGGTCCTTACATATTCACCTTTTGTTTATGTACAAGAAACCATGGTGACTGAAACTGAGCGTACAATGTCAGAGTAGAGAGCTGAAAAACTGTAAGCTGCAGGTGACCAGAAATTAATTGTTGAGAGAGAATAGAGAGGAGGCCTCAGAGATGCTAGAATTTATGTTTGGTGTACAACTCAAAGCCAATGATGGGGATGTTTTAGCGCTCATTTGCCATAGAAGGAAATGTACTTTTAAATTTTAGTATGGACCGAGTTGTCTCCTGCAGCCACTACATCCCATAATCATACACAAAGCTGTGCTCATACACAGAAACTGATGGTCACCCAGTTCTGTGTGGCAAACCAATCGCAGGGCTTTTTGTCTGTATTGTTTTAATGTGTGGTTATGTTTCTGAGGGTGTACATGTCAGGCTACATGTGTAGATTTTGCATTGCAGACCAACAACAGATAATGTCATATCTCTGAGGCAGAAGCATAATCAGGCTTAATTCTGGTGTTGTAAAGTTTAAGGCTAACTTTAAGGCTGCTTACTTTATACATTTCTGACAGTTTTGTCAAGGAACAAGCCTGGCCCCTCTGTAAAAACAGTAACATGACCCAAAGTGTTTGGTTTGACACTGACACCCTCTCTGTAGGTGGGTTAAGTGCTAAGAGAATAATGAAGTGCTTTGAGGTTCACTACATACAGACTCCAGTGTCCAGCTCCATCAGACCCTCATGGGATGAACCTACAATCATCCATCTACATGGATTCAGCAGAGAGATGCTCAAGACTCGAGAGTTCAGGGAAATCAAAGACCAGAATAAAAGAGTGCTGAAACATGAAGTACTGGCTGTCCTGGTATGATGAAGCTTTTGGTCCGTTTTCTGCCAGAGGTGATGACTAGTGTCAGTCTTGAGTTTGTGTTTTAATGGCGGTGGAAAAGCACGCTACCACGATACGACAGCGAGGAAGAAGACCAAGACGGGAGCAGGAGATGTGTTTTCCAGGGATTAGAAGGCCTGACAGTAAAAATAAAAACAAAGACGCGAGTGTTAGTCACACAAACACAGCCATCATGACTGTGGACTGTTCTGGACTGAGTTTAAAGAGTCTGTCTGGCCCTCTTCCTCCTCCTCATCCTCTTCTTCCTCCTCTTCATCTTCCATGCCATCATCCTCATCCTCATCCTCTCCATCCAGATGTGCAGGGCCGTTATGTTTCCCCTGCCTGCCTGGTCGTGCACTGTCTCTGGGCCCAGTACTATCTCCATCCCCAGGCCTGACTGGGCCTCTGGAGGTCTGATGTCTGTGTGACGGAGACAGGCTGAGGCCCCTCCCCTTTTCCTGAGCGTCACTGTCGTTTTTGTTTTCCACCCTCCTCTCTCCTGCTGATGACTTCTTCATGTTCTGTCTTCCCTCCTCTTCTTCCTCGTCTTCCTCTTCCTCATCCGAATCGATGCGGTTGAGTCTTTTCCGTATTGGACGATCATCCTCTGAAGAAGACTCTGACTCCTCCGACTCGTCCTCTTCGTCTGTCGAAGGTCGCCGTTTCTTCAGCATCTGAGCAAGCCGTTTGCGCCGCTGCTGGGTCAGGATCTCTCTCCTCTTTCCTCTGCCCATCTTCTCCAGGTCCTCCTCCTCCTCTCCATCAGACCTCTTTGATCTCCTCCGCTTGTCCTTGTCCTCATCCATCTCTGACAGTTTGCTTTTCAGCCGCCTCCCTCTCTCTCTGTCGTCCTCTTCTTCATCTTCACTCCTCTGCCTCTCTCTCCGCCTGTTTCTTCTGAGGCCTTCCTCTTCTGCTCGCCTCCTGCTCACTCTTCTTCTCTGGTCATCGTCCTCTTCATCCTCCTCCTCCTCAGATTCTCTGGAAGAAGGTGATGCTGAGAGAAAAAAAAATGTAAAAAGAAAGATATTTTAATTTTACGTCCAAGATAGCAAATGCTAACCCAATGTTCTGATAAACTGTTCAATATGTAGGATATAACAAATTTGTTCTTCAGGGCCACAGCCCATGGCAAATATTTGGGGAGGGCAGACCTTTAGAAAAAAAAAAAACATATACAGAAGGTGACTGAACGATCATTCTGTAAATCACTTTCATTACCAGCCAATCAGATGATGTAGAAGTGGGTGCTACTGCTGCAGAGTACATTATGCCAGATAATTTGTTTAACAAACTTAGACAAACCTGTTGGGAACAGCGCAAAAGTATATTTTCTTTGGAGAAATGTTGGTGCCACCATGTACTGTATATCATGCATGTTTATCTCACTCTTTTTTGTATTTGTTTTTATTATTTGTTCATTCATCTCCTTCTTTGAAACTTAAGATCATGTTACAACACTTCTCTGTTCATACAATGTCAAAAGTTTTGAGGAAAAAAAAAATGTTAAAAACGGAAAAACAAGGCGAAGAACAAGACCCTGATTTGTTACAAACATCATTCAGTTATGACCCATTACGCCAACTGCAGCTGAACTGTTAAACTTCTGTAAGAAATTCTCAACTATTCCTAAGTTAAGAATTTATACAGAAAAAAAAATTGTGGTTTCTGCTCCCATCAGGCATGCATTAAAGATTTCATGACTGCTAAAACCCTGGGGGGACTGACCATCGCTGTAGTCGCTGGAGAGATGCTCCTTGCGTTGCTTGCCACGGGGTTTAACCTTGATCCTGCTGGTGGACTCCCGAGAGTTGTCTGATGACTCGGATGTCTCGCGGTAGTTGACCTGCTGGCGTTGACCTCGCCTGAGGCCCCGCCTCTTTTTGTCATCTTCACTGTCGGTCATGTCACTGATTTGATCTGAATCTGAAAACGCAGAGAAGAAACAGTGAAATCTTGCTTTGGGCAGGGGAGAGCAGAATTGATTACTATGGAGCTTCGTTGCTGTGCTGTTGTTGAACAGTCATTGAGCACTTACCCATGTCTTCATCACTGTCCTCCTCTTCTTCCTCAGAGGAGCGTCTCCGCCGCCGTCTCTGACGTCTCCTGCCCCTGCCTCGTGTCCTGCTCAGTCGGTGCCTGGCCACTCCTTTCATGATCCGTTTCGGACGGGCTCCACTTTCCAAGCTGCCCACATCGCTGCCCACATCTTCATCATCTTCCTCATCTTCTGCAACAAAATCCTCCTCCTCTGAGCTGCGAGGGGGAAGTGAAAAGTTTAATTGATGAAGGAAATTTATATTGGGATGAAGGACTGAGACAAAGAAAGAAAAATGAAGAGGGAAAAGGGAAGAGAAAGTAAAAGTGTGTCATGCAGGAGTTGGTGTACCTGTTGCTGAGCATGAACTCGTCTTCACTCTCGACTGCCGTGCTGTCACTCTCCAGATCATTCAGTCGGCGTTTCTTCCTGTTCCTGGCTGCCTGGGTTCTCACTGGCCGCTTGCTCTCTTTCCCCTCACTTGACAGGACAGTAGGGATTCCTCTCCCTCGTCCTGCTGCTACAGTAATACAGTCAGATTCAGACAACCATATTTATCCCAAGGGCTAATTTGGTTTTGCAGTCTGCCAGAACATACACACATTCTTGTCAAGAAAAAACATAACAAGTACAATAATCAGTATATGGCTGGGGATGCTCATGGCATATTGGCAACCTCCTGTGGCTACTTTAAATAATAATGCAAACATGGAAAAAACTTTCATAGCTTAAGTAAACAGCTGAGGACAATCAATAGACATGAGGGTAAGAGATACAAAAGGACCAAAAATGCATAGGTGTTTGCATTTGGAAAATGCCTGGGGCCTCATGCTTCTAGGGGCCTCAAGGATATAGTCATTACAGGAGTGTATCAAATATACACTCCTGTAATGACTATATCCACTGTATACACTGTGCACTTTAGTATTTGGCACTTTAGCACAATGGCCCCTTAGTTAGCACTCCAGCACTTAAGAATTCATTGTGTATAATTCCCATGGTCCTCCAACTCACAGCCTGTTTTTATTTTTGGACTGTATGTCATCTATATTGTTGCTTTGTCTTTTAATATGCTCTGTCTGTTTTATTCCTGTTATTGATGTTTGTTTTGGTTTTATGTGTTGACACCAACCTGCTAATGGGACTGGGGTAGGAAATTAGCCGCTTGGCTATAATCCCGTGCATTTACATGCAAATGTCCATTAATGCATACTGTCCCATTTTTAAAAAAATAAATAAATCCTAAATCCTAAATAAGGCAGACATGACATTAGATTCGATGATTAAGATGTTTACTTCAAATATGAATGAGGTGCATCAAAATAGCTTTTCTTTTTTGTTTCCAAAATAGTCTCTGGAGTTGGTTACTTGCCTGAACAGCAAGACTTATGCCCCTCGGAAAAGCTCCAAAATGTCCTCATTTCAAGCAATTTACAGATTAGTATATTCACTTATGACAGCACACGCCATGTATCAGCACTGTTGTTCTTACAGCAGGTGGTCAGGGTTAAAATCCAACAAAGAGTCGATTTCTATACTACTCTAGCCTCACTCTTAAAGTCTATCCACTGTCACATCCTCTCAAATAAAGGCAGAAAAGCCCAAAGCAAATACAAAAAGACCCCTGAAGAAATATTAATGGTGGATTTGTGGGATGTGGTAAAATGGCATGCAGTAAATAGAAGAGTATGGTCTGCGGCAGAACAAATATTGCCAGAATAATTTACATTTTTCTCTGTTATATCTGGCCGACGGACACGTTTAGCTTTCACGAGGTGATGAGAGGGTATTCTACCACTGAGAGAACAAAGACACTTTTGATACTTAACTTGTTTTAAGATGTCCAAATATCAACTACATACCAATTTGGTGAGACACTTTTGCCTAGCATTAATGGTGACCTGTATTGCCTGATGCCTCAGTCTCTAAAGATTGTTCATTTTGTAATGACCTCCGCTGGGGAGGTTTTGTTATTGTGACCCTTTGTCTGTTTGTCAGTCAGTCTGTCTGCCTGTCTTTGAGCAAGATAACTCAAAAATTTTTCAATGAATTTGGATGAAATTTCCAGGGAATGTTGGTCATGGCACAATGAAGAAGTTATTTGATTTTGGTGGTGATCTAAATCCAGACGTTTTTTGAAGGATTTGTTAACATTGGGCACTGTTCCACATTTTCTACAATAACTCACAAACAAAGTTGAACATGACTTAGCAGAGGTTTGTAGACTCTGAGCACTTCTAGTTTCTCCTTTTTTCTTTCAGAATCTAATTGCAATAAACTAATAAGCCATTTTTTCAAATAATGTATTAAATCATACAAGATCAAATCTGCTTCGTGTATTCGTTCTTCACATTGTTCACTCACCACAGATGTCCCCAATGTCCTCCTCTATAGCCTCGTCAATCGCATCATCAAAGTCATCAAACCTGTGACACACAAACACATAAAAATGTAACCATGCAACATATTACCTTTTGAGTTAACAGAAAATCGTATCCTTCATTCGTTAATTTAGAGAGTTATAATATTAGTCTGACACCTTCACCAGAATATAAGCTGTTTGTCTTTTGCTCTGGTAGGTCATATAAGAGCACAAGTGTTTTTTTTTAGTCTTGCCATAACTGATTTGTAAGTCCTCTGGAGGGCTCAAAAGTTGCTTGGGGAATGTCTTCCTGGGTAAAAAAAACTTTAAATTTCTGTCAAAACCTGTCATTAATCTCATGGAGCAGCACTACACCCCTTCAGACAGCACCCACCTGTAGCTGATGTGCTTCCTGGTTCTGGTCGATCTCCTCCCCTGATTTTTGCTCTTTTTTGTATCTTTCTTCTTTGTAGACTTCTCTTCCTCCTCCTCATCCCCAGCCTAAACAGAGCAGACACAAAAAATTAATTTGATGTTGACCAGAAAGCCATAGTCTATAATCAAATGACCGTCAATAAACCTTGGTTATTTATGTTTAACAACTAAAAACGTCCACCAAATATGGTGTGCTTTTTAAAACCTTAAGCAAAAAGTTTTAAATTCTTGGTAGACTTTTGGCAATTTTGACTCTTGGGGCACATGTAAAAATAACAGAAACACCCAAGAAAGAAGTCACAGTTTGTGATTTACTTACTGGAATTATATTTTCCACACTGATCCCCACATATACCAGACGCTCCCTCCTAGACAGACAGAACCGAGAGTGTAAGAAATCCACATTATCTGGACATAACATTTCTTTAAGGTGAGTCACCGTGTGTGTGCGTGTCACCTTCTTTCAGCTCTCTCTCTTTTCTTCAGAGCACAGTCCAGATTCTGCAGCTGCTCTTCTAGTCTTTCACACAGCAGCTTCTAAAGGGAGGAAAACCAAACACCACAAACCTGTCAGTGACAAGTACCTTAAAATCTATTCTTTCTGAAACATGGCCTCTTTTTCAAAATATAAGCCCTGCCATTAGGGCAGCGGGATAACTAACACCGGCCCTCCACTCATTTGATGTTGTGTGTAGAGACACAGTGGTGCAGTCACACACATGCAGCTTACATGTTGGCAGGGGGGACAGAACCACTCTCCATCTGGTATCAGCATGAGTGGCGGCCGCAGACACGCAGTGTGGTATCCACTGTCACAGGAGTCACACAGCAGGATCTGAGAACACACATCAGGGTATACACAAGCATTAAAGTAAATTCTACATTTAAACACACACTTGGCACAACCATCATAAGGGCTTTCCACAGATAGATGAATGACAAAGCCATGGGGTCCGGCTGTCCTCCACAGAACCAAACAGATGAGGTTGATTAATTCATTATTGTACAAGTCTGAAGGATGAAGCCCCATCACTTGCCTGAGAAGCAAACTGGGGCTTTACATTGGCATGGGTCAAAATGTTAGCAGACGCTAGTATAGGGTAACCACAAATTTTTTTTTTTTTACAGAACACAAATAAAAAAGCAAATAAATAAATCCTAAAATATCTGGCACATAGTTACTAAAATTGATGAAAATGTACAAAGTTCTTTAAATAAGAAGCTTTCTGAAAAAAACTAGACTGCATAGAAAAGAATGTCATCCTCAAAAATATAATTTAAATACATATTCTCAGCCTAGATGCATATGGAAATTACAGTTTACCAAAATAAAAAAAAAATGCTTACCCATTTAAGTGTTAATTCAACAACAGAAAGGTCACTGACTGTGACCCAGTGAACTGTTGCATGTTTGGCTGGCAGCTGCACCTTGTGGCAATCATTTCATAATTTCTACATTTTAGCAAAAAAGACTTTCATTGCCTTAATTTTTTTTAGATAAGAACAGGTATAGGCATACTTAATACTCATCATATAAAAGAATGTATCAATGCCATTCTGCAGTATTATAAAAAAAAAAATCAGCAACTATAAAATCTGATCAATGTCTGTAAATTCATTTATCACGGTGAAAACATGAAAAATCATGACTCTTATCTTTTTGGTCAAAGGTTGTTAACTATTGTTCACATAAGTGGACTGAAAAAAATATTTCAGAGTTTTTTTCTTCGTGCTTTTTTCTTGCTTTTACTAAAGCTTTAAGTCAAAATTAACCGCATTTACAGACCAAAAAGACATCCAGAATTAACGCTATGCAGATACAAGCTGCAGTCTACGCGACCCATTTAATCAGTTTATAGGCAGAGGAATGACGGCAGATTAATCTGAGCAGCTGAAACAACTCTTAAACACAAAGTTTTAAAGACAAACTGACAAACCAAGACCGGAATCATCAGGATCTATATAGTGTGTGAGACTGCACAGACACAAACACATCTGTCAATTAAATTTTCTTTTCGAGACGGGAAACATTGACATACATTCAGTGTATTAATTCACCTACTGACTGTGCAAATTATTGGTGTTTATTTGTTACTTTACTCTCAGAATTACCACCATGTTTTCAGTTTACTTCTAGCACAACAGGTAGTTACATATACCCTGTGGTCTTTAGCACCCTTTGGCGGTTTCCTCCATTAACATGCATCCCATACTAACAAGTATAAAAACAAAAGTGCTCATGACGCCAATGGACGCAAAAGCAAGATGCAAGGACAAGCAGCAAGCGTATCACCAGCCTTACATGTAACTCGAAGTGGTGGCGATGCTTAAAGCAGTTGACCATGGTGTTAATCGTCATAAGCTTGGCATCAGTTTCTTACATGAGTTGATACCATTTGAACAGCAAAAATCATAAAAATAGTGTATATTTGTGAAGATAATGTTCAGAAAAATCTTTTCTTTTCTCAATGAAGTTTATTTACAGCAACATCCCAAAAATCTGATGGAAAAAACTCTGAGTGGCCAACAGACCTTGAGAATAACCATAGACTATAAAACCCTTTGATTTTTCTGAAACCTAAAGATTCCCTCTGCAGGTCAAGCTGCACTCCATAACTCAATACACTACTGCATAAAAACACTCCCACCAGTTCAGGATGGTTGGGCAGGCCACAGTGACTGCAGGCGTCCTCAGTAGAAATCTTCTTGGATTTACTCGATTTCCCTGAGTCACTCTCTCCTTCACTCTCCTCTTCCCCTCGTTTCCTCCCCCCGTCCTCCTCTTCCTCCTCCTCCTCCTCTTCCTCCTCCTCCTCATTCAGTTTACGCTTCTTCACGCGATTGTTTGACCACCTTGTGCGCCTACGTTTACCCTGACAGCAAAAACAAGAGAGAGAATCAAAGCCATTCAATAGAAGACATTTGTTTGTGTGTTTGATCCAACAGGACCCATATTTAGGAGTAATTACCCTTCGTTTCCTGATCTGACCCATAGGTTCTGTTTTTCTGTCTTTTTTGCTTGAGGAATGCTTGTCCTCTTCATCATCTTCCTCTTCCTCCTCCTCTGCAGCCCTTTTCCTGGTCTGCTTTGCCTTTTTTCTTTGAGGTTTCTTTTTCTGGTTCTCAGCCGCCTTCGAGCTCGGCCTGCAGTTTGGCAAAGCAGATGATCTTAAAGAAAAAAGGTAGATGGGTCTAAATTTATTGACAGAATCACACAAGGTGTACTTGAAATCACAGTGTTCTAAGATGAAAACAAAGTTAGTCTCCTTTATAAAAGAACAGAGCAAGGGACCAAGTTTTCCAGATATAATACATTTTTAAGTGAACCATAGGGAGGGAAAACACTGCTCAAATCAAATTATTTGCCCCCGATTTAATAAATGATGCCATGCCTTAATGTAAGGAAAACATGTTTGCATTCATACCCTCTGATATCAATATGCTTCTTGACCTCAAGGTTATCGACTTGAAGTATTAAGTCTGATGGGAAACCATCATGTATTTTCTAAGAAGTATTTAAATCATTCGTGTAAATCAAATAATACCTTTGATACCTTTTTGATACCACAACAACAAAAACAGATGTCCTAAACAGCCTATAATGGAGTAATTTACTTTTGTAATGCTTCTATGCAGGCAACAACCAAGGCAGAAGGCATTGTGTTTTTCAGGTTGTCTGTCTGTAAACTAGTGTGTGCGATATAGTTCTTGTGAATATAATATCTGAATTGAGGTATTTTTTTACCCTTACAATTTGTCGGCTCTTACTCAAGGACAAACTGATGAGACTTTAAAGGGACAAAGTCAAAGTCAGTATGCCTCATGACCATCCACTGCCTAAGGTCATGATATCTCAAGAATTCTTTGGGAATTTTTCTCAAACTTTTACAAATGACCTCTCTAAATCAAACATAGACAAACTACTTTTGGAAGGTAAAGGGCCAACTGTGAAGGTTATTGTGTCTCATGTTCACCCCTTGCCTGTGATGTATTTATGAATCACACAACGACAAAAACCACCTTGGCCCCTCCCGACCCCACACTGTACTTTCACTGTCTGGTGCTTGTACCGTCTACCTTGCAGAGCCATAAAACTGGCAACTAAAATCTCTATACAAATGTTGCTAACATATTTGTGCAGTTTGAACAATGGCCTCTCTCGCTCTCTTTAAAAAATATGATTAAAGATCATTAAGTGTCTGTGCTTTTTGAAACAACCAATCATTTGCTTATACTGGTCCCTGATTTCCCAAAAGTTTTCATTTTCCTAAAAAATCCACTAAGTAATGGGATTCTGGCATGTCTATAAACACCTCTGTTTCAGCCCTGCCCAGAACAGGCTCTTTCAGTGTAATTCCTCATAAGCTGTGTCTGACTGTCACATTATACCTTTGTAAAATGCCGAATGGTCTCAAGTCTTAGGACAGGTATCTTTACAAAATCATCTTGGCTGCAAGCAAAAAAAGCCATCACACGTAAATGGATCAGACAAACCCACCAACAAAGGACGACTGGACTACACTTGTAAACTAAATTTACTCCATGGAAAAACGCACATTCCTCTAAAGACTACGAGCTGATGATTGTGTAAAATACTGGAAAAAATGGAACTCATACCCCAGAGTTTGTAACCCTTCATCCGTGTAGATGACATATTGTTGTATTGTTTGGCCTGGAACAACCTCCCTTTTATTTAAGTTTATTGTATTTTATTTTATATTATCTTATTTTTCCTTTTGTAAACCTGAAATTATATTAAAAAGAAAGTGAAAAGGAAAGCTCTGTCTGACCAGGCCCCCTTTCCAGAAGTAGATGTGGCATTAGCTTTGGCCCAACTTGGGGTCGGCCAGAGGGTCTCAGCAGTGCGTAAGGCTCTGTCAGTTTTGAGGTGGTCAAAATTTGGTTGAAATTATTTGGTTAAAACAATGATTAACAGTAAGGGAATAGTTTATCCATAGGTATTTGGCACCGGAATTTGTGTGTAGGCCAATTTTATCTTGGTTTTGTTTATAAAAACAATTAATACTGGTGTTTATGAACATTACATCATTTTTTTTTTCATGTAGGTTCTGGAGGGGGCTCAACTTGTCTTCAGTAAAACTGGGGGGCTCAGAGGACAAAAGGTCAGAAACCACTTCTCCAACCATATATGAATCTGCATTGATGCAGAGACAGCATAAAACCTATCAATTGCTTGTCATGCAATTAGAAGCAAGCTGAGGTCACCACTTTCAAGGTTTGACTGCTGTGTCCATGTAAAACCAAATGAAACAAGCCAAACAGGGGATTCCCAGTTGTGTTGGAACCACTGTCCCAAATGATCAGAGTGAAAACAACCTTTAATGTCTCCAAATTTTGCCAGTGTTTTTGTGTAATTCAGGGTGTGTAGACATTTGTTTCCAATTTTAAAAACTTTACAAACAAAAAATTATCAAGCTTTAGGTATCAATGACTTTAATTTTTGTTGTTGGTGTGGTATCAAAAAAGTTTAAAATTAATTGATTTTTATTTACTTGAGACTGTGACAATTTTTTGTTGTTTCTACCCCCAAAAATATGAAGATATTTATAGAGTATTGCCAATTGGCTGAAAAGTATTGAGATGTGATTTCTTTGTTAGTATGGCCCAGCCCTATGACATATTCTTGAATTTGACAGTATACATACCTGCAAATCCTTGCTGATCTCCTCAGTGTTCTCCCTCGTCCTTGCACTTCCTGCTCCTTCTCTTTCTGCTCCTGCTTTGCACCTTTTCCCCTTAACTTGTTTCTCCTGTGGGGAGGGATCTTGATCTTAAGCCTGATTCCTTCTTTCTGGAGCTCAGAGGATGCCTCCTCACGGGAACCCTTCTTCTGCTCTGATACCAGCTCAGTGTCCTTCACCCTACATGATGCTGCAGTGCCACCATTGACTGTATCGTCCTGTTTGTCCGTATTATCCTGCTGGCCTGCTTTTGGAGGTGAAATATCGCTCCTTGATTCTGCATCCACTTCTCCTAAAGTGCCTTTACTTTTATCATGGCCAGCTATGATTCCTTTGCTTGTTCTCCTTCCACCCTTCTCGCCCAGGTCATCATCTTTCTGCGGTTCATCTGCCGTTCTTCTGTTTTTTGCTTCTGCTGCTTGTTGTCTGAGTTCCTCTGCAGATTGAGACAATAAGGAAACACAAACAGAACCCATTCTTCTATCCACATTTCGAGGGTGTAGTTCAGATTTTAAGGATATAAATGGTAGTTTGGTTGCAGTTTGAGCCTCCAATGGCTTATGAGGAGAGGTGCTGAATGCTGCTGCTGTCTCCCCCTCAGAGGGTCCCTTTCTGACCAGCACTGATTGCCGACTCACCTCTCTCTCTTCCTCCGCCGCCCTGAACACTTTGTGCTCCAAATTTGGTCCATTTGGTTCTTGTTTCTCAACACACGGCGGCGTCCTGCGAAGCTCTGATGGGCTGCGAATTACACCTACATGGCCTACAACACCAACTTGACCGATGACCCCTATGACTCCATTCTGTCCGTCTTTCTGTGGGACGAGGAGTGACGACCTCCCGTTGGTCAGTTCTTGCCTCGATGCAGTGACGACTAGTTGTTGCTGTAGTTGTGTGGCAGCTGGACCACTAGGGGGCACTAATGAGTTTGCCAGCTTCCCCTCTCTTTCATGACTGTCTTTGGTCTGTATCACTGAGGGGTTACAAACGATAATACTACTGCTGTTAGTGCTGTTCAGGTGGTTGCTGTGGTAGCTCTCTGCCAGCTTGAGGTCCCTCTTCTTCAGTGGTATCTTTGCCTGCTGGCTGCTTCTGACGCCCGCCCGCTCTGCTTCCTCCACCTTGTTCACTTCCTGTTTGGTTGCAGGTGTACAGGGTGTTATAACCACAGACACAGCATTTTTGGGAGCATCGGAGTCCCTGGATTCAGATTTAATGACGGTGGTGATGGTGCTTACACGGTTATCAAACGCAGGAGGCTTTTGGTCCAGCTTGTCTTCATTGTTCTCCTGCTTTATGGAGAGTGTCAGCTCCTGCTTTATCACTGCAAAAACAAGTGAGAACAGGTTTACTGATTGAGACTGCAAAGAAGAAAGACTAAGAAGGGCAGGTAAGTAAAGCACAGATTTTCGTAGAAAGAGTAACATAAGAAGTCGTGTTCATTGGTCCTTTATTAGCTTTGTTACCTCTCTCACAGCAAGAGCTGCTAGGCAAATTATTTTAAGACAAACTTTCACCCTAGCACAGACTTTCCAGTGCTTAACAGTAAAAATGTAAAGTAAAAAAACCTACTTCAGAACAGGGAATAGTACTTACTAAAACGGAATTATGGGGTGCTCTTCTTGCAAATAACAGTGTGCATTAAAAATAAAAAACACAATCTAAAAATATATATGAGAGACTTCAATATAGAAAAAATAGTTTTAAATGTACACTGACAAAGAGGTATTCAGGAAATGCAAAGACTGAGGTTAGGAGGTGTGCTTAGAGTGTCTTAGGACCAAGTTGTGGGATATTTTTAAACTTTTAAGTGGGAAGGAGCTCAGTGAAAAAAACTGTCAATGTTACAGTAACCCAGGAGGTCAGAGCTTGAGATTCTTCCGTCATGATGTGCATGTTTATTAATTTTGTTACCTGGTTTTAAGGGCTTTTCTTCTTTTCCAGGATCATCTTTCTTATCAGCATGTTCCTCTGTGCTCTTGCTGGGTTCTGGATTAATGTTTTCAGCAGCCTTTTCACCTAAGATGTGATAACACACAGAGACTTTCAATTACAAACAAAAGAGGCGACCAAAATCTTTTTGAGGTGCTTGTTAAGATATGCACAAGGTGGTTGTGTATGGGGATAAGAAGCACAGATAATGATAGATGAGTAAGGATGCATTAGTTATTAGAAAAAGTATGTCTGGGAGTCTATGTTAGACTACAGAAGAAACTGATGTCTAATGTCTGTCTTTTTCATAGTTAAACTTGACATTTTTATCGGGATTTTCATACTTTTCTTGTTAGTACATATATAACACACCTGCATTTTTCTCAGTGGGACTAGTACCTCCAGACACCGCCTGGTTCTGCTCCTGATCTGGATTCGGGTTTGGATCAAGTTGGGCCTTCAGCAGCTCCAGGGCATCAGCCAGGTCATTACGTGTCCTAAAGAGACAGAGACAAAAGACAGAAATTTGGAAATTAGCAAAACAAAAGAAAAATTATACCAATATATCCATCATTTGGTTTAGGCTGAATTTTCTGAGGTGCTTTCTATTTATAATGTCTTGCCTTTTGAGACACAAACTTTAATACTAGGAGGGTATAAACATATTACACAACTACAGAAGAATTCGGGGGCAGGCAGTCCTGATTTTGTCATTTTCAGAGGTTTTCAAGATTGCATATGTGAACTTCATGCGAAGTAAAACCAACAAATTAAGACAGAATTACTACCTGACGATGCACCTCCAGGTAGATCCGTCCAGATCGTCCTGCTCCTCTGTGTACAGCCGGATATTCTGCTCCTGGTCCAGCTGAAGCCAGTACATCAGTCCCTGCCGATCCCGGCCTATCGGCTGCAGGCGCATCCTCTCTGGGTCTTCCTCATTGATCACCATCTTGAACTTCAGGTTTTCATCAAACTGACACTCGCAGAGATACTGAAATGGGAGAATGAGGGAGTTTAAGGGTGAAGAAACAAAAGAATAAAGGGAGTTGATAACAGATGTTTCATTCTCAGATTACACATGAAGTAAAAAATGGAGTATGTCATACTTTGAGGATGCTTGACTTGCACTCCATGGACATCTCCTGGTAGCCGTTCTGTTCCAGCTCCCATGCCCAGGTGTTGTTCAACTCCTGACAAACCTACAGGACAAATGATCAGATATAATCACTGCAAACACAGACATGTTAGCCTAAATCATCTTTTTTTCTCTCAGTGTTTTGCCAAAATAAAAGCAAGGCTCTACATTTGATGTGAAGGTTTAAAAGGCTGTATCACTCAAGCACCACTGTGTATTACAGTTAAAGACAAAACAAGGGATGAACAAGCATTTGAAGAAAACTTTTAAAGCAACAGCCAACACTCTTTTTATTTTTACAATAGAACTATTCAGAATATTGAACAATGATATAATTGATTAGATCATTGATTATAATTAATTAGATCACATCACCATTATGATCATAGGAAAAAAAAAATGTTTTCATATTCTAAATGATATTTTGCTCTTAGTATGCTTGAACACTCTGAGGTTCTATTTCTAAATGTTTTGCAAAGTATTACATGGAGCATTAAGAACATGTTATTAGGTGCACTTATGTTAGTTTTTGTTTAGCCAAACAGTTTTTCTCTGCATTGGGAGGTGGTTGACGAATGAGAAAACTGCTTGAATCATTTTTAACTCAAAACATTTTTTTGATGGCTCAGTCAGAATTATACAAGATACAGATGTCTGATCCCCACAAACACCATATCCTTCTTGCACTATTCATTTTGGAATAAATGATGAGTCATATCTTAAACATTTAATTACAATAGTTTAACAAAAAGGCAAGTTAACTCTTCATTCTGAGAACACTTTACCAAACATTTGCTTTGAACCTTTTCACATACACCACCCTGAAATTTCCATGAAAATACCCTAAATTCCTTGACTTGCTTGTTCATACTTGCCCATTGCTGCAGGAACATTCCTTGCACTTAGTAGGTCAATTATTGGGTGAATAAGGGTGGGGATAAACCGAGAGGCCATCAGGGTTATTATGGCTGAATCTGGATGAAAACCCTGCCCTTTGCATTCACACATGCAGCTAGAGAATTTTAGGGTTTTTCTGCAAGTGTGTTTGGGGTCTGAATAGAAAGCTTTCCAACAGAATCTGTAGCCAAAAATATTATAAGAGCACACCTTAGCCAGATATTTTTCCCAGCGGTCTGGAGTCACAGACTTCCCCAGTTTTCTAAGCAGCTTCACATGGAGCTCCACGAGAGGTTTGGGAACTGGAAGACAAAACACAAAAAGACAAGGTTTCACATAAATGTTCATCATAAATCACAAGCTCAATAACAAAAATAATAATGTGTTTACTACTATTTTACTAAATATTAATAATCCCTTTGTGGTGTTCTTACACCTAACAAGTCAGAAACATGGAATGGGACTGATCTTTTAAAATCGCGTTTCGTTGGCTGAAAAGGGAGAAATTATCCTCATTGTTGAGATCGATATTTTCCCCTATATACTTTATTTTCTGTTACATACAACTTAACTTCAGTGGCATATATATTTAAGACGTTTAAAACGATGTACGGACAAATGTTGTGTCTCCAGATCAATGCTGCAAAATTTTAATCATGGAGGATATCATGTACCAAAAATTCACACCTTTGGAGATTTTCTTAAAAAAGGAACAACATAAGAGAACATAAGGGAAAAACTACATAACAATGGTTAGAGACTTTTGAGACAAGGACAAGCAATTGGTGGTTCCTGGGACACAAACAGCCCCTCTCCTCAGTCAATGTGGTCCTTCAGTTTATTTCAAATGTCCAGAAATTGTAGATATAAATATTAGAAAATCTGCCAGAAGCATTTGAACCTGATTTGTCACAACAACATATACAAAGGTAAAATGCATTACAACATGGGAAATAAGATTTTTCTATTGTAAGCTCTAATAATTATCTTCGCCAGCATGATAGCTCAAACACTTAAAATCAGATTCCAATTAAACTGTTCAGGGCATGTTGGTCGTGGCACAAGGAGGTAGAGACTAGATTTTAGTGGTGATCTGAATCTTAGTGCGGATCCAGGAATTTTTGAAAGGATTTGTGAACATTGCAAGATGGGCAGTTTTCCACCTTCCGCTAATAACTCAATGAGTTCTCCATGGAGTTTGATGACATTTTCAGGGAATGGTCATGGCACAAGGAAAAACTGATAACATATTGGTAGTGATCCAAATCCAGAAATGGATCCAGGAATTTCTTCATCTATCTACTAATAGCACAAGATAGGGCAGTTTCTCATAATTTTGATCATAACTTGCCCAATGGTTTGTGCTTTAGGAGTACTTGTAGTTGGTAAATGTTTTGGTCTGAACAGGAAATTATTGGTCATGATTTGTAATGATGGTTTCTACAAAAGTCTTTTGAGACATTACGTGGTAATTTTTAAAAGTGAGACATCCATCAATCCATTATCTAAACTGCTAGAGAGAACCCACACATGCACAGGTAAAACATGCAAACTCCACACAGAAAGGCCCTGACCAACACAGGGATCAAACCAGCCGTGAGGTGCTGTGAGGCATGTGCACTACTTGCTGCGCCACCGTGATGCCCAAAGTGAGACAAATCAACTTTAAAAAGTGTTTGCACTTCAAAGCAATGAAATGTGCTTTAATCTGCTTTGATAACATATTTGGCTCAATACATTTAGCCTTACTGTTAGCTTTAAGATTTTAAACTTACATAAAATGTTGCCAAGGGTTCTGCTAGCGATTATTATTGAATAGAATAGAATAGAAGAGAATAAACCTTTATTCGTCCCACACAGGGAAATTTGCAGTGTTACAGCAGCAAAGGGGACAGCGTTGATAAAGAATAAGTATAAAAATGGTATAAAAAATAGCATGAAAAATAGTAGTATTTACAATATTCTAACAGTATAAATATAAAAAAGGGCTTGAATACAGAAACTAAAAAGCAAATCCTATAAGGATTATTTACACATTCACCAAGTAATTGCAGATGAATGTAAGTGATTGCACATGGATGAATTGCACATTGTCAATAGAGTTAGCACAGTAATTGTATATTGTAATTGCACATTGGTTGCACTGAATAACAGACATCTATGATTGCCTTGAGTTTTTGTCAACCTAAAACTGGCACTCTAAAAGTGAAATAAAATTAATGTCTAATGGTAATCAAAGGTGCCCACCTCTGATGAAGAACAAATCATCTGCTCAAAAAGCAGACTCGAAAACACACATACTCCTTTGTATGGGTGACATGCATTCAAAACAGTAACATACTAAAATAAAAACTGCATCAAGTACATGCTGGTGTGCTATGTGCTTTTGGCAATAAGGGAGATAGATTTAGATCAATTTTATGAGATGACTCTGCTTATAGTCATCTCATAACTCCCCGCTGGAGCTTTAAGACAGCAGATATACAGTAGCTCTGATATCCAAGCTAAGTGATGCTAAACATGGTATAACCGCTAAGCAGCGGAGGTAACGATGATAGTAGCTCGTAGTCCGTTAGAAATTTCTAACAGTCTTCCTTTAGCGGGTTGAAAATCGTCTACCAGAACAGCTGCAATCCTACAGCTACCCCTTATATCCAAATTAACAGTAAAACCTTCTTCAACTCTTAAAAGTTTATGGGTAATTAGTGCTAGCTAGTTAGCTGGTGTACTTGTTTATTGTGTGACCGTGTTATCTGGCGACTGGAGCCGGTTGTCGTAGTTACAGCGGAGAGAGATGGGGTTCTAACGAGAGTCGATTTGTGGTGTATTTTTTTTAGCATTCACATACCTACAGAGTATTTTTCATTTTTCATACCCTCTCTTGAGAATTACAGTCTTCACAATCAGCTGTGGCTTTGACATAACGACATGTTTAACGGGCGGTCGCCTGATAACACGGCCACTTATTCAACCGTAACAGCATCAGCTAACGTTTCCCCCACTGCGCCTGTGCAGATTTGACAGCAAAAAAATACATCCACTGTCATTAGCAAACATCAGTCGCCCTGCTCTACCAGTCGGGTAAATTAAGGAACAAATGCTCGGAATGACGCCACCGTGAGCACATCACCAACACAAATAACCGGGGTGAAATGATGTCATTCCAGTCCGGCTGCCTGTGAGGCCGGGCCGGTGAAAAATTACACCTTGACAACACTCTGGAGCTAGCTGGTTGGCTGTGTGTGGTCACCGGGCTGTGCTGCATCATGGCTCCCTCACCAAGTTTCGCGTTAACAGATCAATTTAGTGTTGACAACACTGTCGATAGCCTGTCACTTCACTCCAGCTTAAAGCCCTTAGGCAGGCAGGGTAGACTTTTGACCTCACTAATCATGCCCCATCTTACTTTTGCAAAGCATATAGCATAGCCAAGTGTGGAAACCTAAAGTGGGACGGGCTTCTTGTTTAGCGGTCTAGGCTGCACAGACGTTGGACAAAACTTGGACAAAACGAGCTGCCAGTCGAGGTAAAGTCGATGCTGTGAAACATTAGCGAAACGTTAAAGCTCACTAGATAACCCCCCCAGTCTGTAGCTGCTCCGCTGGGCCACACACTATCCAGTTCTAGTCACCATCCTCATCCTCACTGTGATGATGATGGTGATGGTGGTAGTACATGATGGACCCCTTCTCCTCCAGTTTCAAGTGTCGCAGCTAAACCACCACTTCTTCACCCGCTGCCACCGCCGAGTACCGATCGCTCACCTGCCGTCGTGTCCCGCAGGTACCTCTCCATCTGCGGGAACGTCATCTCGGGCAGGTCCAGCGCCGGTCCGTACCGCTCCAGGAACGAACAGACCTCCGCGAAGCTCGGGCAGAGCGCCGGGCCGGAGCTACTCACCACCGCCGGAGCAGCCATCTTTCCAGGCGGAGAGGAACGGGAGGGGAGGGCTAGCTGCGAGGATGCGACTGAAATGAATGGAGGGAGCGAGGCTGCTACCGGCTCAAGCTGGAGAGTGCAAGAGCGGGGCGTTTCCGGCTGAGATTTTCAAAATATAACTGACTCTTTCTTCCCCATTGAGTGATTATTATTTTAAAACTATTACTTATAAAAGTTATTATAAAATAATAATTCTGTCTTTAGTTGCTCATTCCATCAACAATAACATAGACAAAATTTAATGATGGCCCAAAGAGTTCACCTGAACAGTTAATGAAAAAATACATACATACATACATACATACATACATGTAAAGATTAAAAAAATAATAATTATAGAATAAAAACACTGGGCCTATTTGATTTCTTTTTTGTTATTTCTGATATTTTTCTGCTGAATGTTTATTAGTTGGGATTATTAGTAATAATAATTATGAAAATAGCAATAATAACTCTGTATTGAGTTGGTCAAGGGTTCGTACAAATAATTTGGTAGTATTAAGAGCTATACCTGTGGCTCATTTCATCTAGAACAAAAAAATAGATGAAATAAACAAAATTTAATGATGGCCCAAAGGGTTCACCTGAACAATTTATGAAAAAAATACATACATACATTTAAAGATAAAAAAAAAATGAATTCAAACATGCAAAAACGAATGCACTTTACACAACAAAAATCTACTCTAACAAACAAGAGAAAAATCCCTTAAGACAGATACATATCTGACAGGTTTCAAAATATAAATTGACAGTATATTTACAATAAATAAAACAAACAAATCAGGAAACATTCATGAACAAAAGCTTTTGCAAAATTATAACATAAAAATAACTAAAGAATAAAAACACTGGGCCTATATGATTTCTTTTTAGTTATTTCTGATATTTATCTGCTGAAAGTTTATTAGTTTGGAATTATTAGTAATAATAATCATGAAAAGAGCAATAATAACTTTGTATTGAGTTAGACAAGGGTTCGTACAAATATTTTGGTAATATTAAGAGCTTTGCCTGTGACTCATTTCATCTAGAAAAAAAAAAGATGAAATAAACAACATTTGATGATGGTCCAAAAGGTTCACGGGAAAATACCTGTGTAATTCATGAAATAATAGATAAATAAATAAATAATGAGACAAAAGACAACTTAATACATTCAAATATGCACAGACAAACTCATTTTACACGATGAAATACTACTTTTTGAGACCTGAAAGTATTTCACCTAAGGTCGATGTTTATGACAGGTTACAAATTTTAAATTGCTTATATATTTACCATAAACAAAACAAAACAAAACTAAACAAAAAAACGGAAACAAGCATGAAAAAAAAGTTTCTGCAAAATTATTACAAAACATAAAAGCACTTGATCTGTATAAAATAAACTAATGGTTGAAACACACAAATATTTGATCAAATCAAAAATTCACCACAAATTGCAAAAAATGTTCATGACACGAAAACATTTTGCTTGTGCCGGACAGAAAGAAGGTTGCTAGTTCAACTCCCTGTGTCTGTTGGGGCCTTTCTGTGTGGAGTTTGCATGTTCTTCCGTACATGTGTGGTTTTTACCCCTAGACAAAAGAAAGCCAGGGGCCTTATGTTTGTCTCATGGGCAACAGTATCTGCCAACAGAACAAGAAAAAGAAGTTATGTGATATATTCTTTAAAGTAATTAAAAAAAATGACTGAAAGGTACTGATTAGGTGAATAAACGGTGAGGTATGCCTTGGCCCAAATGATGCTGCACTGACTCTAAAAATTCTTTCTACTGAACTCTTTGACACTTCATAATCCCAATGTTTCTGCTCTTTGTTGTTGATTTTACCCTTATATTATTTTATGTCCACGTTTAAGGGGTATGGTCCCTCTACTTCCGGTGTTGTGTGCAGATTTTAGTGAGTTGACTGCGGAGCTGCCAGGAGTTGGGAGGGCCGGGGAAGGCAGGACTGGAAATGCCCAGAATTCAACGCGAGCATTTACATCAAGTACAGTTTATTATGGTTAGGCGTCTATGCTCACAGAGGCTACGTCTCTGGATTTGAGCTTCGAGGAAACAGTCCTCTGTGGTCTGTGATTGACAAACCCCGCATTTCTGAGAAAGAACCAAGGACTGTGTTTTCGGAAACATCGTGTTTTTAGTAGACAGCACGGAGTTAAATCACTGGTTTGATGCATGCTGCACAGAGCGTCACGTTTGTCAGGAAGATGGTGCATTCAGGGACATTTGGAATTATTGAGAAGGGAAAGACAAGCTACATTAGAGCGACAAAAATAGGTCAAATGCCAGACCGAAAGATTCGCATTTGAAACGTGGAGTGGAGAGATTTTTGGCTTTTTGCATCGCAACATAGACTGGAAGGTCCTTTTTTCGTTATTGGTTACCAAACCCAGCCCGCATATTATGTTTGGATACCTCAATATCTTATCTTATTGCTTTGTCCACAGGGGTCGCCAGATTGGGCACAAAATGAAAGTAAAACAAAGTTGCTCAAGAGAGCTTTTATTGTTTACCCACAAAATAATAAGGATAATAAAAAAAAAACACACAGGAAACTGTAAACATTAGTTATGCCATATCAGCAATTTTGCAAAGGCATGGATCATAATTTTGCAACAACACAGTGTCTGCAACTGTTGCATCAGCATGCACAATTAGTCCGTCATAGTCATGAAGTCATTATCAGCCATATGACTGGACATGTTGGTAAACCACTCTCAGGATTTATGCAATAGTGCACACAAAGCATGTGTGCACATCATGGAGATGCTGCTTGTAACATGATTTACCACAGGAAGACAAACCACACAACAGCATAAACTCAGCACTGGGTTCTTGATTGGATAATGCGGTTTGAGAAGGCTTTGTTCAGTGCTGTATTGTATAAGAGATGGTGTTGTACATTAAAGGTTGATCCACATGGCTCATTTATGTCTTTTTTCCAGGTTAAAAGGGGGGGCATCTTAGTTCTAAAACTTTTGTGGGTTTGGTAAATAAATAAAAACTTTATGACTGCAGCCTACAGCCAATGCACAAAGTTGAAAAATATGTCAGAGAGAAAAGGGTTTTGTGAAACCGGGTCTGACACACAGAGGAAATGCTGTCACAGATTTTCTTTTAACCCCTCATCACATTTTGTTGCAATAACCGACACTGGCGATGTTAATGCTTTCAAATATAATATACAGTGTTCATTGTGTTACCATCAATTCTAATATCCTGAATATCATTCCTCAGACAGATCTTGTGTAATTGTGTCATTTTAAAAACAACAATTCAAAGTGAAAAAATACCTAAGAAGAAAAAGAATACCCAATGTTAAAAACTCAAACTTAAAGCAAAATTAAAGAAAAGAAAATAGGACTAAATAGCTAAAACTGTAGCTATAAGACAAACATTCAAAGAGTGAAAAGCAGCTGTAAATCTGAATGTCTTTGATCTTTTTAATGTCCAATCCTTAGTGAGCCAGTGTCAGTCAACTTTATTGTAATGCTGGAGTTTACTCTTTTCATGCTCTCTTAAAAAATCAGATGTGAAGATTTACGTGCAAATTAATTGAATGTCAGGACTCCATATTAACGCTGCTACAAGTCGCAGACAGAGTTCTTTGCCAATGCTTTTGCTGTTGACGCTGGAAGAGGTTTCATTAATAATGTTTGAGGTGTTTCATTAGTGTTTTTTTTACCTGTTTTAATCAAGCCTATTTCTTTATGTTTGCTTGTTTGTACTGCCCTCTCTCTCTTTGCCCCTTTGCTCCTGTGCCCGTCTCTGGTTCTTGTCTTGTAGGTTGCTTGGGATTGCTTGTGTGGACAGCCTGCTGTTGTGGACTACAAAGCTTCATTTACTACAATAACAAATATTTGACCTTTCTGTTTAGCCCCATTCCATTATTATTACAGTTCCTTATATTAACTTCAGAGAGAACAAATTTAAAATACATGGCCGTTCACATATCAGTATGACCTTGACAAACAATCGTGGATGACCTGCAGCTGTGGACCTGCTCGGCTCCAATTGCTCTATCCTACATCAACCATCATCAGAAAATACATCATTTAACATAAAGTCTTATTTTTAGACCAGTTAAACCCATTTTAATGGCAGTTCAGCTAGATGCTGATACATTAATCAACATCATTCCTCTCCAGTTTACAATCATTATAGATATTAATGTTAATATTAAGTTGATCTCTCTGTCCATGGTTGTTATTGATTATACCTCCATAATAAATACCTTTACAACCATATAGACATGAGGACCCTCTTAAAAATAGATGGCACATTCCAAAGGACTAAATAAATCTGTATTCAGAGGACATAAATATGATGAGGACAGGTTTATGGTCTGGGCGTCCATGGGTTTGTCGTTATCATAGATTCTTATTCTAGTCCCTTTGTCTCAATATGAGACTGGCTCCACTCGAAGATCTCCAGCTGCTAAACAGAGTTTTTTCTTTCCACTGTTACTGTGAACCTCCTACAGATGTACAGCACTGTATGTTGGCCCAGTGCTGTGCTTATGATGGATTCATGGTCCATTTGGACGGATGTAAATTTGTGTATTTGTATATATTTGTGTATAAATGAGTATCTATAAGATGCAGAGTTTGGCTTCAGTCTGCTTTATTGTAAAGTGTCTTGAGACACCACTTGTTATGAATTGTCACAATACAAATAAAGATTAATTGATTGATATTTATCTGTTTTTAAAGATCCTGACTCTGACAATAAAGTGTCTGTATACCTATCAATGTATCTTGCAGGTTTCCACAAAATATTTTTCAAATCATGAAATATTGTCAGATAACACCATTTATGTGAAAAGATAATAAGAACATACATGAGGAGACTTCCAGAAAACTTGCAGATAACATTTGATTGACTAATTGTTCTTTATTCATGCATTATGTACACTCTTAATTGCCCTTAGGTATGAGTGTGAGCATGAATGGTTGTCTGTCTCTCTATGTGGCCCTGCTATTGGCTGGCGACCAGTCCAGGGTGTACCCTGCCAGTTGCCCAATGTCAGCTGGGATAGGCTCAGCACTCCATGATCCCTGAAAGGGATAAAACGACTTGGGGGCCATCAACATGGAGATGAATTCAGGCACAAGCTTTTTATTCTATAGGAGTTGTATAGCGCCACTTACAGGCTTGGTATATATACTACATTGTTGTCAGTGTTTTTATGTGGATGGACATATTTCTTAAAACAATGCCGTCTTTACAGAGAAAAGAAAAAAATTTTTTGTCTCAGCATGGACAGGGCGTTAGATAATGGATGGATGGACTTATCACTCAAATAAAATTGATTTCAAATCCTTCACCTAAGGATGACTATTAGGAGTATCCCAAGCTGTATTTATGAAGTCTTGTGCTCATGGTATCTTTATATTGTTGGTATTTCTTCAGAATCTTCTAATTTTACGTAGGGTACATTAAAAAGAACAAATTTACGGGCTGCCCTTGAAGGCAGCAGGGAAGGCATAAATCCGAGCTTTTGATTGGCACCTGAAGGCCTCTGTTTATGGAGAAGGCGGAAGTAGTTTCCTCTTACAGGAAGCAGGCTTCAAAGTTTAGTGTTTATTGTTTCTACACTGGCGTGTGTGGTCGCATTCATCTTCAGCTACAGTCCTGGAAAACACCTCAGAGTTTTTTTTTTTTTATTTATTACTGCAGCACTTTACTATAGTTATGACACTTTAACCGATACATCACTTCAGACGTGGAGGTGAGTACAGTCACATTTCCCGCTTTACTGTAATATAAGAGCTTCGTCCATTTTAATCAGATGGTTGTATTTATTCTATAAACTGGTAAACTAACACCAACTTAAAGAGATTTTTAACTTAAAAAAAATCAACATTAATCAAAAATGCTGATTAAGTTTAATTCTTCTTTTTCCACACGAGACTGATGGTTGTAACATGTTGCGACGAGTTAATAAAAGATCCATAGACAAGAAGACATATTAAAGCAGATAATACTCATTTCAGAGTGATAAAACACCAAAAAGTGAACAAAACAGACATCCAATCAGTGAATCCTCTTATTTATATGTATGCTGGTAATTCTTATTGTTGATTTTATGCTATTCATATCAATCATATTTTAGTTGTCCTTTATTGCTGTCACTTATTCTCTTTAGCTGTAAAAATCATGTATTTAACCATGTGAATAATTCAGCTTCTTTGTGTGTTTTAGTGCACTATGTGTTAACTGGCATTGTCTTGTTTATTAATACATTATGTCATTACTGACTGAAATGTGTTTCTGCATGTTCAAACTTCTGTCCAACAAAGAAGTAAAAAAAATGTTTATTTTTTGTTTTTTCCCCCTGTGGGACAACAGGATTTCATGACTCTGCTGAATTACAAAATCTGCTTTCTAAAGTGCTGAGAGGTGAATATAGCCTGTATTACAATGACAATAACAAAAATATGCCTCTAAACATTTGTAAAAATGCTCAGGCAAAGGGAAACTTTTTTGCAAAGCAAGAGATTACTTTTTGTTATGCTCTCTTAAAATATCTGATGTGCAAATTCATCCTCAAATTAATTGAACTTCAGGACTCCATATCAATGCTGCCGACAAATCCCAGACAGACTTCTGTGTGAGTGTACCTTTCTTTAATACTGTTTTAGGTGTGTTATTAGTATGTTTTTACCTTGTTTTAAAATAGCCTGTTTCTTTATGTCTGCTTGTTTGTATAGATCCTGACTCTATCTATCTATCTATCTATCTATCTATCTATCTTGCAGGTTTCCACAAAATATTTCTCAAGTTACACCCTTTATGTGAACAGAATGTATGAACGTATGGAGACTTTCAGCAGACTTGCAGTTTGCTTGGACAAAGGAGTCCGTTGATGTGTGCAGACAGTCACGGGTTGTTTTCAGCTCTGGCTTCATAAACAGAGTAAAGTTACATCTTCTACTATTTTTAACCACAAGAAATTCTTATAAACAAACCAGCTACACAGCTGCACTGAAGGGGTAATGGCTATAGTATGACGGGTTATTAACTGATCCTTAGGGAGTTACCATAGAAACAGCCAGACAAATAAAGCATGTCTGCTAAAAAACAAATGAACAAGCAAAAAGTGAATAAATGAATACAACCTGCAGATACATTACTGGGAAAAGTCTCAAAAACATGCTGAATGATGCTATAATAAAGCACACTTTACTGCACTCACCAACACAAGGAGATAGTTCATTTAAAATGGGTCAATTTGGGACACCTGTTTTTTTTACTGAATATAATAAAGTTACACTAAAATGGAACAAAAGTTACAACTGGCTTAGTGTGAATGTACTACTAAACGTGTGCAGTGTTTAGGCACCCCTGATTAGAGCTGTGACTCTTCACAAGTCTCGCGATTCAATTACGATTATTGAGTTAATGAGTCGATTCGTTGCATCACGATGCAATGAGTAGTTTCCTTAGTTTTTCGTATTACTGCACCAGACTACTTTGTAGATAAAAAAAAAAAAAAATCAGGCAGTCAGATAAACATGAACTCCTTTTTATTAATCAGAAATGGCCTTTGGTTCAGATCTCATCTTCTTGTACTTGTTTTTGTTCTTACTCAGAAACTAAACTGACGCTGCAGTCGAGCTTCAGCCTCTGCAAGATTTAACGATTATTGCCTGTCTCTGCATCTTCATCTATGTCTGCATCACAATGAATCAACAAAAAGATTATGTATGATACCCCTACCCCTGATCATGGATGGAAATTGATAAGATTTGTTTATGTCAGTGACATGATCTATTCTCATCTATCCTTTTCTTCATCCATTTTCAGATAGAGTCCTGAGTACTGTCTGTGAGGAAATCCTCAGATTTGCCACCTTTGCTTGAAATCATACAAACACTGGACATTGCACAGTTGGTGTTATTTTGAGTAATATCAAACCGCAACTTCTGTCTGCTCTGATTACATCCTCAACTTCTTTGTTTTGGTTTCTGCTGTTTATCTCTGATGACAGCATGATATCCTTGACTTGCAACGCATGCAAAACAAAATGGAAGGAATTCAGAGGAAATAATAACATATTAAGGAAAATGTTTTTCAGCCAGTTGGTATTTATTCTCAGCAGGAATAACATTGCAAATCCCATCTCTTCCACTAGGAACATGCCCACACAGGCATGGGAATCCAGAACCAGCTGCAGCTCACTGAAACCTTGTTTTCCCTCTTATCATTAAGGTTTCATTGCCAAGACTAAGAGACCTTCAGGCAATGTTTAGCATTTGCACCTACCCTTCTCTATGTTTCTGGACAACGACAGGACATAAATTAATATATAGGTTACATAGAAATAACTTGTTTTGCCATTTTTGTGCCCTTAGGTGGTGTTATATATGAGCAGCAGGTAACAGAGGCAGTAAGATGGCCATCGCCCATGTGGCTACGGAGTACGTGTTCAGCGATTTCCTGCTGAAGGAGCCAAACCAGGCTCGATACCGCAGCGTGAGGACTGAGCTGGTTGTGGACAAGATTGTGACATGTGTTGCTGTGGGCTTGCCCCTCCTGCTGATCTCTCTGGCTTTTGCTCAGGAAGTTTCAGTCGGTGAGTGGCGAGGTCATGTGAAGCAGAGACTGCTGTGCATTTTCAGTGATTTCACAGTTCTGTTCAGTCATGATTATCCTGTCAAGTGCTTTATTACATGCAGTATCAACCATGATGGATGTCTCAGTTTTCTGTATCTCTGCACATGATTGCTGTTTTGTCATTGAGGACATATGAACAGACAAATATAAACCAAGGTTACTATTGTTAACCAAAAATATTGAAACAAGATAAACTAAACTGTACAAACTATTTAAGTAAGCTGAAATTAGAATACAAATAAGTCTTAACTTTATAGAAATCAAAAACAACCTTGTTTGCATGTGTACAAAAGTACTTCAAATCAAATATTCATGTCAAATGACATATCAGTATATCCTTATAATTTGTCTCAGGCATGTCAGATTACATTTTGGAAGAACTGCAGAAATGAAAACTTTCTTCATTCTGGGGCTTTTCTGAGAGCATTTAGGACATTGTATAGACTTGGAAAGTGGGGATGTTGAATAAGGGACTGACAAATGGGAAGAGGACAACAGTTTCTGTAAATGGGGCTCACAAACATAACTGATTGGCTATTGAGAAGAAGAACTTGTACCCATTTTCATGTTTTTTTAGGATATTTCAAAAGAAGTTGCCAAGGGTCTTACTCTGGAGCATTTAATTCACTCAGTCAAAAACTAAAGCTAAATAAACATAAACTAAGC
Organism: Cetoscarus ocellatus; assembly: GCA_037902135.1. NCBI lineage: Eukaryota > Metazoa > Chordata > Actinopteri > Labriformes > Labridae > Cetoscarus > Cetoscarus ocellatus. The sequence continues at coordinate 1,292,653 of JBAMNC010000189.1, read as the reverse complement.
ATTTGACTTATATCAGGTCCTGAAGTGTATTATGATCTTCAGACCTTCTTACCAAATATACAATATCCAAGTTATCTTCTTCAATCAGTGGACAACCCAACTGAGTCTTTTTGCTCCTTACTTGTATATTTTTGTTCATTTGGTGGTTTTGTCTTATTTTTGTTTGTTTCAGGTACACAGATCAGCTGTTTTGCACCCACTAACTTTTCCTGGAGGCAAGCAGCTTATGTGGATTCATACTGCTGGGCAGCTGTACATACACAACCTCTACCTCTGTGGCTGCACAAGGTACACACACACTCAAGGTCACTGGAACAAGATAACTACACTTAATCTCAACCGGATCTTAATTGAATAAAAAAAATCTCGATCTTACAAATACCATTTAACCTAAAATGCTATGTAAAGCCTTGTACTGGAAGATGGAGGTGTGTAAAGGTCAGGTCAGGTTTGGGAGCACACGGTGGGTCAGCACTTTGCTTTTTATCATTCCTGACGACTCGTCTGCGTCACCAGCATTGTTAACACTACTTTATTCTTAGAGGTTTACGTGAAATGAAGTTTAAGGGTGTAAGAGTACAAACCCTCCGCCCTGAGGCTCCGGAGGCAGACACCAATCCCTGTACCCTCTCTCTATGAAGGAGCAACCCACTACTGAACCAGACAGACATTACATACATATCCATAGAAGAACATCACAGTTCTAATGTTAAATACCAACTAAAAGCACCCAGTACTGGATAATTTGTTTTATTTTAATCACCAGAATCGACTCCTGCATGCTCTCTAAATTGCATTTTAAAAAATGGCAAATTATTGTATGTAAATTATACAGTGTGGTAGGAGTTTTCTTGTAGTTTTTGCTATCAAGCTGTTGCAAAACTTTGGTACTTCTTGATACTTTCAAATCATAAAGTCACATGGATATTGTATTTGTTTAAAGCACAAGGTATGTGAAACCACTGAAAGCTATTTAGAAGTATTGAATAATGGAAGATTTTGACAACCTTAGTCATCATATTATGGCATGCAGTAATTGTTTAAGTGGAAAGACAGTGGCAGAAAGGGGATGATAAAACAGGGAACGCCAAACAGGAAAAACAGGCCATAGGCAGGAAGCAAACTAGAGCCAACCTCAAAAGGGCGAGAGCTCCATCACATGGATGTGCGTCGACATAATCAACGATGCTGTCGGCACGTGATGAAAGTTAAAAATGAATTATTTGATTTGCATCTCTTACACAGTAAAGGTTTCATATGACTAATGCTGTGAATACACTGTTTTTCCCTGATAGTTTATTTAACAGAACAGTTAAAGATGTCTGGTGTGCACACAGGACCTCTGCTCTGTGATGTCTGTGAGGCTGTTTGAGAAGCTTTAAATTAATACATGGTTAGACAAAGCTATGACTGCAGTGGGTGTGCCCTACAAACTTAATCCAATCTTACAGTCACTGCCACATGCAGAACAATTTCAACACTACAACAACAAATACTATTGAATCAGGGCTGCCTGATTATGTCAAGAAACCATAATCATGTGTATTCTGTTATTTAGATCACCATTTAACACATTTACACGTTGATTTTGCTACATCTGCAATGCATGCATTTTAACACCAACATTCTTAATCCTTTAAAAAGGCAGCCAATAGAAAAATACAAAGATACAAATGCACTAAAAAAATAGAAAAATCAAATGAAAAGAAGACTGTTATTTGCATGTTGTTGGTGGTGAAGTCTTTTTGCCAAAGTAACAATGAACAGCTAAATATTTGCCACAAATGTCAAAACCTGTAGACAAAGTAAGTTCAGCACCACATGCTGCACATTTATTATTGAAATATACATGATCTTGTTTTCATGATTGCTAGAGGCCAAAGTTGTCAGTGAAACTGAAACTTGATTAATTGCCAAGCCAGCACTGACTTAAAATGGCAGATGTAATAAAATAAAGGTTATTTACAGCCTGATGAAAACTCCGTTTTAACTGCACAAGATTGAACTTGGTACTTCCCTTACCCACTTATGAGACTAACTTTATCTGTAATTCATTCAAGGCCTGATGCATTTTTAAATGCTTGGCATAACACGAGACAGAGACAGAATTTTTCAATTTTCTTTGTTTTGTACCTGAAAAGTAGAAACAATTTTGTTTTTCCGTGCCAAATAATGTTTTGGTTTCATGTTTATCTGATGAAAAGTAATGGCAACCTCAATGCACTGTGGTAAAGAGTATCCAGAATAGATAACTTGCTGTTTTTTACGTAAAACACAAAAACTATGATGGACCCCTTTTAAAAATTAAAAGGATCCTCTAATTTTTAAGAAAGAACATGATTTTTGAGAGATTGTAGTGACAACTTTACCAGAAACTAAACTGACAGACTGTTGGCTGTTTAAGCTGGAAAATTCTAAGAGAAATACACATTTTCAGGCTTTTAGAGTCTCAAATTTCAATATCATAAACTGCATGTTCAGGCCAGCACTCCAATAGCTTGAATGATCTTTATATTGCTGCAGACTTTTCAGGCTCTTCCTCTGTGACCTCTAGCAAATATATCTGCACAACAATTACTCACAGGTGATCCTTGTTAATGATTAGTCATCACTGCTCCAGCTGCTGCAGCAGCTACCAAGGCATTTTTACATGAATATCAGAGATAAACCAACAGAGTAAAAAAAAAATGGTTTTAATAAAAATAAATATTGAAAAAAAGGAAACTACATTAAATAGAAAAAAAATGAAAAAAATGTGACAAATAAAAATTTAAACAATTAAAAAAGCAAAAATAAAATGACTTAAATGAATGAATTAAATGAAAACAAGTAAATGAACGTAAAATAAAAGAGATAGTTAATTGAAAATAATACTACCTTATTAAAAACAACTATAGGAATAATAATCCTAATGGCAAAAAAAGTGATCATAATAACCATAATAAAATGTAATCCAAAATCCAGTTTCTCCAATCCAAATGCTCTTTCTCTCATCAGAGGTGATGCTGGGTGGCCCATCTTTCACTTCTCCATACATACAAACCAAACGTAATCCATCAAAGTTAATTCAAGTAGAGGATCCTCCTAAACACAATATAATCCCAGTGTTGTGAAAAGTGGATGTGCTGGTTGACACCATGAACTATATACTGTTTGTGTTATTTAGCTTTCATACTTGTATGATAGGAAATGAGGTGTTATTTCTTATTTTGTTGTATCTTGTTTTCTGTTGTCTCACTGAAGGTAAAGATAATAGAGTGTCATTATTCATACTCTCCTTTGGCTGTGGTCTGATTGTGTTGAGGTATTTTCTGTGTAAGGTGGAATATCGTTCAGTGTGACAGGACTGGTTAATTCACATCTATCATTCTTCTCTGTCCTCTGTCCAGTTCTTTCCTTACATTTTGCTGCTGGTGGCGGTGATGATGTACACCCCTGCGTTATTCTGGAGATTTTCAGCCGCTCCGCTCCTGCTGTCTGACCTCAGCTTCATCATGGAGGAGCTGGACCGCTGCTACAACCGTGCGGTGACTCTGGCCAAACGCTTGACCACCTCAGGACTGCTCACCTCAGAGAGGTACCAAAGTAAAGCCGATTAGTAGAGAAGTGGTTCAGAAGACCGTTGTTCTAAAGACAGTGTTTACATTTGTTGAGGATGTTTATTACCCTCTCACATAATCATCTCCCTTTCTCTTTGGTCAGTGATCCTACCGAGGGCTGTTTCAATTACCCGCTGGTGGAGAAGTTTCTCATGACCAAGCGATGCTCTCGGACGCTGCTGTTTAACTATCTGCTGTGCCGTGGTCTAACTTTAATCACCCTGCTGTGTGCCTGTGTTTACCTCGGCTACTACCTCCGCCTGGCCTCGGTCACGGACGACTTTGGCTGTACGCTGCGTGTCGGCCTGCTAACGGACGACCCCACCGTCCCAGAGAAGGTGCAGTGTAAGCTCATCGCTGTGGGAGTCTTCTCTTTGCTGAGGTAAACATCTTGTATAGTAGAAATATATTTAAATGCATTCTGCAGTTTCAACTGAAATATGTCATAAAAAGAGTTGGTATGTCCAGACAACCCCCCAGAGTTATCGTTGCAACAATTACCTTTATGAGAACACACACTAACAAATATTGTTAGGCTGTTTTTAAAAGCATCTCTGTCTTTCCTTGTCTTTAATTGGTCCAATTCTGAGATTATTACAAAGGGCTTTTTGGTTGCGTCTTGTTCAGCACCATTATCCAGAGATATTTATTTGGTTTTCCACTCAGACTTAAGTGATTGTTGTGTAAATTGCTTAAAGAGCGACCAAACTTTTTAAACAAAGGCCACATACAGTTTATCTTTAAACATATGCGTGGTTGGGTAGCAACATCTTGGATGTTTTAAGACAGTGCAGAGATCTTCAGTGGACACCAAAGTGCACCAGACTAATCATAGTTATTGCTGCTCTAAGGTTGTATCATGAAATTAAAAACCTTCTCCCATGTACTATGACTGTATTTTTTTAGTCTTGTGAACTTGGTCCTGTTCATCGCACTGATCCCTGTGGTGATCTATGCCAGTCTACGGCCTCTCTTCTGCCATGGATACGCTCGCTTCCTGGAAACATACCAGTCACTGCCCACAGTGGGTGTCCTTCCTAGTCCTGCTGGGCAATGGGACGATCTCTCACTCTACCTGCTGTTCCTGCAGGAGAACATAAGTGAACTGAAGTCATATAAATACATAAAGGTTTGTTAACTTGGTGTCTATTGCTGTGTTAGCATCAGTAACAGGCATGTAGAAATATTTGTGGTCCTCACTGTTTTTCTGTTTCCAACTTTCTCTGTTTCCTGACATCAGGTGTTGGAGATGTTGAAGAGAAGAGGGAGCTGCACCTCAGAGAACTTTGACTCCATGGGTCTGTTGCAGACCCTCTGTCTCGTAAAGATGGACGCTGTGGATGGGGCAAAACCAAGTGGCGCTGCAGGGAGACCGGATCAAGTAAAACCAAATACCAGTGACCCTGCCGGTGGCCCCAAAGCGTCTGATGCTGGTGCAGCTCAGAACAGTCACAACCATAAGAAACAAGCAGAAGATGACAGCAGTACAATAGAAACTGAGATGAAAGGTGAGTAAATTATGTGCAGACTATACTGACATTTAATCAAAACAATGTTCATTATTAAGAAATTAAACAGGAATGTTTTGTGTTGTTTGTGGAAGAATAATCTTTTACACAGTCCTGTAAAGTATTTTTACTTTCATTACAAAGGTTGTTTTTTTGAGAAAATATTAATCTGAATACTTCTTCAGGTGTTATCTTAGAATATCTTGCAGCAGTGAAAATAAGGGTGCATTCACACTAGGGGCCCTGTCCCGGATCCGAGTGCACTTGAGCCCAAAGTCCGGTTCACTTTGATAGTGTGAATGCAAACGAACCGCGCCCGGGCACCAGGCCCGGGCCCACTTGGGGAGGTGGTCTCCGGCACGATTGAAGAGGACTCGGGCACGGTTCAGTTGAGATGTGAATGCAAGCTCGCCGGGATATGGGACAGAAAGCTGACGCTGCTGCGTGACGTCATGGTTGTCCCTTCTCTCTTTAAACATGATGGCCAACTTTGGAGCAGCGAAGAAATAAAATTCTTACTTGAAATTTGGGCTAACGAGGACATTCAATAACATCTGAATTCCACACATAAAAAAACTGAAAATTTCAGCATCATATCTCTAAAACTGCTGTGACTTGGGTATGCCAGGACCACCGATCAACGCCGTGATAAGATAAAGCAGCTCTGGCAGCAGTGTCACAGAGCGCCAGACTCACTACGTAAGTCCGGCAGCTCAACTGATGAAAAGGAAAAGTTTCCTTGGTATGGTGCAATCGATAATATCATCGGCCCCAAACCAACAAGTTAGGCTAATGTACTGGAGTCGGAACCCCTTTTCCCACCAACACCGTTTACATCTCCTCTGCCATCTGATCTGGTGAGCTGAGGAGGCAACTGGTAGCCTCTTCTTTGTTCTCCTCCGTAGCAGGTTTGGTTACCAGTTACGTGCATATCACCCCATGCTGTTTCAAACAGAGTAAATACGCAAGTGGGCCCGGTTCGATGTTGCAAGTGTGAATGCAAGCCGGGGGGGGGTGAAAGCGCCCTCATTCACACATGCTGTTTAGCCAACAATATGCTGTTTTTTTTTTTTTTACTGCTCATGGACAGTGCCAAGCTTGCTTTGTCTTTCACAAATCGTAACCAGCTTCTTTTTTGTCAGTCAGCACCTGTGTCTCTGAAGGTCAAAGCATATGCTGCACAAATTGTGGTTACAATACTTTAAATTTTAAATACCGTAAGTTCAAATTTTTATTTTAGTTATGAACTTTTAAAGTGTTTATTTATTTTGGTTTTTTTTCTATTTATGATAATATCTTTATTTGTATAGCATGATTAAAACATAGGTTGACAAAGTGCTTTGACAAATAGGCAGGAACATTCAGAAGTCTAAGCAAAAGAGCTTAAGCACAAATGGAGCTACTGTAACTCACAAAAAGCACAATTTAAATCAAAGAACCATAACATAAAAACACAAACAGCAGAATTAACCAAAGCAAGAAACCTACGAAGACAGAGCATCAGCACTTCTGGTGACCCTCAGACCAACTGTGCTCATGGAAGAGAAACATTTCGAGGAAGGTGAGGAAACCGAAAGTCGAAGAAAAAGCCGGCACAATAATCCAGGCCCAGGCACCCAGCACAGTCTGAAAAACACATAGGGCCCCCAGCCCATAGGTCTAGAAACACCAGAGACCACACCAACACGCATCAGCCCAAGCCAAGACACGCAGGTGCAGTCGCCAATGCTACGCAAAGGCCCCCCATATTCCCCAAACCATACCGAGTGGCCCGACCCGGACCACCCTCCTAACAATAAGAACCTGTTCATGATTATGTTTAATAGTTTAAGTTCTGTGCCACTGTTTTTTCAAAAAGCAAACAAAAAAGTAATACCCATGCATTATTTATACTGCTTATCCTTTTTGGAGTCCCGGGGGCTGGCTGGAGCCAGCTGACGTTGGTGCAGAGGCAGGGTACAGCCTTGACTGGTCGCCAGTCAATCACAGGGCCACATGAAGAGACACAAAACCATTCACACTCACACTAATACATACAGATAACCAGGGAGGAAGCCAGGGAACACAGGGAGAACCAACACATGCACAGGAGAACATGCAGACTCCACACAGAACGGCCCTGATGAGACAGGGATTGAACCAGATTCTTGCTGTGAGACATGCGCACTACTTGTTCCGCCATTGTGCCACACAAAAAGTCCCAGTTTAGAAATATTTAGTCTAGTTTTTGAAAGTTTTGGTACTGTTTTTAGTTATCAATAATTGCAAGCAAACCCCATGACACTGTCTAAATTGCGCAAACATGCTGGTATTGTGTTGGTACCAAACGTTGCCTGCACATTTGTGCATGATAGAGTGAGGGAGTCTGCTTGTTAATCTAATCCTAATCAATTTCCCAAATGAAATAGCTGCTATTTTTTAGTGCTTTCTACTTTTTCCCACTGCAAATAATAGGGATGCACAATATTGGATTTTTGCTGATATGCGATATGCTGATATTTCTGAACTCATTTTTGCAGACCAACATTTTTCATCAAGAGCACAAAGTCTTTACTTTAAGAAAATGTACTTGTATCTTTTAGTATGAGAGTCTGTTTGTGTGAGGAACAGATTCAAAACACGAAAAACAACATTTAACTCATGAATTAATGATACTCTTCATTTTTAAATGTACCCATGCAGTGATGCTAAGGCGAAGCTTTATGGTACATTGGTGTATTTTGCAGATATTGCTGCTGATATGTGGCCTATATGTATGGCTGATATATCAGCTGTAGATATCAGCAAAAATGACATTACTGGCCGATACCGATATTTACAGTAACTTTTTAGGCAGATATCTCCTGATACTGATATTATTCGAAAATATTGTGCATCCCTAGCAAATAATTAACGTAACAGAGAATGATACTTGACATCATTATATGATGTAATAGTAATATTGATGTATTTATTTTCAGAGCTTGCTCCCTTGCTGTCAGAAAACACTGATGTGACAGGCAGCAGAAACATTGAAGGAGGAAATCTTCGGCAACGAGCGATGTGATTGGCTCAGCAATGTACATTCATTTTGAAAATTACACCATGGTGCAGCCACAACTCATGGACTTCTAATGGAAAGAGGAGTGAAGCACCGTTATGGGTATCATCTCATTTTGTAGATATGGTCAATGTCCTTTTTTTGGTACTGTGTAAAATTAGAATATGAGGAGGTGACAAACAAGACATACAAAACAGTGTAAATATTTGCACAGCTTGCAGTGATTTGTTGAACCACTGAGGAAAACACTGAATCAATTTTAACAGTTCAAACACTAAAGATAAATGTTGTCCTGTGAATTATGGGATAGAATAAAATGAGCTGACTTCTTTAGCCTGCCTGTTTCTGCTTTTAATATCTAAAGAAGGATTTGTTAAGAACAAATCTTTAGTGTCCATAGTTTAGTGTTTGAGGGGTACTAAATTCAGTTTTGATGCATGAAACCATGTATTGAAACAGAATATACAACAAGATTCAGATTTTCAATTTTCATTTGTACATCATATGTCAATCAAATGTCTGATATGTTTTTGATACTGTTTAAAGTTGAGCAAAGCAGAAAGATATTTGTGTAGTGTAAAATGTTACTTGCTGCCTTAAAGCCAAAAATCAATATACGAATGCCTTAAACCAGTTTTTTTTTTCATGAACAGCAGATAACGACTTTAACAACTTTCATAGAATTCAATGTGAAATTGACTTGTTATTTTATGTTTTTTTAAAAAGCACAGTATATATGTTGTAAATGATGAATTAATAATCAGTGCATGCTTTTGCCACAGCAGCCTATAAATCAGGATCAACCAGGACAATGCTTGTTGTCTCTGTTGTCCAAAAATGGTCAAAAGAAAAAGAAGAAAACCAACAAACCAAACAAACAAAAGAAATTAATACAGACAAATAGAAAACAAAATTGCAAAGGCGTAAAGGCCTTAGAAGGAGCATTCAACTGACATAGTATAACAAATTCATATATCTATATCTATCTATATATAGTGTCACATAGTGTCATATATGTATATATATATATATATATATATATATATATATATATATATATATATATATATATATATATATATATGTTTATATATATAAACACATACATATATATATATATATATATACACACACACACATATATATATATATCTTAAATTCATATATGTCGTATGTTTGCATGAAGTAGAGGTGTTGCAGTTATTTGCACTGATTGTGTTGGGAGAATGTAAATTTGTTTACTGAGTTTGTTTATCGCATTTCAATATTTTAAAAGGTGAATACCAAAGAATGAGGGATCTACTCTTAATTTCTTTTGTAAACTTTCATTTTATTCACCAGAATAAACGCCAGTGTCATCTTGCATGAGAAGGTTTTATGGTTTGAAGGTTTCACCATTTGCAGATGATCTGTATTATACAAAAACATGATTCCCTGAATTGTTTGGTATTTTCCTTAGAAGCTGATGTGTCTCATCTCTGTGCACTTTGAGAATTCTTTCTTGAATTAAACTGTTAATTACTGTTTACATATCGAGCTGCAGCCAACAATACATGTTAAAATATTTTAATTTTTTTTTTTTTCTGGAAATGGTACAAGGTGCTTGTTGCTTAACTTTTGAAATGCAGTGACCTGTCATCATCATCAAGAAAACTCACAGTTAAAACCTCAGGAAAAGGAAAGTTCGCTGTCATAACGTTTCATTTAGTGCATTTACATGTGATTGAGTGCAGTTTTGATCCTTTTTTTTTGTCATATACAGGTCTTTGATTAGGCGGATGAATATCATATTATGATTTTTTTTTAAAAACAGACCAAGTCTTAAAGGGATATGCAACTTTTTCTTTCTGTGTCTTGTTGCCTTTTATACCAGTTATTGTAGTTCTATTTGACGTACTGGTGGAAAGTCTTCGGTTTAAACTTTCTAAGTTGTAACTTAAGTTGTGTCTTTCTGCACCACAGAAACATAAGGCCCTTGAGTCGGATTATACTTGAACTGAATAACAGTAGAAAATAACCACAGTTACCTGCTGTTAATCAATACACAGTGACAAAAACAAGTGTGAATTATGCATAGTCATTGAAATGAGGTAATAACTAGGACTTGTTATCATTTTAATTGGTCTTTAAAATTTGTGACATCAAAAACTTTCACAATATCCCCACCTATTTTCAACCAGTGATTAAAACACCTGTGTGAGTATGCAGAGCCTAAAAAACTACTGAAACTATGTTAGTAAAGTTGGAACTTTCACTCAAACCAGAGTATGTTAGAATTCATGCAGAACTAGTGCAACTCTTTGCTCATTATTTTACATGCGGTACTTTGAAAGGTAACAGGAAAGTGTGGCATGTACGTGCTTTATCCTGTTTGATTACAGCTGCTAGGGTTAGGTAGGGTTAGGGTTGTGGCAGTACAAGAGTCATGCTCTTGAGGTTGGTCCTTGCTTGTCTCCTGTTGCTGTAAATGAGTTGGACACGCCATGTCTGCAAAGCTATGACTGAAATTGATAATACTAGGCCTGGAATAAGCCACTGTGGTCCAGTTTTTGTCCAAAATTTAGGCAGATTGTGTCATAGAGCATACTTTTCACAGATGTATGACAAAATAAGAATAACTTATCAGGAACGACATGCAAGTTTTTGTCGTGTATACAAGGATATTCTGAATGTCATGTAAACTCGCCCAAAACCAAGATAAGGCTCATAAACTGGAGAATCAAGTCCATGCAAATGCACTCACTGTTTTCCAAATTTATTATAAGCTTCAGTACTGATGAATAAAACTTTTTTTTATCCATTGTAAGGAACATAGTCTCTCCTGTATTTAAATTGAACTGTTCCTGTCATTGTGAAAGTCTGTTGGTTTTAGAAACAGACATAAAACAAGTCCAATAACATTTAATTTTACTAAGCATGGATGTATTCATTTCACAAATGAAAAACAGAGTAATTTCTTTGGACTACACAGTAAATAAAATTGACAGTATATGTAAAAAAAAAAATCAGCAATAAAAGTAAAACAGTTACTGAAACAACCTGCTGAAGGACAGTGAGACACATTCAACACTTAACAGATTTGTGTCCCGTTTTTATGGATCCTGTACTTTCAATTTAAATTAATTCTTCTGATGAAACAACAGGTTTGCCCAAACTTAGTCATTATGTATTGTACTGAGAGGAAATATCAGCAGAAATTTTCAAATTGCAATACAGATAATCTGTTTTTGAGCTTTCACCTGCCATTGCTGGTTTTTACAGCTAATATTGTGCGTCCTGAAGAATCAGGAGATTGGCAGTGTTATATTTTTTGTATTTTGAGCTCTATCCACTGCCTCTTTCGATTTACTGCACCAAAGCGATCATTTTTACAAACTGTTATGAAATAGCTGTGGTGATGTGTCTTTATTCTAAATTGGTTTGTAAACTTTTTGCTATATTCTTCATAAGAAGGGGACATTGTAATGTAGCTCTAAGCGTTTTTAATCTATGATGGGAGAAAACTTTTCTACTGTGCTGTTCAGATGTTTGAAACTACTGTTCTCACCTCTGAGATTTGACGATTCTGTTTGATCATGATGTTTGGGGTTATTTGCTATATTAAAAAATAAGTGAATAAAACTTCTTGCTGGTGTGTGATAAATGTATGTGGGGTAAAGTCTGAGTGGGAGCTGGGGCCTCAGGGCAAAATATGATTTACTCTGAATTTCAGCCGAGATATTAGCCATATTTTATGAACAGATTCTCAAGAAAGTAGTTCACGTGTTAGGAGTAAGTGAGATCACCCATGCTGTTCTCCTCAGCTGATGGCTGATGATCAATCAGGATGTTTTATAGGGAGGTTGGTGTTGCCCTGCTCACTTGAATGTGTTTCTCTACAGGGTCAACACCATCAGTTGGCTGTGTGAGTGTTTGTGAAAGAGCTTTTGTATGATTGAAAATCTGAGATGAACTTGGGTTCTTTAAAAAACATTATAGCCTGTGTACAACAAAACAAAGTGGTTCAGAAACACTCTGAGCAGCTATGACATGAAAACTTATGTCAGAGAGGAGGGAGGCTGATTGATAAGCTGTGACTAGTTAATCAAAATCGTAAAATACTGAGCAAATAAAATCAGATGAATCTGCTCCTGAATATCCAGTTTGACACAGTCAGTATAAACACTATCGCTGAATGAACAGTAAGCCATGTTTAAGAACTGACAGGGTGAAATATACCATGAGATCAGTGTCCACTTGTGCAGAACTATCTCTACAAACACTTAATTTATGGAATAAAAAGACCTGCTTTTAAGTAAACAGCCTTAAAAATATTAAGCCTCATGCCCACTCTATTTGCATCTTCATGAACACTGTTTGCATGCATTGACATTGAATAGCAAGCCATACTTTAAACTATACAGCCTTTTCAGTGTGGAGAGACACATGCCTTCATTCATCAGCCTCCTCAGCAGGTGAAGAGTTAATCAGTGATCAGTTAGTCAGATTCACCTGTAGAGTAAACCATGATCAGAGCTTCACCATGCTGCCTTTTCATAGGAGAATATTCAAGGTGGACTTAATGTCTGCATAAAATATTTATCTGTTCAACCAAACAATGACTCTAAATTTTTTAAAATCACTTTTATTCATTTGCCAAGTAGTTCTTCCACACCTTCATTTTCTCACCATCAACATCTCTGCTGAACCTAAAGCAGCAGACTTGAGGGAATGTATTCCTATTTTCCAAGTCAAGGCTAGATTACAGCTTTTCATTATTTTTTCAAAATGCTTGTTAATTGATCTGCTGTCTGTATCCAGGATAAGTTGCCTGTTCTTAGATTGATTTTAAGCATTTTCCCCTTCTAATTATTTACCATTTTTGAAACACTGAAACACAATTTAAAAGTCCCATATCATGCAAAATTTTACTTTGTAATTGTTTTTGCACATAAATGTGTCCATGGCCTGTCTGCAAACTCCTCCATGTGAAAAATCCCTCTCTGTTTCTTGATCTACCTTCCAAAAAATGTCTGCTCAATTAGCCTGTTTGAAAATGTTTCCCTCATGATGTCGTTAGGGGATGTGCTACCTCAAACCAAGCACACATTGTACAACTGACTTGTTTCAAGCACAACCAGCGTGCACGATCTATGTGCTAACACTGTATGAACAGACGGTGAAAATGACCTGAGTGCTCACACCTTAAGAATGAATTTGGGATGGAACTTTGACAAAAGTCAACAAAGGTTCTTTAGTGGTTTCTTTTGCACAGCTCAATAATACACAGACAAGAAAACACTGGCTACGTCACCAGACAACACAGTAAGCAGCTAAATCATAAAAACTCTGAAGCTCAGTGTATATTTGCCTGCTTGTTCATGTATTTTCTGATATGAGAGGACATATCTCACAGACATTCTTGCTATTATTCTGGAGGTATAAGGTGCTGCCCAACATCTCCAAAAAGAAGAAAAAACAAAATTGGAGGATTAGCACATACTTGCTCTGTCTATGAGAATTAATACAGTCCTCTGATCAGAATATCAAACATCAGACATATATCTGACTGGTCATATTGTGATCTTCCATTGTGTACCTGTAAGCAATGCACAACAAATGATGCACAGTTGGTCTAACGTCCACCTAAATGCCAAAGTGGTTGTAAAACTCCAAATTTAGGTCAAAATTGTATTAATCGCACAGTGTATGCCCGGCTTTAAGCAAGAAACCTAAAATATGTTTTGCAGACAAATTTGAAAAAAGTAAAAAGAAATCTGAACAGGAGCAGTTAAGTTTGAAACGCTAGGAATCTGTTCAACTATGAACAAAACATGTTACCATCCCTCTGCTGACCTTCAAGTATTTACACTTGCTGCAAATTCATTGACCAGAACTGATACAAAGCCTTATTCTGCACAACTGATAAATGACGATGCATCCATTATACATGTAAGTGAAGGTTAATTTACCAATGAAACACATTTATATGTAAAACTAAGTGTGGAATAGTTCATACTTTTTATATATTTATATAAAGTATCGAGTCATAAAACACATCTACATTTCAGAAAATAAATGTTCCTTTTATATACCCCTACCTGGGTCCTGGATCTTAAACACAAACACTTAATGTCCTAATGTGAATGTTGTAAAATGTTTCCAAAATCTACTTAGGAGAAAAATCCCTCACATTTGAATGAACATGAAAAGAAAAGAACTCAAAGTTCATGATTAATCATTGAATACTGCTTTATTGAATTTCAAATCAAAGATATTTTGTTCATTTGTATTAATTGGAAAAAGTCTGGGGAATGTGCCATACACAAATTCCTGCACGAAGATCGTGCCACAATCTCACAAATTACTGCACGAAGAAGAACTTGCAACAATCACAAATTACAGAGTGAAGAATGTGCCACAATATTACTTATTATGCACAAAGATTGGTGACAATCCCACAAATTTTAGAACCAAAAAGAACCTGTCTCAACCCCATGAATTACAAAATGAACAGCATGGTCAAAAGCGCAAGTCACTGTCCCCATTGTTAAAAGATACATGATGCAATTGAATAATGTCACGAAGGTTGGATTCAAGTATGGGGCTCATATCCTGAGTGTCTCCCCCCTTGTTCTCTTGCCCCATTACAAACTCTACCTGTGTCTCACGGAGAACGTGTCCCATTATTACTAGCATATCAGGATTCTGCAAGTTGTTATTCAGATCAACTTATCTGTGCAAGGAATCTATCAGCGCAGCACAAAAGTTGTCTCATCAGACTCCAGATGATGTATTAAATCATTGCTTTTTAAAACGGCTCAATAAATCTCTGATTTTCTGTCTTGCTTTCCCTCTGTCATTCAAGAGGAAGGCACACAGATATGAAGAGTGTAGAATCCAGTAAAGACGAGGCAAACAATACAATCGTAATTTTGAATCCTCAAAGATGGCTCTAAGCTCATCTTTACTAATAATCATGAAATCATAAATGTGATCTGAATCCACATATGGAAGTGACCTGAATCTTGAGGTATTTACACTGTCTTGAAAATCTGATGTGAGTCAAAAAAAGGCTGAATAGTTTATTTTTCCAACATTGTGAATGTAGTTTTGGTAAAACGGCTTGCACTACTTGTTGAACAAATTGGTTTGTTTTAGTGGTACTAAATTACACATCGTTTCATAAAACACTTGACAATATTTTGTTACTTTTATGAGGAACGAGTCTTCATTCTGTAAATACCCCATTGTGTGTGTTCTGGACTTAGCTGAATAGAAACAATTGTCAGGGGTACAGAAAATGTTGCAAAGCTGGTGAGTTAAAGAAGACAGACGTTAAAAATGCAAGATAACAGTTTGTAGGCATCTATAAAAGTCCCCTATGCTCAGTTTCTTTATTAAAAGCATAACCTATAGCATTAAGGATCTGAACAGGAGGATCTAATGAGCCACCATCCACGACAGGTTCCAGAGTTTGTGTAAAGTCCAGAGTCCACTGTAAAAAAAGAACTGAGATAAAAGCAAAGGTAAAATCACAGTCTGTATTAAAACCTTTTCTTCTATTGTCTAAGTTGCCAGTACCCCAGTCTCTGTTTAACTTTCCCTAATCTGTCCTCCCAGTTTGAGCCCCTTTCAACCCCCTGACCAAATTCGACCCAAAGTATTTTGATTTCAGTCTGGGTCACAGTCAGGGGAAGTCCAGTCTTTTTGGTTGCTGTCCATGGTCTGTGAAATTGGGCTTGGCTCTTTTGTCTGTTTAGTTTAGACCCAGAGGCCAGTCCAAACCAGTCTGTCAAGTCCAGCGTCCGGTGAAGCGAAGAGATGTCAGAACATAAAATATTAATGTCGTCCATGTATAAAAAGCACTTGGCTGTCAGTCCTCCACTCCCAGGTACTCCCACCCCACTAATCCATTGGTCCCTTCTCAAGATCTGTGCCAAGGGTTCAATGCATAAAACGTAGAGGAGGGCAGATAATGGACATCCCTGACGGACACCGCAGTTGATATTCACTGCTTTTGACTGATGCCCATTAACTACAAATTTGCTGGTTATGTCCTGGTACAGCAATCCCACTCACGCTATGAACCTTTCAGGGAACCCCATTTTTTGCAGTACCTGGAACAGGTACTGGTGCGAGACCCAATCAAAAGCTTTCTCAAAATCTAAATTTAGGACTATAAGCCTAATGTTTCTGTCTCTCGCAAAACAGATGGTGTCTCTGATCAGCAAGAGGCTGTCCGTGATCTTCCTCCCTGGGATGGCACAGGCTTGATCCGGGTGGATCAGCCCCTCTAAAAACACCGTCATCCGTGAAGCTAAAATTGTACTAAAAAGTTTACAGTCAAAGTTTAAAAGAGTGATATGTCTCCAGTTTTTAAGGTCAGTCTTGTCCTTGTCCTTAAAAAGTTAAGTCACTATCCCTCCTCTAAAACTGTCAGGTAGTCGGTTAAAATGTTCAAAGTCCATAAAAACAACAAGTAAGTCAGTTGCTAAAATATCCCAAAACTTTAGATAAAACTCAAAGGGAAGCCCATCTTCTCCAGGGGACTTCCCTTTTTTAAAACCCTTAAGACAGTTGTTTAACTCTAAAGACTAAAACCTTGGGATAAAAGCACAGTGTTGTTAATTTTGTTGTTGATGAACTTTAAAACTTCCTTCATGGTGCTATTGTTAACTGTTTTTTTTGCGTATAATTTTTCATAAAAGTCAACTATGGTTTCATTTAAGTCTTCTGTGCTTTCTGCTGTGCAGCCATTTTCTTTTTTAAGTTTAAAAAGTTTTATTTGTGTCTAAAATCTTCTTTAAAAAATACCTGGTGCACTTCTCTCCTTCTTCAATTTCTTTTTCTTTGCTTCTTATAATAACACCTTTACTTTTAAAATCCGCTAAAACCGACATTTCTTTTTTTACCTGATTTATTTCTTCATTAAAATCAAATCCCTAGTGGTTTAGGTTAAAATATCGTTGTAGTCTTTTTTGCAGTCCACACATGCGTCTGTCGTCCCTAACTTTCTTCTTTTTACCTACCTGCCTAAAGAAAGTCCGCGTCCGCCCCTTCACCATTTCCCACCAGTGTGCTTGTGACTCGTTTAAGTCTTGAAGGGTCTGCCACTCTTGGTACTGCTCCCTGTATTCCCTAACTATCTCCCTATCCTCTAAAAGGGAGCAGCTTAGTTTCCTCAGACCTTTCCCCGCAGTCACACCTGAAGAGAGTGAAAGGGTGCAGGAGAGCATAGCGTGATCTGAGAATAAGACAGGAGTTACTCTAGCATCAGTTGGTGGGCAATCCCGTGATAAAATGTAATCTATGCGAGAGGCTTTGGTGCCATCACCACTGAACCAGGTGAAGCCCTCCTCTCTGGGATGCATGACTTTAAAACAGTCCAGTAATTTAAAATCCCGGCATAGCGCCCCAAATAAAACCGATGTCTTATTAACTTTAAAATCTTCTCCTGCTCCTCTTCTATCACTTTTATTTAAAACACAATTAAAATCCCCTCCTACAACTAATGGCTCCCTACCTAGCATGTGGGACTGCAAGTCTTCTAAAAGGTCATACCTGTCATTTTTGTCGTTAAAACCATAAATATTCAAAACTTTAAAACCCCTCCCCATAAAGTCAGGTGTGCTAAAAGTGCCCTACCATCTCTCACCACAGTGCTGCCCTTCACCGATATAAGGGGGTTTTTAGTTAAAATGGCCACTCCATCATTTTTGTTTTGGTTGGACCCGCTCCAAATAGATTGATGTGGCCACAACCCTTCCCAGTCCCTGTAATGTTTTAAAAATGGTAAGCCACATTCTTGGATTAAAAACACATCTGAGTTTAAAAAGGATAAAGCAGTTATGGTTCTAACTGCAGTAACTGAAAACACCTGCAATGCGAGAGATGGATGGATTCGACTTGACATAATCCCTTAAAAATCCCTAAAAGACTAAATAGAGGATCTTTATTCATTTTTTTAAATTAAACATCAGCGGTAGGAAGAAAAAACAATGGTTGAGAGAAAAACTAACCTCTTAAAAAAAACTAATGCATGTAGAAAAAAATAAAGTTTGTAAGAAACTACTACATGTACTACATGAATCATAAACTAATGGCTGTAAGGAAAATTATCATTTTTAATTACCCAAGTTTGAGATAAAACAGGGAAATCTAGAGTACTGTAGATGACCTTGTGATTTTTCCCAAGCTCAACTGAGATATTTACAGTTTGCTTGTTTCGCAAAAGTTTGGTGGTAACAGCAAACAAAGCATAAAAACTGAGCAGATGATGGGGTTCAACAGTTTGTTTTGCCATTTCTTTTAAGAGGCCTTCGAAGGTGTCTGATGACCCAGATTTGCACATTGATATGGTGATTTTTACCATACTGTTCCATACTTCTGCAAAGAGTCTGGATTTTGTTCAGCAAGTTTTCCAGTCTTTCATCCGCCGCATTTCCAATGTTTTTCGAGGTCCAAACTCTGTTCTCGATAGCTTTTCTCAGAAGCCAGATGAAGTGCTGGAAGATGATGCGGCTCACAAGATAGGTTGCAAGTTCTCCATTTCTCATTGCTTTTCTTTTTCTTTTTAAGTTTTCTGTCTGTTTTCAGGTATAAAGATTAAAAAAGTTCACCCTTGATTTAAGAGCTCTCCCACAATTCAACGTAGTCCAGTTTTCAGCCTGCCTTTAAAAGCCAGTTCATTGTACATGGCGTTGATGGGTTAGTAGATGTGTCTGGTCATTTTCAGCTTGTGCAAAAGAGTCTAAGCTATAGTTGTGACTTTTTGCTGCTCCACCCATGATTCTGGGTTAGGTAGAACTGGATGGCATGAATAAAGTTTGGTGTGTATAGTCTCTTTATCAGCTATCAAAAGTTAAGGTAAAAGTCTTCAAGCACTTCCAAACACCCGTGCTGTATTTGACTGGGGTGGCTGACTTGACACCCATAACATGTCTGTCGTTGGTACCTGACCAGAGTGATTTCGAGCAGATGGTACATGACAGCTTTTATCGCTTTCAGAGCCGTATCCGACATCCAACAGTCAACCTCGTCCTCCTACTCCCCATCTCCGGGTGTGGAGGAGGTGGGTTGGGTTAGATAGGGATGGGAACCTTTGAATCCTTCTCCGAGGGCAGAGTTGAATCAGCGGACCCATCCAGGGTGTGAGAGGCCCGGGATGAATCAGAAGGGTTGGCCTTGCATGGGGTAGTTGGTGGGTGGTCTACCTCCATATGCTCGGGCGATGGGGTGAGTGTTCTGAGGAAGGGTAGAAGAGATGGTGGTCCACCTTTCCTTTCCAAGTGGCCAAAGGAACGGTCAACAATGTGCAAATACTTTGCAGTTGGACTTAAAATTATCTAGGACAAAAACTCTATGGGCTTGCTACTCCCGCCTGTCGCAGAGGTTCAATAACTAGCGCGAAGGAACCAATGAGCCGCGTCTGAGGTTTTTTCCAGTCGTTGGAGGACAGGACTGCCATGTCTGTTGCAGACGACCGGACTTCACCTTCACCCACTCGGTAGAGACACAACTCCCCTGTCTCATACTTGAACACGTAGCTCCAGCTACCTCGCACTCCATAGGGTTGCAAAGACCATTCCTCCCATAGAGAATCCAAAGGAGGGGTCTGAATTTGGCTGGGATGCACTACATATTTTCTGGAGCCATCGGTGCTAGACTATGGGTCTTCTGTAATGGTTACTGCAGTCTCAGTAATGATCCTTGTTCTGCATTCACTCGCTGGATCCATCACAATAAAATTAGTGGGCTCTGTTGTAAAAAATAGAAAAAAATAAAGAATAATTAATTTTTTTTAAAAAGTAAACTTTGTATATACTCAACATGCTAAAAAAATAACAACTGTAATAACTGTCTCTCAGATGGTGAATCAGCTGTGAGAGAAAAGTCTGTGATGGGTTCGTCACGTGGGGGTGTAAGCCAATGAGAGCGCGATGCCTCATCACAGACTGTGACGGGTGTTAAACAATGAGAGCATGATACATCATCATAGACTGTGATGTCGACACCGGCTACTGGGGATTGACGAAAACCCGCTTTCATTTGAACGCCGTAGCCCCATGAGGACGCATTCTCCGCTCAAACCCTGACTTAAATGTTTGAATTAAATGTTTGCCTTACCCATGACGGGCTGCGTGGTGATGGTTTTCTTCACCCAGGGTCCTGGTTGGGCTTCAAGATCGGATATTCCTCAAGTGGCGTTGAGAGGTATGTCTACACCGTGATGATTTGCCTCAGGCTGGGAAGCTCCTGTGAGATGCCCTGCGTTCCTACTGCCTCCTTTCTATACACGGGCCGATGCCTGGGATGGAGCCGTGAAAAACCACATTGGAAACTATTGGGCGGTGTTGCGTCGCTTCTACCCGCTCTGTAAGTTGATTTATTAAACAATGAAACACACGCGTATGTACAGATGGATAAAATCATAAGGAATATTGTAATTGTTATTCTAACCAGATTGCTCTCCTACCGTCAGGGGATGAGCCGGTATTTCACATGAAGGACCTGCCGGAGGAGTGTCTAGAGGATATTTAAAGAACTTCTCCAGGTCCTGATCAAAATCATCAGAAACATCATGCAGACTTTATCTGTGGACTTCACAAGATCTGCAAGAACAGGTTTGATTTTCTGTTACATCTTTTGTGTGTTTTTATGGAACATTTTCTGGTCTTTGTTTAATAATGAAAAACGATACAAAACAGACTCAAACGGTACAGATTTCTGACTGTGTGAGGTTGATGTCAGCTAACTCTGCAGCCACATCTTTAAAAAAGACAGAAAATTGTTTTAAAATAAATAAAAAATTAACTCTGCATTTAAAATGAAACAAATACAACAGGGCACCTCCCAAGGAAAGATCGGCCCCTGCCAGACATCATCCTGTTGAGCCGCCGTCTTGTCGCAAATTAATCCAGTTACAAAAAAAACACATTGGATCCTATAGGAAGGTATTTATCAAGCAGGATTTAATTTTACCCAGCCCTCTGATGTAAGGTGTTGATGAAAAGTTTATTTCACACATTCACGGTTTACACAAGGATGCTGTCACCAGTCATTATAAGATCAATGAAGAAGTTTGCACAGTATGTATTCATTAATGTATGTTCTCATAGACCTCTAAAAAACCGAGGGGCCTAAAGATGCACGGTGGGGTACCTATATTCTGCCTGTGCATACAGCCTTCATGCCTCTCTTTTCATAGATGTGCACATGGCCTATACGCCGCCTATTGTCATAGATATCCATATGGCCTATGTGGCTAATTTTCAGCACCCATATAGTCTATATGCCTCTCTTATTGTCATAGATATGCACATGGCCTATATGTATTATTTCAAGTCAAATTAAGCATGACCAAAATTGAGCACTTGGTTATACATCCATCTCTAATTTGCCCCAAATAAAACAGATGACTACTCAACTTCAAAATCTTCTCCTGCTCCTCTTCTATCACTTTATTTTCAGGTACGGGGGGATCTGCATGTGCTTCCTTACCGGCAAGTTCCTGGAGGTCCAGATGGCATCATTGATGGCGGCGAGGGTGAGCTGTTCTCTTGCAAGGTCTTATGGTGACTGGGCTGGCCAGTGCCCACTGTTCTATGTCAGCGCTGCACTCCCAGAGCATATCCTGTAATGACTCCTGTGAACCACAACCCAGCCGGGGACAAGTTGCGGAAGTGGACATACCCCGGGAGTGCATCACGGACTTGACTGGGAGGATCTCATGAGCCACCATCCATGACAGGTCCTGGAGCCTGTTTTGGAGGACAGAATGGTTCGAACTGCTCCAAACCATGGTGGGCCCACCTAGGGCACACCTACGCACTGGGCACACTGGATCCTGCTCCTGCACAACAGAGATGATTAAACAGTGGTTAGTTATCATATGCATCTTCTCTGATTCTGTGTTAAAATGTTTTTAAAAAAATCTTAACAACACCATTAAAAGGTGACAGGTTAAAAGAAATAGTTTTAAAATCATGGCCCTGGAGGGGTAAAAACAGAACTGAGCGATAAAAGCAAAGGTAAAATCACAGTCTTAATGTTTAAAAGCTTTCCTTCCATCGTCAGTCTTCTGAGTCACCAGTACCCCAGTCTCTGTCTAACTTTCCCTAATTTTTCGTCCCAGTTTGAGTCCCCTCCACCCTCCTGATCGAACTTTAACCCCCAGTATTTTTATATCTGTCTGGGTCACAGTCAGGGGAAGTCCAGTCGTGTCGGTCGCTGTCCATGGTCCGTAGAATTGGGCTTGGGTCTTTTGTCTATTTAATTTTGACCCAGAGGCCAGTCCAAACCAGTCTGTCAAGTCCAGCGTCCGGTGAAGTGACGGGATGTCAGAACATAAAATGTTGATGTCGTCCATGTATAAAAAGCACTTGGGTGTCAGTCCTCCACTCCCAGGTACTCCCACCCCACTAATCCATTGGTCCCTTCTCAAGATCTGTGCCAAGGGTTCAATGCATAAAACGTAGAGGAGGGCAGATAATGGACATCCCTGAGGGACACCGCAGTTGATATTCACTGCTTTTGTCAGATGCCCCTTAACTACAAATTTGCTGGTTATGTCCTGGTACAGCAATCCCACCCACGCTATGAACCTCTCAGGGAACCCCATTTTTTGCAGTACCTGGAACAGGTACTGGTGCGAGACCCGATCAAAAGCTTTCTTCAATTGACCAGTTTGTCCACCATTTTCCATGCCACCATTTCCTTTTTCCAACATTTTCTCAATTTGTTTAGCTGTCTTCACTTTGTTGGCAAAAGATTTTGGGCAGTCTCTGAAGAGATGGTTGCTGTCACCACAGAGATTGCACTTTCTGCCATTGGTACATTCATCAAAAGTATGACCAATTTCTCTACACTTCCCACAGATGACTTGCGTACAGGCTTCCACAAGGTGCCCGTGCTCACCGCACTTGCGGCAGAGCTTCGGCTGTCCTTGATAATGAATGTAACCACGGTTGTTTCCCAGAACTATCATTGATGGGAGATGTTTCAGGCCCTGGAGGCCCTGGGGGTCCTGCCATTGCTGGATGGGGACCCTCCAGGCGCAATTCCAGATGCCGTCCTCATCTCTCACCTTCATAGCCTGGCCTTTCACCGTGCAGTATCTCCCCAGCCACAAACAAATGTCATCTGCACTCACCGTTTCATTGAACATCCTGACAATCACCACTTTGGAAGCGTTATCAGTCAGTTTCTCCACGTTGAACACAGAAAACTGGGGTCGGGCATTTTCGAAACGGGTCCAGAAATCCTTGAGGAGGACAGCCGAGCGGAAGCTGCGTCAAAACCTTTGTTCTGGGGAAGGGAAACAATACAGTTAATGTCATCCGGCTTAAACAATAGAACTTTTTGGATGAATTTCCTTGAGAAATCAAGTCGAGACGTGGTGAGCAATTCTCCATTTCTTTCAACAAATGAGAAGCGGACGCTGTGGTGCCTCCTCATGCCGGCATGGGAGGCCGACATTGCGGAGGCACCACAAGCTAGAACAAAGGGCACGGAGCAAGTTAAAAAGAAAACCAGGCTAAAAATGTAATAAATAAATTAAATAGATAAAAACGTAAGACTGTGTGAAGGAACTTACCTTGCCTGTTGGCCTGGGTCTGACTACCGGACAGCCGGTGAACAAGACCCTGGCCAAATATAATCCCTTATGAAACAATCAGACCTATAAAGTAGTTCTGATTTAATTCACTCAGGATGTTTATATTCTCCTCGTGTCTCTGGTTGGACCGGAGTCACAACAGACAAATTCGCAACCAGCAAAAGAGGCGACCGCTGTCTTAGCCAAAAGCCAAAACTGATAAGAACAGATTTTTTCTTTCGAAAAAAGTTTATTGACACTTATTTCTTCATTTTACATTGTACAAGAGCATTGTTGTTTTCATTTCACATCTTATATTTCATTTTGTTTTCCATATTTCCTCGTGATTTTAAAAGGAGGCAGTGAAAGATTTATTTTATTACATATAAATTTGGTGACGTGAAATAAAAGCAACAATAAAAGTGTCTTTATTAAAAGCATTTAAAAGGGAGTGCATAGATGAAAACACAGAATCTAACGTCCACTGTTGTGCAGGAGCGGAGTGAGCCCCTACCAAACCAAACACACCCTGTTCCTCCAAACAGATGTTCTCTCGGTTCCTGTCCTGGTGCTCAGAGGGGATCCCCTCCCTGCTGCTCCTTCCCACCTGCCTCTCCCGGAGAGCCAGGCCGCTGCTGCCTCGAACTTTTCCCGTGAAGCTCCGACTCCTTCGTCCGAATGGGCGCAGAGGCGATTCTTCTTTGTGGCTGTGTCCTAGGCCTGCCGCCTGCGGCGACGGCCATGTTGACCGTCACCGCTGCCATCCGGAGCACAGCCACGGGGGGGATCTGCATGCGCTTCCTTACCAGCAGGTTCCTGGAGGCCCATGTGGCGTCTTTGATGGCGGCCAGAGTGAGCCATTGCTGCGCAAAGTCCTTTGTGTGCTGCGGCGTCTGGCTCACTCCGTACAAGACCAGCTGGGCTGTGAGGGCCTCCCCCGCTGGTAAGCACGGGAATTGCAAGGAGCCGGCTGTCGCCCACTGTTCTACGGCAGCACTGCACTCCCAGAGCAGATGCCTCACCGACTCAGGAGCGCCACAACCCGGCTGGGGGCAGATAGCGGAAGTTGTGGACATGCCCCGGGAGTGCATCACGGACCTGACTGGGAGGATCTCATGAGCCACCATCCATGACAGGTCCCGGAGCCTGTTTGGAAGAACAGGGTGGTTCACATTGCGCCAAACCGTGGAGGGCTCGCCGAGTGCAAGCCCGCGCACTGGACTCACTGGCTCCCGCTCCTGCACAAGAGAGATAAGAGAGCGGTGGTTAGTTAAAACATGCAACTCCTCCTGTTCAAGATTAAAATGCCTTAAAAACTTGGGGATAAAAGAGTAGGCAGGTGGTAGGTTAAAAGACACTGGAACTTTCAGGTCAGGGGTTAAAACTTTCAATTTTCTGAGGTAAGACCCCATCCAAAACCGTGTCATTGCAGCTGTCTTGGGGTTTTTGGATGGGGTCGTTGCCACTTTAAAAGCCAGCGTGGTGTAACGGCTTCCTAAAAACAGGTGGAGGTCTGGCACTCCTTTTCCTCCCTTCTCCTTTGGCCTCTTCATAACGTCCCTCCTCAGTGGCTCCCACTTGCTCCCCCACAGAAAATAAAAAATGGCACGCTCCAGGTCTAAAAGCACATTCTTTGCTGGGATAAAAACAGAACTGATCAATAAAAGCAAAGGTAAAATCACTGCTTTGATGATTAAAACCTTTCCTTCCATTGTCAGTCGTCTTGTAGTCCAGTATCCCAGTCTCTGTCTCACTTTCCCTAACATGTCCTGCCAATTGGTTTCCCCTCCTCCCTCCCTGTTAAATTTGACCCCAAGTATTTTTTGGTCGGTCTGGGTCAAAGTCAGGGGGAGTCCAGAAGTCTCAGTCGCTGTCCATGGTCCGTAGAACTGGGCTTGGGTCTTGCTCCGATTAAGTTTTGACCCAGAGGCCCGTCCAAACCAGTCGGTCAAGTCCAGCGTCCTGTTTACAGATAAAAGGTCAGTGCATAAAATGTTGATGTCATCCATGTATAAAACACATTTTGTGGTGAGTCCCCCGCTCCCTGGAACCCCCACCCCTCTGATTTGTTGGTCCCTTCTCAAGACCTGTGCCAAAGGCTCAATGCAGATGACATAGAGGAGGGCAGATAACGGACAACCCTGACGGACACCGCAGTTGATATCCACTGCTTTTGTCAGATGCCCGTTAACCACAAATTTGCTGATGATGTCCCTGTACAGCAGTCCCACCCAAGCTATAAACCTCTGTGGAAACCCCATTTTTTGCAGTACCTTGAAAAGGTACTGGTGCGAGACCCGATCAAAGGCTTTCTCAAAGTCTAAATTTAGGACTACTAGCCGGATGTTTCTGTCTCTCGCAAAACAGATGGTGTCTCTGATCAGTACGAGGCTGTCGGTGATCTTCCTCCCCGGGATGGCACAGGCTTGATCCGGGTGAATCAGCCCCTCTAAAAACACGGAAAGACGAGATGCTAAAAGTTTGCTAAAAAGTTTGCAGTCAAAGTTTAAAAGGGTGATAGGTCTCCAGTTTTTAAGGTCCGTCTTGTCTTTGTCCTTAAAAAGCAGTGTCACTATCCCTATTCTAAAACTGTCAGGAAGTCGGTCAAGTTTTTCAAAATCCATAAAAACAGCTAAGAGGTCAGGTGCTAAAATATCCCAAAAGGTTTGATAAAATTCCAAGGGAAGCCCGTCATGTCCTGGGGACTTCCCTTTCTTAAAACCTTTTAAAACGTTAAACATTTCTAAAAGGTTAAAATCTTGAGATAAAAGCACTCCGTCCTCAATTCTGTTTTCAATGAATTTTAAAATTTCTTCTATTGTGTCATTGTAAACTGTTTTTTCTTTGTATAGTTCTTGATAAAAATCTTTTACTATTTCATTTATTTCTGTTGTTGTTTCTGCCATGCACTCGTTTTCTTTTTTGAGTTTGTAGATGTTTTTGTCTTTACTCATTATTCTTTTAAAAAAGTATCTTGTGCATTTTTCTCCTTCTTCTATTTCTTTCTCTTTACTTCTTAAAATGACACCTTTACTGTGTGTTTCTGCTAAAACTGACATTTCCTGTTTAACTTGTTTTATTTCTTCATTAAAATCCAAACCTTGCTGGTTGAGTTTAAAATACCTTTGTAGTCTTTTTTGCAGTCCCAACATGTGTCTGTGTTCCCTATCTTTCTTCTTCTTACCTGCCTGCCTAAAGAAAGTCTGGGTCCTTCCCTTCACCATTTCCCACCAGTGTGCGCGTGTATCGTAAGAGTCTTGAAGGGTCTGCCACTCTTGGTACCGCTCCCTGTACTGCCTAACTAACTCCCTATCCTCTAAAAGGGAGCAGTTGAGCTTCCACAGACCCTTCCCTGCAGTCACACCTGAAGAGAGTGAAAGGGTGCAGGAGAGCATCAGGTGATCTGAGAAGAAAACAGGAGTTACTCTAGCATCAGTTGGTGGGCAACATCTTGATAAAATATAATCTATGCGAGAGGCTTTGGTGCTGTCACCACTGAACCAGGTGAAGCCCTCCTCTCTGGGATGCATGGCTTTAAAACAGTCCACTAGCTTAAAATCCCTGCATAGAGCCCCCAATAAAACTGATGTTTTATCTAATTTAAAATCGTCTCCTGCTCCTTTTCTGTCAGATTTACTAAAAACACAGTTAAAATCCCCTCCTACAACTAAAGGGTCCCTACCTAACATGTGGGACTGCAAGTCTTCTAAAAGGTCATACCTGTCGTTCTTGTCGTTAAAACCATAAATATTTAAGACTTTAAAATCCCTCCCCATAAAAGTCAAATGTGCTAAAAGTGCCCTACCATCTCTCACCACAGTGCTGCCCTTCACCACCACCAGAGGGTTATTGATTAAAATGGCCACTCCATCATTTTTGTTTTCGTTTGAGCCGCTCCATATAGAGGTATGTGGCCAAAGCTCACTCCAGACATGGTAGTCTTTGTGGAAAGGTAGGCCACACTCCTGGATTAAAAACACATCAGACTTAAAAGATTTGAGGGAGGTTAAAACCGTTTGGGCTCTAACTTTTGACTTCACACTTCTCACATTGATAGTAGAGAATGTGATCGTCATAAGTATGGTTAAAAACAACAGGTAAGACATTTTAAAAGACTATAATTAAGAGGCTAAAACCAACAGGAATGTTACCTTAATATCAGAGTTAAAACCATGATAAAAGGTGCAGGTGTCATATCTCTTGTGAGACGGGCTCTTCCTTCATCTCCATGGGAGTGGGATGAGGTTTTTGAGCCCTTTTCCCCCGTTTTTCTTTAGGGCTTGGCCGCTCTTGCATTCGTAAATTAAAGGTATTCTTCGGTTTCGGGGTTGATTGCAGAGCAATATTTAAAAACGAGACCTCATTGGGGGAGTCGGAGGGAAAGACTCTGGGTTCCTCCACAGATGGACTGTCTGAGGACTTCCCAGCTCTTCCCCTCTTCTCCAAGACTTCGGGAGTCTCAGAAGACAACTCTGACAGAGGCCTCTTGGCTTGTTGGGCCGGGGGGAGGGGGGTGTCATCACCCTCACTCTCACTCTCCTCCTCACTCTCACTTTCAGAGTGAGAGGAGGCTCCACCTTCTGCCTGCCCAGCACCCTCCTCCTCCACACTCTCCAGTGGAAGGGCAGCTGCAGGCCCCTCCCCCTCTCCCTCCTCTCCTGACTCCTCTCCACCAACCACAGGATTTGGAGGGAGATTTGAATTTTCTGGCCCAAGCCCTTCCAACTGCTCTTCCAATTGACCAGTTTGTCCACCATTTTCCATGCCAACATTTCCTTTTTCCAACATTTTCTCAGTTTGTTTAGCTGCCTTCACTTTGTTGGCAAAAGATTTAGGGCAGTCTCTGAAGAGATGGTTGCTGTCACCACAGAGATTGCACTTTCTGCCATTGGTACATTCATCAAAAGTATGACCAATTTCTCTACACTTCCCACAGATGACTTGCGTACAGGCTTCCACAAGGTGCCCGTGCTCACCACACTTGCGGCAGAGCTTCGGCTGTCCTTGATAATGAATGTAACCACGGTTGTTTCCCAGAACTATCATTGATGGGAGATGTTTCAGGCCCTGGAAGCCCTGGGGGTCCTGCCATTGCTGGATGGGGACCCTCCAGGCGCAATTCCAGATGCCATCCCCATCTCTCACCTTCATAGCCTGGCCTTTCACCGTGCAGTATCTCCCCAGCCACAAACAAATGTCATCTGCACTCACCGTTTCATTGAACATCCTGACAATCACCACTTTGGAAGCGTTATCAGTCAGTTTCTCCACGTTGAACACAGAAAACTGGGGTCGGGCATTTTCGAAACGGGTCCAGAAATCCTTGAGAAGGACAGCCGAGCGGAAGCTTACGTCAAAACCTTTGTTCTGGGGAAGGGTAACAATACAGTTAATGTCATCCGGCTTAAACAATAGAACTTTTTGGATGAATTTCCTTGAGAAATCGAGTCTAGACGTGGTGAGCAATTCTCCATTTCTTTCAACAAATGAGAAGCGGACGCTGTGGTGCCTCCTCATGCCGGCATGGGAGCCCGACATTGTGGAGGCACCACACGCTAGAACAAAGGGCACGGAGCAAGTTAAGAAAACTTGGCTAAAAGTGTAATAAATAAATAAATAGATAAAAACGTAAGACTGTGTGAAGGAACTTACCTTGCCTGTTAGCCTGGGTCTGACTACCGGAAAGCCGGTGAACAAGACCCTGGCCAAATATAATCCCTTATGAAATAATCAGATCTATAAAGTAGTTATGATTTAATTCACTCAGGATGTTTATTTTCTCCTCTCGTCTCTGGTTGGACCGGAGTCACAACAGACACCTTCGCAACCAGCAAAAGAGGCGACCGCTGTCTTAGCCAAAAGGCCGAGAAGCGATAACCAGATAGGGTCAGAGGCGGACACGGCACGTTCCCAGCCGTTGAGTTCACCCGGAGGTCAGGCCAGCCAGCGCTGCTGGGGAAAATAGTGGCCTCTGGAAACATTACCCACCCTGGCCACTGGGGGGAGGGTAGGGCAGACGCAGCTGCAGCTGCAGACGCAGACGCAGACACAGACACAGACACAAGGGCAGACGCAGAGCCAAGAGAAGCAGTGCAGGAACTGCATGGCGAACGGAGAAACTGGAAGAAATTGTTGAGAGGTACAGCTCGCCGTGCGGCTATCTGTTGCCCGGTCTCCCCTTTTTATTCCACACAGATGTCGGGGGAGAGCGCGGACGCAGTCCCCCACTACCAGAAATTATGCAGTCGAGATTCCCACATTTGGGGAATTCGCACAGGTCAGCCCGAGCCGGGAGTGCAATGGCTGGGCCTCGCCGTGGGTGAACCACCTTCATGATCATGGTATCTCCCCTGCCAGGTAAGTATGAGTTGGGAGAGTCACACATTGGCCCCCAGCCCCCAGGTTTGTGCCCCTGGCCCACGGTGCTTA